>JARHVA010001663.1:0-600000 GCA_037957365.1 Torreya grandis
TTTTGTCTCTCATCCCTTTTATTCTATATTTACTTTGCCTATTAGGATAATGAGTTCCTCTAGTTTTGTATCTTCTAGACTCAGGTCTTCAGATGTGGAAGGTGGAGGAGTCATTGGAAGAGGTTTTATTGATGGAGGTGATAATGATGTACTTATTTTTATGGGGAAATAGAGAGGTGGATAAACTATTCTCTCATATGGTGAAGGTTCCCTCAATGGAGTGACTTAAAACTACATACTTGGTCGAGCATGGGGTTGTTTCAATAGTCATATAGCTGATTATATGGGTGAAGACTGTGGCATAGGTAGAATCTAATTGAGATAAATGTTTCCTAAGGACTGGTGGCCTCTTAGGGTTATAAGTGGAAATAATAACCCTTCCTTGGAAACAAACACCTTTATTTGGCTTGAGGTTGAAATAATGAGAGTTTCAATAGATCTAGATAAAAGAATACTTACAACAATTGGAGGCAAATCTATAGTTGGTATATATACACTAGAAATAGATGAAAAAAGATAAGAAATAACCTCACTTCTATATTGTCTTTATTCCTCCATGAGGATTTACTTGTCTAAAGAGCCAACTATATTTGTGTGATTTTCATGCTCATAACTTCAACCTTTTCCAGCTTCACTTCCTCATCATCTGGGGATGGCTCTTCACTTATTATAGGTCTTGAACCCTTCATTATTTTTTGACTCTTCTTTATCTTCATCAATTGAGTACTCAACTAAAGATATTACTAGTGTAGGCTCCTCTTCTTATCCTCCCTCCTAATCAAGGGATTCCTCTATGGTTGTCACAGTTTTAAAAAATGGCAAAAAAATGGTGAAATTTTTAATTTTTTAAAAAATGATTTTTTTTTTTTGAATTTTGCCTAAAAACACCAAATTTTTTGAAAAATTCAAAAATTTTAATTTAATATTTTTTTTCCTTTATATCCTAAATTGTTTAAAAACCCATTTGAACCCCTCTATGCAAATAGCCATTTCCACTCCCTATAATTTGCAAAAATAATTTTTCTTTTCATGAGTTGCATAAACTTGTTTTTATTTTTCACAAGTGCAAATTGAAAAAAATGTTTTTGATCTCAGTGTAATTTGAAAAATATTTTTTGGCTTTGGTGTAATTTGTAATTTTATTTTGGGTTTCTGTGCAATTTTCAAAATCTTTTTTGGTTCCCATGAAAATTGCAAAAATGTTTTTTGGTTCCTATGCAAATTGAAAAATATTTTTAAGTTTTCCCTAGCTATGCAAATAAGCTTTCCACTCTCTTGGATATGCAATTTGTAATTTTCTCTCTTCACTCTTGTGAAATTATTGTGATTATTTTCCTAAGCTGTGCAAGTGGGACTTAGTCATCCCAAAAGCTTCATGTTAAAAACAAGATTCTCAACATGTATATCAAGTGTGGTGGTTTTGTAGATGCTCATGAAATGTTTGATGAAATGACACATCAAGATAACTTCTCATGAAATGTGATGATTACAAATTATAGAAGACATGGGTGACCTCACCAGATTTTGACAATGTTTCATCAAAATGTAATGAATGGGTGTCTAACTCGATCACTTTAGCTTTACTAGCATACTCTCAATGTGTGCCAAAATAAAATATTTTTAACAAAAAATTCACATTAATGTAAGCATAATGGAAAGTGTAATTTTTTTCAAGAACTGGTGAACAAACCATAATAAATTTTTTGAATATGATATTATAAACAAAAAAATAAGCATCCATTCTGGGCAAAAACATTGTTCATAAGTTTTTGAATGGGTCCCACACGTAAAATATCTCCAATCAAATATAGAGTTAGACTCCACCCTAAACCAAGGAGGGCCTCTAATTTTTACACTTATAAGTATAATGGCACCAAACCTCCAAGAAAATGGACCAAGTATTTTCACATCTCTACATGGATACACTTTATGCAAAATTCCTCAAGGTTGAAGCGAAGAAACAATACTTTTTTTTAGATGCATATTTTGTCTAAGCAATTCCATTTTTCATCTTATTTATGGATGTGAAAGTTACAAATACATTAAAAAGTGCTAGTCCATCAAAATTGGTCAACACAGTTCCCCATCTATACATGGAATCATGCTTATAAACAATTACAAAAGGTTTGTGTGTATGACTAAATTTTGTGAAAGTGATATCCATTTAGAGATCACTTCTGCATTTGAGCCTTATAAAAATAATGAGGAAGCTATGAAGGCTTAAAAATATTTATTTTATCACTAAAATGTGCAGAAGATTTTGGGTAATGAAATTAAGACTTTGCATTTATATACTCTCAACATGGATAAGTCAACACTGGCTATCCTTTGAATCTTGACTTGATTGAGGTGACTAATATTAAGATATCTTTGTCATGGAGGCCAATAACAAATACTTTATGGAATTTTTCTTTAAATCAAATGCATTTAGTTGGTGTAAATCCAACACCACCACCTATGTTAGCATCCTCTCAGGCCATATAAGAATGGGAACTTTAGAGAACAAGAAGGCAGATTGAAGTGTTTTACCAAATGCCTAAGTGATATGTTGTCTCTTAAAATGCAATGTAAGTATGGATCATCATTTTCTCAAATAGTTTTGTGCACCATAATTTAATTGTGTCATTTTGTCAAATAGTTTTATGTCCTCCCTTGAGTGTGATGTTGCTGCATGGAAAGTAAATACTATTGTAGTATTGACTAGGTTGAAACAATTTAGTGTAATTAACAACCTTAAGAAGGTGTCTTTAAAGGTGATTGCAGAAAGTCTATCAGAAGAAGAAATAGTGGGTTTGAAGGAAATGTTCAAAATTATGGATATCAATAGTAATGGTATAATAAATATCAATAAATATGAAGATCAAATATACAAGATATGGCTTGAGAATCTCTAACTCTGAAGTCGAATAATTGAGGGAAGCTGTAGATGTAGATAGGATCGGGACCATTGATTATCTTGAGTTTATCACATCCACACTTAACACGATTAGTTTTTTTTTTAAAAATTATCATTTAAATAATGCCTTTCAATACTTTGACAAAGATAATAATGGGTACTATTGTCACTTAAACTTGCACCCATTGAGGAGAGGATAAGTCACTCCTCATTTAAGTGGCACAATGGTACCACCTCAGGGCTATGGGGTGTTCAAAATTGGAGGTGGATCTCTAGATGAGGGGATAGTTCTCCTTGATGTATCACTATAAATCAAACCTATTGCTAGATTTTGGGGGGTGAAAAAGAGAGAAGGATAACTGAAACAAATTTACTCTAATGGAGGTGATACACTAGATATGTTGATGGCATCCAACCATAAGTATCTCACACTTGAAATCAAAATACAACTAGGATATACACTCTCCAATCAATGACTCCTTGCATCAATGTTACATTATGGGGCTATAGATGAATGTACAAAGCTAGGAAGACTAGAAAAAAGGCCTATGAGGGCACTAATTAAAACACTATAAATTAAAACCTTGAAATCTCATAGAACACACCACATGCCCTACAAGAAGAAGATGCAAATAGGTGAAACAAATGAGCAACATGCTAAGGAAATACTTAGTCTTCCCTTATGCAAGATCACACATTCAAGTAAAAACACTAAGTAAAATCATGTAAGAGGTAATACTTAGTAATTTTATTTATCAAAAGTTTTATAATTGAGTAGGTGTTCACCATACTCAGGGTGGAGCATCCAAAAATGGTGCCAAAATGGCCAACTCTTATATATATATATATATATATATATATATATATATATATATATAGAGAGAGAGAGAGAGAGAGAGAGAGAGAGAGAGAGGAGAGAGAGAGAGAGAGAGAGAGAGAGAGAGAGAGAGAGAGAGAGAGAGAGAGAGATGAGAGAGAGAGAGAGAGAGAGAGAGAGGAGAGAGAGAGAAGAGAGAGAGAGATGAGAGAGAGAGAGAGAGAGAGAGAAGTCCAAGGGCCACAAGGAAACTTGTAAAGATGATATAAGGAGTTAATTTTTCATGTGATAAGGACATAGGATGTACCATGAAATTTTTGGAAGTCAAAATGTCCATCCAGCCATCAAAGTTATACAAAGTGGCACAAAACTCCATCTTGTGCATAGAAAAATTGCCATCATGATTAGGCCTATTTGAAAATCTTGTAACTAATTTGGATAAATTATAATTATTGTAATGAAATTTAGGGACATAAAAAATGCATTTAAATGCATTGGTTTCATGCTTGGTCTTTTAGAATCAACTTAAAAGGAGCCATCATCATTTGCTATCCTAAAACCTACCCTTCTATGTACCCTACACACTTGGCCTCAAAATTGGCATAAATTTTCCATGAAAATACATGGGATGGAGTGAAAAACAATTTTTAAACACCCTCCATGGCCTTGGAAGCATCAGGGTCATCTTAAAATCACTTTACTTGAAGATTTCCTTCTTTCTCTCTAGCTTGCACAATATGCTAGATTTGACTGGCTGAAAGTAAAGGTCTGGTTGAAGCACTTAAAATATTTTTAATGGAATTAAATTGATATTTGGAGTTATATTAAGTGTTAATATTTCACCCAAACTTTGTTTCATCTCCTAACTCTTCTTGTAGCCTACACAACACACAAAATAATGAGAAAGAGCCTATTTCTAACCCCATCCATACAATTATGTATAACTAAAAAAGTGTGGATCATATTGGGGAGGTCATATAAAATTTCCAATATCTATTTTTGTCAAACTAGATCATCTGGTTGCATCTCTAAATCCATTTTCCAAGATTGGTCTTTAGCAAGGGTTTAGTAGGGTTTTAGGCCTATTTTTGGTCTTAATAATTGTTCATAAAGTTGGGATGTCCAAATTGAGAAAAATTTAAAAAAATATGGCATATGATACTCCTTATAAAAACCCCTAACTCCTTTTGTTCCCATGCATAGCTTCACAAAATATGTGCGCAATTAAAAATGGCCATTCAAGCTTGTCTTTTTGTTTCCTTACATGCCTGATGGGTTCCAGGCTTGAAAATGAGTTTCCTTGGTTATCTATATATTATAAAAGCCTTAAAACCTCTTATCAGGCCCAAAAGAAAATATTCAATAAGTTTCAAATCATATCCAAAACTAGAAATGAATATGACCCCCTCTTTGGACACTAGGCCTTAACCTTGATCACTAGGTCTGACTGCAATGTTTGATGTTGTAGACCTTATTGTTAGTTTTATTGTATTATAAAATCTCAAAAAAAAAAATTTATGACCCTATTTTCACCCTCTAATCCATTTGAATATTCACTTAGATCTAGGAATGGCATTGGTATCTCACTTGGCTTTTAGGCCTTAGACCTTGCTTTTAAGCCTAACTGTATCTTTGAAGGTATAAAGCACCTTGTTTGTTTTTACTCCTTATTGATTATTTTATCATGTTGGTTTGGATTTGAACCAAATTTTCACACCTTATAACCAGGTCTCCTTAGTTCCTATTTCATCCTTTATGACTCATTCACCCAAACTATCATTTTGTGCTCAAAGGGAAGTACCTCCTGTCTGAGACAAAACAAGGGGTACTTACCTTGTCTGTCTAAGAAAAAAATAATTATATGGGGTTATACAAGTCTAAAATATTATTTATACTAACTATTATCTCTTGGATAGGCTTTTAGTCCTTTCAACTCTTCTAAAATCAAGACAGACTCATAGGAGGAGACTGTATGCAGGGTTTTGAAGAATCAATGAGTTTCACTTATTTCAAACCTCTCTTTTGATAATTTATCTGTCATGGCAATGTATTTTTTTTTTATTATTTGAATTTAGATGTTTCAACACTTATTCCTTAAGCTCTCACAAGCCCATCACATGCCATGGGACATTCAACCTTGAGTATACCTTATTTAGGCTGAGTGCAAGGGTTTGGGGCCCTGTAGTCTTGTTTTCCATTTTGAATGGGTTTATAACATCAAAACCATACTAATTTATCTATCCTTTCAATTCTCCTTCCAAAATTTAACTCCTCATCTACCCTACTTGTACCTTGGCTTTCCAAACTGAGCCTTTCCTGGTGCTGACTAGGACAAACTTTCTTATAGGTGTATTTTCATCAAGAGACATTACTTGGAGTGCTTATAGGATATTTTGAATATTTTATAAGGTCACCAAGTATATCTATACAAAAATCCTCTTTAGTATACCTTAAGACATCACTTTTCATCTACTTTTTAAAACCCTAACTTGGTGGAGGTATTCTGCCATAACCCTGCCTATAAGTGTATGAAGAGATTTTGTTGATTTTTAGAGTGTTCATGAACCCTTTGAAACATCTTGTGAAGTTATAACTTGGGTAATTGTTTGTGACTTATTTATAATTCCCCTTAGAACTCAAAATAGTGTCCTCTCTCTTTGATTGAGACACTTGAAAATTAACCTTGTTGGCTATAGATAACCACTCAAGCCTGTATTGAGCTTAGTTATGACTTCTTGAGTATTATTTTCAATAACCTTTAAAACCCCAAAAAATATCAAACATCAAGTGTTATTATACCATTTTTATTGAGACTCCTCTTACCCCTGCCTATAGGTCATTCATAGCCCTGTGTATGGATAGGGCATGGTCTAGGGATCTAACATGGTGAGTTGCCTTCCTTGTGGTGGTATTTGAGTGTATAATCCTTAATGTTATTTGAAAAAAATGAAAACATCCCCCCATGCTATCATTTTATATCTTTGCATCCAAAAGTGTGAAGGATTCTATGATTCAAGCCTGTAGACTTCACTATGGGAATTCAATGTTTTGTATGCAATTTTAAGGCTCCAAATGGTCAATGTCTATCATCCTTATGCTTTCCAAACTATGCAAGTTAATTTAAATATGTAGGGGATACAAAATCAAGCTATTAGGCTACTTAAAAATTATTTTTCACCCCGTCATATGCTATTCATCAAAACCCTCCTGGCCTCTATTTGCTCAAAAAAGGGAAAAATAAACCTAAATCTATAGTCATCTCATGATCATGGTTTCTAATTATAGTTTTTCCACTTCATTGTTTCAAGCATATTCCTCATGGTCTCTTTAACCTCTAATACTCCAAAATAATTTATATCTCATCCAAACTCTCTATCAAACATCTTCAATTCTCTGTCAACATCACCTATAGGTAGCTATTTGCAAGTGTAGGTAGTGAATGCAAAATGGTAAGGAGCATTTTTATTATCATATAAATGTAATGTGAATCAAATAAAATTCCAAAAATTCACTCTCAGTGTCTCCAATAGATTGAAAACATTACCAAGGTTATTATCAAAGCATGATGTCATCATGGAGACCCCTGTGTATGTGCATGGGCTGAGTATATGTAGGCAAGATGTGGATTTGGGTAAGAACATGCTAAGGAAAAATTTCAAGACCACTAAATTTGGATTTTTAACCTTAAAACCATGAAATTCATCAAGGATGCATTAAAACTAGCTTCAACAAACTTCTTCCCACCTAAAAGTCACCTATGTACACATGGGATAGAGAAATGAAGAGCATAAAGTGATTCCTTGGGTGTCATGGAGCTTGCAAATCATGAGAATGACTTGGAGAATGAAGATTAAATGTGAAGAGGAAATAAATATAAGTTTTGAAACATAATTAGGACACTAACACCACCCCCTTGAACTACTTATAAAACATGACAACCTGAAAGTGATGAAAAACTATCCATTGTATCCAAAGAGATCATTCTAAAAATATGATGTTTTTTTGCCCATGTAATAAAATTTTAACTTGAAACAAATCATGGAAAGTGTAAGGAAACATAACCAACATCCTATGAGGCAAATATGAGCAACTGGTTTGTATGGAATCACTCAAACCAAAGTAAAACCTAGAGGGTGCACAGAATGACAGGCAGATTTACACAATCCACTTCAAATGGATGGTTCATGAAGCAAAAACCACCATTATTTATAATTATTATATTTATTTTAAAGTATATGATTGTGAAATAATCTACCAAGATCATTTTACATGAAACCACATGAGCTACATGTACCAAGCAAAAACCTACAAGTCATTTCAATCTACCAAGAAGGGCTAAAATAGAGTAGAAAATTTTTGAGTAAAAAATGCCACTTTTAGAGCATTTAAATCACTGATATGATTTTGGGTAAGATTAAGAGTCATTTCATTACCTTTTCCCACATGGAACGCTTCCCAAAAATCCATACAAGTGTCTTTTCCTTCCTTTTCTTTAGGTAAATTGACTTTTCTCTGAATGAATTTGAAATTTTCAATGTTGTCAATTAATTAAGACCTTTGTGGACACATAGATCATGAAATCACTCATTGACCTTGTACATTTCTCAATAAACCTATACAAATCATTAAATACACTATTTAAACCCCTTAAAATGACTCAAAATGATATATAGACCTAGAGAGCTAATGACCAAAGTTATTATAGCATCAATTGGCATTAATTGACCTATGAAACACCTATATGAAAATATATTATACCCCCTTATATGCATACAAATTAATTTTTTACTAGGGGTGCCCTATTTTGACTTAAAAGTCAAAATTGGTCAACAGGTACATTACAAGAAAAGAACTCAAGCAAGCTCTAATAAAGTATGGAATGGGTGACAAGGAAACTATAAAGGAAATTATATCTGAGGTGAATATAGACAATTATGGATGAATTAACTATGAAAAATTTACAACAATGATGAAGAAAGGTAACCAAGAGGGAAAAAGATGCACTGAGCTAAAACTAGGGTTCTAAATAATTGTTCATCATATATAAAAAAATAATAATTGGGAGGTTAATGTAATGGGATAACATTGTATAAAATTAATCTCAATCTTGATCAAATATGAGGTGATATGTATACTCTTCTAACGTTAATCCATCCAATTGGAAATTGAGATATAATGTTGGATTTTACTTGTATGGTGCTCTGAAAGATGAACCATAGATTCTAATAATGAGATATTTTCATTATAATACCTTGCCTCAAGTATTTGAATTGATTCATGGATGCATGTGGTAAGTTGGTGAAGATTGAACAAAAATATATGCTCAATAGAAGTTTTCCTCATGGCAATAAAAGAGTCAAAAGTTCACATTTACTACAAGAAGAGATTGAGCGGATAATTGTAAATAAAATTGAGATGACACTTGCTAAAATTCACACAAAGAAGTCCAAAATAAATCTTTGATTATAATAAAAATGTGAGCTTGTGTTACTCATGGAATGAGTCAAAGTGAATACAAAAAAAATTTACATATGTCATCCCTATCAATATTTATCCCATGTATCAAATCATGTGTTTTGAGGATGAGAAGACATAATCAGCATATAATGTGAAAGTTGATTTAGCATTTTTAAGCCCACATAAATGCTATCTCAAACTAAAAATATCACCATAATCTCACATATCATTTGCACTTATGTGCCAAAGCTTGTATCACATGTCTTAATGAGAAACAATGACTATATTATGGTAACAAAATGCTACATTAGATGAAATGAATGTGACTAATAAAAATAATCACAATGGTTCATGTGCCACCTAATTAAAGAGATACAATCAACTGGTCTCCAAGTGGAATTAAATTCATTTGAGGCAATTTTTCAAATGGTTCACACAATTTCTATATACTTCCAAATTTGGTATATGTGTCTCTCTTGGCATAGACAATTAATCTAAAGCATTTTTGGTGGACTTTGTCAATGTCCTCCATCTATTGAAGACATCAATTATTTACAAAGATAAAGATCAAATCAATGAATTTTGAGTCATTTTATAAAAAGGATGGAGAAGGTTTTGTGTGGACATCCTAAAATTATCTCTTGGGTGTTGTTGGAGAATTAACTTTATTTTGAGTCCTTCCTAAGTTTATAGGCTTATCCTAAGTCTTAGTTATATATGTATTTATTATATTTATAAATACACTTTATTTATACCTTTATGAGGTGTCACTCACCTTCCTAATCCACTTGTTGGATTTAGAGTTAGTTGCATGTAACTCTCCCTTCCCCACATAGCACACACTTTATTTTATTTACAAGGGAATAGGCCACAAGTGGCACACACATAGGGGGATTATAAGGTTATAATGAGATTATATGTAACTCTAATTTTTCTCTTCTAGCTCTATAAAATATTCCTTCCTCTCCTCTTTTACTCACTAAAATCTCATAGCTTTCTCACTTGTTCTCTTGTGCTCTTGATTCAATCTTGTTTATGTAGAGATTTTGGTTGCAAGCCTTCTAATAAAATCATGTGGATTTTTTTCTGATGTGTTCAGTTTCTCACTTTAAAATTCTTGTCTCTATATTTTGCTCTTGATAGGTAAATTAGTATTGTGCATTCTTATTTTTATTCAATTTCATGTTATGTCATTGATGATAATTATTGGGTTAAAATCCTTCATGGTATTAGAGTTAAGAACATATTTTGACATTTTTTTTGAGAAAGTGCAAACATTTTGAAAGACTTATCATATTTTTTTGCAAGAGCTCCACCCTTGCTCCTCACTTAAGTCCATTTCTCTTTTTTACTTCAAATTATTTTGTATTTAACAAGTTATTGCATGTTGCTCCCAAGGAGCTTTTCTAACTCTTTATCTAGTTTAGAGGCACCCTATGAGTAAGTTCTTTGTTTATTTCAAGTTCCTACAAGAACTAAATCAAGATTCTAATTTATTTTTTATTCTATTTTTTCAAAAAAAAAATCTAATCCTCCATTTTGGTTTTTTTTCTAGTTCAAAGATTTATACATTTTTTTAATTTTATCTCTCTGGTCTTTTTTGATGGGTAGATCTTTCAAGGCATCTAATAGGATTCCTTCTCTTTTTTCACTATTGATTTTTTTTATTAGTGATTTTTTTTTTTTTTTTTTTTTGTGCCTTTTTTTTTTTGAGAGAGAGTTTATCCTTGTATATTAACAGTGGGTAGTTTTTCTAGCTTTTGTTATTTTTTTCTTAAATTCTCTCTTTGGTATTGAGCTCCGAGATTTTTTAAGCTTTGATTTTTTTCTTTTTTATCTCCTAGCACCATTTGGCCTATTTATGCTCTTTTTTTGAACCGTCCTTCCTTGGGTGCTTTCTTTATCCCATTAGTGCCTTGTTTCCATTTTCTTTGCTTCCCTCAATGGTTTTCTCTACCTTTTTTTGGCTTTCATTATTTATTCTTAGTTGGGAAACTTTCTACTTTGGTAGACACTTCTAATAAGTGTGTCTTCATTTTTTTGTTACCATTTTTATTTTCTTATGTCTTTGATGTTGTGCTCTTCATAGAGACTTTACTTTGTTATCAAAATGTAATTTTTGATGGCTATAGTGTTATGGCATCAGTTACGATGATATGATTTATTTCTTTTTTTAAATTATATTATGATAAATGCACTATAATAGTTTAAATATTATTCAATAGTCTGACATATATCATTCAACATCTCTTTTACCCGTGCCACTTTAAAACATTTAAATCATTATAATTATATTTTTTTTACATGTAGCATTCTAAACTCTTTAAAAGCTTTGAAAATTTCAAAATTGTGGAATTTTTTTATAAGTTTAAACAATTATATATGCCTTGAAATCACAACTTTCAATTAAACCTTTCAATTTCAAATAGAGGTAACACTCTTTGCTGCACTTTTCCAAAATCATTTAAAAGTTTAAAAATAGGAAAAGTTTGTTTTAGAAACCAATAAAGTTTATTTATGTTTTGTCTTTTATGAAAAATCTTGGTTAAAGTCCATATGTGGCATTCCACCACAATTTTAAAACACTTAATTAAATCCATATTATTTTCAGAACTTTAAGCCTCTCATCCCTATATAAGACAATAAAGGAATATATTTTAAATTTCAAAAACTTTAATGTAATTTTCTTCCATTTTCACATGGATTTAGATTTTTAAAAAAATATATATTTGGTATGAATACATTATAAGCGTATTTTTTAATTAAAGCTTTTAAAAGTAACTTTAAAGTTTTAATTTAAATTTTTAATGTTTATTTAAAATATTTCAAATTAAAGTATTTTTTTGGTGTTTTGGTTAAGACATATATCTACAAGATTAAAATTTTAACATTTTTTTTTAAAGTAATCAATTTAGCTTAAAATCTTGTTATTCATGTTTTTTTATTGTAAATAGTTTTTTAGAAATCTATTAAAAATGAATTTTTTCAAATATTCTCTAGATCAATTAAAGTTTTTTATCATTGATTTTGTTTCAATGCTAGTGAATTTTATCTTGTATCTTTTTATTCATCTTAAATTAGTCATTTTTTTGGTCTCTAAACAAACTCTCCAAAATGAAAAAAAAAATTCTCTTAAATAATAAATTGTACTTCAAAATGATACTATTAATTATTTGAATAATTCCATTAATGCACTTCAAAATGCTTTTCAAAACAAAATGGATGATATGCAATCTTCTCTTGATACTCTCAATGCTAAATTTATGTCTTTTGCACATGACACTAGTTCTAATCATGGTGAACCTTCTTGTACTTTGGAAACACCTAAAACATCTTTGAACACTTATATTACAAACCCTAGCTTAAAAATAATGCAAACTATGAGATATTCAGGTGGTGCACTTGGTAAGTGCCAAGACGGTATTCTCAAACCTCTTTTGCCTACTTCCAATGCAAATTGTAAAGGTCTTGGTTTTAATGATTTAACTACTTATAATGCAAAATCAAAATATTATTGCCCTCCTCATCAAAATAATTATAATGCAACTTATTTTGATTATACTACTTATAATACTCATGATTTTCTTAAAAATATTAAACCTTATACACATTGTGGAAAATATAGGCATTGTATATATAAATGTTGGAAATTGCACCCATGTAAATTTTGTTGTAAATCCATGTATGACACTTTACATTGTTGGAAAATGAATAAATATACTACCTTTAAGGATACAACTATTTAGATTCCTAAAGAAAATAAATATTCTATAGACTTTGATGTCTTCTTGAGATAATTCTTCTAATGCTTTATGTAAAATATCTTTTGTAAGTGACACATCTTCTTTGTCTCCATTTTGATTAACATAAATTTTGTATGAATTCTTTGATTTTTTTTGTAAAAGATATATGATTTATTTATAGCTTTTGTGACTAACTTCTTCTGTACAGGTTTATGCTCTTTATAATGGAAGTTGTCTTTACTCACATTTGCCTTTACATATACTTTTATTACTTTATGTATGTAGATTATATTCTAATGGTATTTTGGTTACTTAACTTGAAAGATTATTGTTAGCTTGATTATTCTACAGGTTTGTAGATCATTACTCCTTTTGGTTGGTCTTTTTTCCATGGCAGATTGACCACCTTGTTCGAAGAGGATTTTTAGAGATTTTTGATGATCACAAATTCTTCCTTGTGACTTTTGGCAACACCTTATCCTATTTATTCTCTCTAAACTTTTGTAATTATTCTTGAAATAAGTTTAAATTAAGCGGGAGTTTTATATAATTTCAACTCCCTTCTTTATTTGTAAAATTTTTTCTCCACTTTTGTAATCTCAATTTAAGCTTAAGGGGAAGTGTTGGAGAATTAATATTATTTTAGGTCCTTTTTAAGTTTATAGACTTATCTTTTATATATATATATATACACATATATATAAGATTTAAGATAAGTCTATAAACTTAAGAAGGACCTCTTACCTTTATAAGGTATCACTCACCTCCCTAATCCATTTGTTGGATTTAGAGTTACTTGAATGTAACACACACTTCCCTTTCTTTGTAAGTGAATAGGCCACAAGTGGCACACACATAAGAGGATTGTAAGGTCATAATGAGATTCTATGTAACTCTCATTTTCCTCATCTAGCTTTATAAAAAAGTCCTTCATCTCATTTATTTTTCATTAGAATATCATAGCTCTATTTTCTTCTCTTGTGCTCTTGATTTAATCTTATATTTATGGATATTTTAGTTGCAATCCTTCTAATAAGATCACGTGATTTTTTTGATGCTTTCAGTTTCTCACTTTAAAACTATTGTCACTATGATTTGATCTTGAGAGGTAACTTAGTATTGTGCATTTTTTTTCTCACTTTCATGTAATGTCATTGATGATAATTATTGGGTTAAAATCCTTTAGGTGTCTTTGAATAGAAGAGTAAAACCCTTAGGTCGATACCAATATATGAAACAAAGATTTTCATAATAGAATGTGAGAAAAATAATTGATATGCCAAAAAAATTTACAAGTGCTTAGTTTCCAAAGAAAATCATATAGCATAGATGGTTCATCAACAAAAATCATTGAAATTAGGCAAGGTTTGGTGTGGATATTAGTATAAAGTATAAATTTTCAAAGGTAATTCATGCAAATGCACTGTCACTTTGTAAGACTCAATTCATGTAATTTTTATTTGCACATTTCAAGTGGTACAAAAGCACCAAAGTATTTTTTCACCATTCAAGTGGTGTAATTTTGTAAATTTTCTTTTGCACATAATGCAATTACATCAACATACTTTTACATCACTTAAGTGGTGCATTTTTGTAAACTCATTTTTATAGATTCTAGAATGTAGAAATATGAGTGTAAAGCTATAAATAAAGATCAAAACACCTCCTCATGCTATAAATATGAGTGTAAAGCTCATTATAAAGGGGGAATTTTGGCAGTGAAACTCTACAAAAACTTTTGAAAGATGAGATTGTATTTTTGACTCAATAAAGATCAAAACAGGGAGATTTTACAAACTTTGTGTTTAGAATTTCTTCTTGAGTTATAACTTTGCATATGATTCATCTATATTTGTATCTTTAATTTTAAATTATTTTCATAATCACTGTTAAATTTTCAAAAAAATGGGAATTTCACATAAATTATTTCTTTTAGAATCTTCTTATTTTGTTTTTATGAATGTGAAATCTCGATGGGGTTTAACAATATTTTAATTGCCTGTTACGAGTAAATATGGGATAGTTGTCTTTGATATGCTATCAGTATTAGGAAAATGTCACAGTATATGTTTTGCACTCTTAAGAGTGTAATTATGTCTTTACCAACTATTTAATGAGAGAGGTTTTTATGCACATAATGTTTTTCCCTTCTTAGACTATTCTAGTAAGTTTTTGCATTTAGCTACCTAGAGTTATCTTTCATTTTTCTCAGGGTTATCATGGTAGTTTATATATTTAACTATCTATAATAACCTTATCCTCCCTTATTTATTTTCTTTCTCTATTCTTCCCTTCTTTCCATTATTCCTTTCTTTTCCCTCATTTCTTTTCTATCTCTTTTATGTACTTTCAGGTTACAAGTATGAAACCCCCAATAAAAAACATCTTTGCTATAAATAACTGTGAATAGATTTTCCCCTATTTTTTTTCTTTTTGGATTTCAATAAATTTAGCTATGCCTACTAATAGGAGAGGGAATTTATCCTATATTTCTAACTAAAATAAGAACTTAGTTCCCACACTGCTAACTCAAAGTCACCAATTTATCCCCCTGGCAAAATTTTGAGCCAATAATTGTTAGTGAATCTATTGGGGATCGATATGATTTATGCATATGATTTTCAAACATTTCAAGGAACCTCCCTTAGAATGGAGGTTGGTGACTTTGTTGAAAAAAATACCTAGTGTTTGGACCTTCCTAATTGTATAAATGACATTGATCCACCCCAACCCAAATGATCCTCGTGTCCTATGGGGAAATTTTTTGGGCCATTGGATTTGGCCCAATACAATGAGTTTCTATTAGGATAAAAAAAAGATTCTCAAAGTTCTCTAGATAAAATAGTCAAGATGTAGATAAACACATCCAGACCTTCATAATGTCCTGTAGCATTTTGGGAGTTATGTATGAGGATGTTGATGTGAGACTTTTTATTGAAACTACTGGCAAGTGGTTTTCAAACATAGAATATGGATGTGTTATGGATTGAGACTCTTTAAAATATGTTTTTGAACAGATTTAAATTAATTGTGAATGTATGTACACTTTTCTTAGATTTATTCTAGATTTAAAAGTGAGATGATGAGTAGATAAGAGAGTTTGTATCACATTTTAACAAATTGTTGAGACTGGTCCCTTAGGTAAATCAACTAAGTCTCAACAGTCAACTCTACATTTTTATTGGTTCTCTTCGCCCAGAGATACAGTTTGTCTAGATGAAGAACAAGGTAAATTACTTGATGACTACATAATGAGATGCCATCGAGATGGAAGATGATTTGATCATGTATGGAATGTTGAAGAAAGAGGTTTAAAAAGGTGCTATAACTATTTTAAATAATGATGAATAAATAGTGAAACCCAATACAATCAAGAGTTTGTAATAATTATAAAAGAGAGTTCGAAGGCAAGTTCATGATCAAACATGTCAAAACTCTAACAGAGACAAAGAGAAAGTGATACCTATGATATATGATTGTTTCAATTTCATAATTATGAAAGAAGATGAATAGTTGGAAGAGCTAATGATTGATCAGAGTACAAATGAAGAATTTAACTTTCCACTTGGTAAAAAGGAGAAAGACTTTCCTATTTCACTAGATGGTTTAAACCCCATGGTCCTAGGGGAAATGGGCTTTCTGAAAAACAATTGATAAAACCACAAAGAGAAAGGAGTAATAATGTAGAGTTTGATGTTATACTTTTTTAAAGAGAAGATATTTTGGAACCATTTCTTAGAAAAGTAGACGATCCCTTCTCTATTAGAATGAATGCCTTAATGGTAAAAAATGAAGATTCCTTAGGTATTTAATTTTGAGGGTCTACCATAGAAGAATTCTCTATAAGATCTGAATCTAAAGCAAATAAGCCAATGGAAATTGAAAATCATAATCATGCCAAGGTTGAAGTTAAAGAAGACATCAATGAAGAACAAAATGAATGATTCCCAATAATCATTACAAGCAAAATGGAAACTATCAAGGTAGAGAAAATTAATGAAGATGATGATGATGACTTATTCAGTAATGAATTCATATCTACCATGGGTAGTGATTCATAAATAAATATCAACACTTCATCCATTCTATAAGATAATCACATTGTGATTCTAGCATAAATATGTGACACACTTCTCTCCAATTCAAATATTATATTTGTCATAGATGCATTTGAATTCATCTAATAAGACATTGAAAAAATTTAGTATTACTTAGAAGTGCTAAGAAAATATTAGATAATTCATAATGATTTCATTTCAAAATAGAAAAACATTATTGATTTGTTCATTCATGATCATCCCTATGTGAATGATAATTGTAAGTTCATTTTCACAACTACTTGGTCACTACTACTACATGTGTTCAGAGTTCATAAGTCAAATCCATTTTTTTTAAATGGAAGGTACTTATCCTAGCTAGTGAATAGTTTTGTATAATCTTCTCATTTTTCTCTGCTCCTTGTAAATAGTTTTGATTTCCCAAATTTTCCTTGTTTTCTTTTTCCATTTTGTTTTGGTGTGCATGCTATTTTTCAATAAATGCAATAGTTTTTCTATTGTCCCTCTATGTTTTAGTCTTTCTGCCTATGCATATTTGTAGCAGTGATCTTTACCTAGAAATATAATAGGCAATCACATGATTTGATAAAATGATAGAATGGATAAATTTTTCATGAATCTCTTTAGTAAATAGGTGGTCAATATACAAATGTTCAAAATAGAGGATCTATCTTGGTAGCACATGTTCATTTCTCATACAATTAAGATGTGAGAGCTAGATTTTAGTTGGTTAGATCAGGGCATGCAAGTTTTCAAGTGAACAGGTGATATGGCCTAACAGTGCATGTTCATTTCTCATACGATTAAGATAGGCAAACTGGCTATTATTTGGTCAGATCAGGGCATACAAGTTTTCAACCAAAAAATGATTTGGACTGCTAATGCATGTTCATTTCTCATACAATTGAGATAGGTGAATTGACTATTAGTTGGTCTGATCCATATATATAAGTCTTTCTAATGGCTTTAGGACCCATCCATTTCTATAAGATCAAAAATCTAAAGATTTTTCAAATCCATCAAAGTTGTTGGTGAAGACAAGGTTACCCAATGGATGAAACACTAGCTTATAAAACTAGATAATACTAAGCTCTTTTCATTCCTTGGAGTTTGAAATCCCAGTCAAAGATAGTTGTTATCATAGTTTTTGAAAATAATAAAAAATGGTTAAATTAAAAAAAAAAATGGCTATTTTTTTAATTTCACCTGAAGATGCCATAATTTAAAAAAAAATTAATTTATGATTTTTTTTTTTAAAATTTTTATCTTGAATTGTTTAAAAACTGATTTGAACCCTATGTGAAAAAAGTTGCTTGCACTCCTTGTAATTTGCAAAAATAATTTCACTTTTCATGAGTTGCATAAACACACTTTCCTTTTTCACAAGTTGTGAAAATTATAAAAAAAAATTGGTCTCAATGTAATTTGAAAAATATTTTTTGTCTTTGGTGTAATTTGCAATTTTGTTTTGGGTTTTCATCCAATTTAAAAAATCTTTTTTGGATTCTCATGTAAATTACAAAAAAGTTTTTTAGTTCCTGTGCAAATTACAAAACTGAGTTTGGTTCCCATACAAATAACAATTTTGTTTTGAAACTTCATGTAAATTTCAAAATGTTTTTAAATCTTCCTTATCCATGAAAATAAGCTTTCCACTTTCCCAACCATGTAATTTGCAATTTTCTTTCTTCACTCTTGTATAACTATTATGATTATTTTCTCAAGCTGTACAAGTGAGACTTAGTCTTCCCAAAAGATTCATGTTCAAAACAAGATTATCAACATGTATATCAAGTGTGGTGGTTTCATAGATGCTCATGAAATGTTTGATGAAATGACACAACAAGATAGATTCTCATAAAAAGTGATGTTTATAGATTATAGAAGACATGGGTGACCTTACCATATTTTGACAATGTTTCATCAAAATGCAATGAATGGGTGTCCAACCTGATCAATTTAGCTTTACCAGTGTACTCTTAATGTGTGTCAACATAAAATCTTTGGAAAAAATATTAACATTCATGTAATCATAATGGAAAGCAATTTTTTTTAGGTGTTTTTTACAAGTAATGGTGAACAAACAATAATAAAATTTATGAATATGATATTATAGACAAAAATAAGCATCCGTTCTCAGCAAAGCCACTATTTATAGGTTTTGAATGGGTACACACATAAAATATATCCAATTAAATCCATAGTTAGATGCCATTCTAAACCAAGGAGGGCCTTTAATTCTACACTTCTAGGTAGAATGATGCCAAACCTCCAAGCAAATGGACCAAGAAGTTTCCCATCTCTGAATGAATACACTTTATGCAAAATTACTCAAGGTCGAAGCAAAGCAACAACTAAAAGTTCTATAGGTGTATTCTACCTAAATAATTCCATTTTCAATCTTCTTTATGGATGTGAAATTTATAGATACATTGGAAGGTGCTAATCTATCAAAATTAGTCAACAAAGTGCCCCATTGTACCTGGAATCATGCCTATAAAAAATACAAAAAGTCTGTGCGTATGACTAAATTTTTCAAAATTGAGATTCCTTTAGAGATCATTGTTGTATTTGAGCCTATAAAAAATAATGAGGAAATAGTGAATGCTTATAGAATTCATCTTGCCATTGAAATGTACAAAAAGATTCTAGATCATGTAATTAAAAGTTTGCATTTATATACTCTCAATATGGATAAGTCAACAATGGCTATACTTTCAAATCTTATCTTGATTGTTGTCACTAAGATTAATAAATCTTTACCATGGAGGCCAAAAACTAATACTCTATGGAATTGTCCTTTAAATAAATACATTTGGCAGGTGTAAATCCAACCCCACCACCTGTGCTAGCATCCTCTCAAGCCATACAAGAATGGGAGCTTTGGAGAACAAGAAGGCAAATTGAAGTGTTTGACCAAATGCCTAATCGAGATGTTGTCTCATAGAATGTAATGTAAGAATATATCCTCATTTTGTCAAATAGTTTTATGCACCATAATTTAATTATGTCATTTTGTCAAATAGTTTCATGTCCTCCCTTGAGTGTGATGTCACCGAATGGAAAGTAAATATGATTATAGTATGAGTAGGTTGAAATAATTCAACATAATGAACAAACTTAAGAATGTCTCTTTGAAGGTGATTGTAGAAAGTCTATCATAAGAAGAAATAGTGGGTTTGAAGTAAATGTTCAAAAGTATGGATATCAATAATAGTGGTACAATAACTCTCAATAAATATGAAGATCGGATGTGCAAGAATAGGCTTCAGAATATCCAACTATGAAGTCAAAAAATTAAGGGCAGATGTAGATGTAGATAGGAGTAGGACCATTGATTATCTTGAGTTTATCAAAACCACACTTAACATGAGTGGATTTAAAAAAAAAAAAAGATCATTTATTCAATGAATTTTAATACTTCGACAAAGATAATAATGGGTACATTACAAGAAGATAACTAGAGAAATCTATAATAAAGTATGGAATGGGTGATGAAGAAACTATAAAGGACATAATAGCTGAAGTGGACATAAACAATAATGGATGAATTAACTATGATGAATTTTCAACAATGATGAAGAAAGGTAACCAAGAGGGAAAAAGATTCATTGAGCTAAAACTAGGTTTCTAAATAATTGTTAATCATATAAAAAAATTTATTGGGAGGTTAATGTAACGGGATAACATTGTATACAAGGAATCTCAATCTTGATCAAATACAAGGTGATATGTAAACTCTCCAAATGTTAATCCATCCAAATGGAAATTGAGATGTAATGCTAGATTTTACTTATATGGTAATCTAAAAGATGAACTAGAGATTCCAATACAAAGGTATTTTACTTATAATACCATGCCTCAAGTATCTGACTTGATTTAGGGATGCATGTAGTAAGTTGGTGAAGATTGGGAAAAACTATATGCTTAATATAAGTTTTCCCCATGGTAATAAAAGAGTCAAAATTTCACATTTGATACAAGAAGAGATTGAGTGGATAGTCATAAAGAAATTTGAGATGACACTTGATAAAATTCACACAAAAAATTCCAAAACAAATATTTTATTATAATCAAAACATGAGCTTTTGTTAATCATGGTGTGAGTCAAAGTGAATACAAAAGTAATTGTGCATTTTTCATCCCTAAATATGACTAATATTATGGTGATTGATATTTATCCCATGTATCGAATCATGTGTTTTGAGGATGAGAGGACACAATAAACATATAAAGTGAAAGTTGATTTAGCATTGTTAGACCCACATAAATGTTATCTCAAACTAAAGATATCACCAAAATCTCACATATCATTTGCACTTGTGTGCCAAATCTTGGATCACATGTCTTAATAATAAATGATGAATAAAGTATGGCAACAAAATGTTGCATCAAATGAAATGAATATGACTAATAAAAATGAACATAATGGTTCATGTGCCACCTAGTTAAGGAGATGCAATCAACTAGTCTCCAAGATATTGAGTGGATAGTCATAAAGAAAATATTGACACTTGATAAAATTCACATAAAAATTTCCAAAACAAATATTTTATTATAATCGAAACATGAGATTTTGTTAATCATGGTGTGAGTCAAAGTGAATACAAAATTAATTATGCATATGTAATCCCTAAATATGACTAATAAGATGGTGATTGATATTTATCCCATGCATAGAATCATGTGTTGTGAGGATGATAGGACACAATCAAAATACAAAGTTAAAGTTGATTTATCATTGTTAGACCCACATAAATGCTAACTCAAACTAAATCTATCACCAAAATCTCACATATCATTTGCACTTGTGTGCCAAAGCTTGGCTCACATGTTTTAATGATAAATGATGACTATAGTATGGTAACAAAATGTTGCATCAAATGAAATGAATGTGACTAATAAAAATGAACACAATGGTTCATGTGCCACCTAGCCAAAGAGATGCAATCAACTAGTCCCCAAGTGGAATCAAATTCATTCAAGGAATTTTTTCAAATGGTTCAAAATATTTCTATATACTTCCAAATTTGGTATATATGTCTCTCTTGGCATAGATAATTGATCCAAAGCATTTTTGGTGGCCTTTGCCAATGTCTTCCATCTATTGAAGACATGAATAATTTACAAAGATAAATATTAGATCAATGACTTTTGAGTCATTTTATAAAAAAGATGGAGAAGGTGTTAAGTGGACATCCTAAAATTATCTCATGGGTATCTTTGATAAGGAGAGAAAAACCCTCAAGACAATACCAATATCTCGAAGAAAGGTTTTCATAATGTAATGTGAGAGAAATAATTTATATGTCCAAAAAAATTTACAAGTGCTTGGTTTCCAAATAAAATCATGCAACATGGATGGTTTATCAACAAAAATATTTGAATTCAAGCAAGGTTTGGTGTGGATATTAGTATAAAGTGAAAATTTGCAAATGTAATTCATGAAAATGCACTATCACTTTATAAGACTCGAATTGTACAATTTTTATTTGCACATTTTAAGTGGTGTAAAATCACCAAAGTGTTTTTTGACCATTCTAGTGGTACAATTTTGTAAATTTACTTTTGCACATAGTGTAATTACATCAACACACTTTTATGTCACTCAAGTGGTGCATTTTTATAAACTCATTTTTTACAGATTTTAAAATGTAAAAAAGGTAGTTACACACCATAACCACCTCCTCATGATATAAATATGAGTGTAAGGCTCATTTCAAAGGGGGACTTCTGACAATGAAACTCTATAGAAACTTTTAAAATATGAGATTATATTTTTGACTCAATAAAGATAAGAACAAGGAGATTTCGTAGACTTTGTGTTCAATATTTCTTTATGAGTTATAAATTTTTATATGATTCATTTGTCTCTGTATATTTAATTTAAAATTATTTTCATAATCACTACCAAATTGTCAGAAAAATTAAATTTCACATTAAGTATTCCTTTTATAATCTTCTTTTGTTGTTTCTATAAATGTGAAATCTCAGTGGGGTTTAAGTAATATTTTAATTATCTTTTACAAGTAAATATGAGATAATTATCTTTGGTCTACTATCAATATTAGATAATTATCTCAGTGTATGTTTTTCACTCTTAAGAGTGTAATTATGCCTTTATCACCTATAGAATGAGAGAGGTTTCCATGCACACAATGTTTTCCTTTTCTTGGACTATTCGGTTAAGTTTCTACATTTAGCTACCTAGATTTGTCTTTCATTTTTCTTAGGGTTATCATGGTAGTTTATGTATTTAACTGACTATAATAACCTTTTCCTCCCTTATTTATTTCTTTTCTCTATTATTCCCTTTTTTGCATTATTCCTTTCTATCTCCTTTATGTACTTTCAGGTTAAAAGTACAAAACCCCATATAAAAAACATTTTTACGATAAATAATTGTGAATAGTTTTTACTCTACTTTTCCCTTTATAGCTTTCAATAAAGGTAGTTCTACCTGCTAATAGGAGAGGGACTTTGTCTTGCATTGTTGACTAATGTAATAACTCAGTTCCTACATTACTGACTCAAAGTCACCAATTTATCCCCCTAAAAAAAATTTGATCCAACTGTTTTTGGCAAATCCACTAGCAATTGAGGTGCTTTCCACACATGATTTTTAGACATTTCAAGGAACCTCCCCTAAAATGGAGGTTGGTGACTTTATTGAGAAAAAGTACCTAGTTGCTAGACTTTATTGATTGTAAAAATGACATTGGTCCACCCCAACCCTAATGATTCCCGTGTCCTATGGGGAAAACATTTTTTGTCATTAGATTTGGCCTAATATGATGAGTTCCTATCAGGATAAAGGAAAATATTCCCAAAGTTCTCTGGATAAAATAGTCAAGACGTAGATAAACACATCTAGGCCTTCACAGTGTCCTATAACATTTTAGGAGTTATGTATGAGGATGTTGCTATGTGAATTTTCATTGAAAATTTCATTGGACATGCTAAAAAGTGGTTTTGGCACTTAGAATATGGATGTGTTATGATTGGGAGTCTTTGAAGAACAAGTTATTGAATAGATTTAAATCAAATATGAATGTATGTGTACTTTTATCAGATTTCTTCTAGATTCAAAAGTGAGATGATGAGCTGATGAGAGAGCTCATAGCATGATTTAACAAATTGTTGAGATTGATCCCTTAGGAAAATCAACCAAGTCTCAACAATCAACTCTGAATTTTCATTAGTTCTCTTCATCTAGAGATCAAGTTTGTCTTGATGAGGAACAAAGTAAATGACTTGATGATTACGTAATGAGACACCATCAAGATTGAATATGATTTAATCATGTCTGGAATGTTGAAGAAAGAGGTTTAAAAAGGTGATAAAATTATTTCAAATAATGATGAAGAAATAATGAAACCTAATATAATCAAAAGTTTGCAATATTTAGAAAAGAGAGTTTGAAGGCAAGTTCATGATCAAACATGTCAGAACTCTAATAGAGACAAAGAAGATGAATAGTTGGAAGAAATAATGATTAATCAGAGTATAGATAAGGAATTTGAATTCCCACTTAGCAAAAAGGAGAAATATTTACCTTTTTCACCAGATGGTTTAAACCCCATGGTCCTAGGGGAAAATGGGTTTTTCTAAAAAACAACTGATAAAACCACAAAGAGAAAGGAGTAATAATGTAGAGTTTGATGTAATATTTTATAGAAGAGAAGATATTATGGTACCATTTTTTAGTAAAGCAAACTATCCCTTCTCCATTAGAATGAATGACTTAATGGTCAAAAAATGAAGATTCCTAAGGTATTTCATTTTCAAGGTCTACCATAAAATAATTCTCTAAAAGATATGAATCCAAAGAAATTAAGCCTATGAAAATTGAAAATCTTAATCATGCCAAGGTTGAAGTCAAATAAGACATCAATGCAAAACAAAATGAATGGTGTCCAATAATCATTATAAGCAAAATGGAAACTATCAAGGTAGAGGAAATTGACAAAGATGATGACTCATTCAGTAATGATTTCATTTCTACCATGGGTAGCAATTTAGAAAAGAATGTCTACACTTCATTCATTTTGTAAGATAATCACATTATGATTCCAACAAAGATATGTGACACACTTCTCTCCAATTCAAATATTGTATTTGTCATAGATGCATTTGAATTCATCCAAGAAGACATTAAAAAATCTCAGTATTGCTAAAAAATGCTCATAGAATATCAAATAATTCATAATGATTTCATTTCAAAACATAAAAACATTATTGATTTGTTCATTCATGATCATACCTATGTGAATGATAATTGTAAGTTCCTCTTTCCACCTTCTTGGTCAGTACTACTAAATGTCTTCAGAGTTTATAATTCAAATCCATTATTTCCAAATGGTAGGTACTTCTCCCAGTTGGTGAATGGTTTTATATAATCTTCTCAGTTTCCTTTACTCCCTGTAAATAGTTATGCTTTCTCAATTTTGGCTTGTTTCATTTTCCCATTTAACTTTGGTGTGCACATTATTTTTCAATAAATTTAATATTCTATCTATTTCCCCTCCTCTATGTTTTAGTCTTTCTACTTGCATATATTTTTAGTAGTGATCTCTGCCTAGAAATATCATTGACAATCACATGATTTGATAAAATAATAGAATGGATAAGTTTTTCATGAATCTCTTTAGTAAACAGGTGGTCAATATACAAATTTTCAAAACATAAGATCTAGCTTGATAACACATGTTCATTTCTCATATGATTGAGATGGACAAACTGGATATCAATTGATCAAATTAGGCCATGCAAGTTTTCAAGGGAATAAGTGATCTAGCTTGACAATGTGTGTTCATTTCTCATATAATTGAGATGGGTGAACTAGCTATTAGTTGGTTGGATCAAGGCATACAAGTTTTCAACCAAAAAAATGATTTGGACTAACAATGCATGTTCATTCTTCATACAATTGAGATAAGTGAAATGGTTATCAGTTGGTCAGATCTAGATATACAAGTCTTTTCGATGGCTTGAGGACCCATCCATTTCTAGAAGATCAAAAATTTGAATATTTTTTAAATCCATAAAAGTTGTTGTTGAAGACTTCGTTACCCAAAGGATAAAATATCAACCTATAAAACTAGAAAAATCTAAGTTCTTTTTATTCCTTTCAATTTGAAATCCAAGTTAGAGCTAGCTGTTATCATAGTTTTTTAAAATGGAAAAAAAATGGTGAAATTTTTAATTTAAAAAAATGGCTAAATTTGTTTTAATTTTGCCTAAAAATGCCATAATTTTTGAAAAATTCAAATTTTTTAATTTACATCTTTTTTTAATCTCAAACTGTTTAAAAACCCATTTGAACCCTCTATGCAAAAAGCTACTTGCACTCCCTATAATTTGTAAAAATAATTTTGCTTTTCATGAGTTATGTAAACACACTTTTATTTTTCACAAGTTGTGCAAATTAAAAAAAAAAAATGTCTCGATGCAATTTGTAAAATCTTTTTTGACTTTGTTTTAATTTTCAATTTTGTTTTAGATTTCTATGTAATTTGCAAAATCTTTTTTGGTTCCCTACAAATTTCAAAAATATTTTTTGGTCCTTGCGTAGATTGTAAAAATGATTTTTATTCCCATG
The DNA here is from genome assembly GCA_037957365.1 of Torreya grandis. Classification (NCBI taxonomy): domain Eukaryota; kingdom Viridiplantae; phylum Streptophyta; class Pinopsida; order Cupressales; family Taxaceae; genus Torreya; species Torreya grandis. The sequence continues at coordinate 26,573 of JARHVA010001663.1, forward strand.
AAAATTATAATTTTATTTTGAAACTTCGTGTAAATTAAAAAATGTTAATAAGTTTTTCCTAGCCATGCAAAAATCTTTCCACTTTCCTAGCCATGCAATTTTTAATTTTCTCTCTTCACTCTCATGCAACTCTTATGATTATTTTCTTGAGTCATGCAAGCGAGACTTAGTATTATCAAAAGATTCATGTTTAAAATAAGATTATCAACATGTATATCAAGTGTGGTGGTTTTGTATATGCTCATGAAATCTTTGATGAAATGACACATCAAGATAGCTTCTTTTAGTCATATAAAATGTGAAATTGGGTGACTTAGGCATGACTAATGACACCCAAACCATAGGTCCTCCTTCTTGCTCACACAACCCTTCTAGGCTATTCTTTCACTAATTCCCAATCATCCATAGCCTTTTAGACTAAGTTATTTCAAACCTAGGTAGACCTTTTAGGTCCAGATCTATCCCCTAGGTCTCATCCCCTTAGGATAATAGCACCCAAATTGAATAGGAGCATTAGAACCTAGGGTGTCCTATTTCTAGTGCTATTTTCCAAGTGCATTTTTACCTCTAGCGGTCAGATTTTCCCAAATCTTTATCTTTTTCCTTGTCAGTCTAGTATAAGTTCATTTAACCCATGATCATTAATTACCCTTTAAAAGGCCATTCAAAGTCCATTTAGAAGGGTGGTCACTCATTTACAGGAAAGAAGCAAGAATACAAGGAAGCACACTCAAGCACTCTTCCCTATTCCCTACATACAACCTTTCAAGAGCATTTTAAGCCTATTAAAGCATTCATACTGGTCCCTAGTCGTCTAAAGTACATCTAGTTGCATACATCACACATAATTTCACCAAGCACTTTAAGGGGATAACTACATTAGCTTGATCTCTCTTCAGAGTATTGGTATATAGGCAACATGCCCATACATAGGGTGTGAAGTGTGTCCAGTGTGTCCTTTACACACTAACCCCTTCTCTTTCTTTCCCAAATTTATATTCAAGTTTAAGCATAAAGAACTCTAAGGGTTTTAAAGACTAAATCAGACACACAATGAGTTCTACAGGCTTTTAGGCCTAAAAAATTTATAGACAAGGTAACACAAGCCTACTGAACATAACCCAAAAAGCTTTCAGCTTTAGGACAATAGTGTCAAAATAAGACTATAGCACCAGACAATAGGGTGTCTATTTTTGGTGCTCTTATCCAACCCAAAAATGAAGTTCAAAAACTTGTTCCACCTTATTTTCCAGTTCTACTCCTCCAATATCAAGTCCTATCTCAGTCCACATCAACTAGAATAATCTAAGGTCTATTTTCTCTCACTTCTTGCTATATTTAGAAAAGGTAAAAATACTATTTTTTACACAAATTAGTAGGTTAATTAAAGCATATTATTCACTGATTTACATTGCTTAGACCCATTTATTATTTAGGAATTAAACACCTAATTTCCTAAAATAATAAAACATTTGGTGAACCTGACTTAAGTTTGAATTTTTGCACAAAAACCCTAAAAACCCTAGGGATAATTATTTTTTATTTTTTTTACATAATTTATTGATTTTTCCTAAATTTAAAAATTATAAATCTACCAATTAATTACAAAAATATCATAGATTTTGTTCAAACCCTAGTTTGCACATACTAGGTCCTTTTTGCATATAAACACATTCAAAACACTAGGAAACATATATTGCTAATTTTAGATTTTTTTTTTGATTTTTCCTAAATATTTTCAATTAAAATTATATAATTATTTTCTAAATTTTTCAAATTATTACATTAATTATGAAAAAATTCAATCAAAATTCTAATTACATCAACTCTCAATTATTTTCTAGTACTTCTCACATCATTTTTTGATTTTTTTAGTTGCATATCAAACTCAAAAAATCAATTTCAAAATTAAAAATTCATAGTGTTTTGCACAATTTTTTTTGAAAAGTATTTAGTTGCAATAACTAGAACCTCTTTGCTTCTTGTGGTATCACCTTACATGTTTTGAAGCTCTGTATCCTTTTTATGCATATTCTAGCTCCTTGTTTAGATTATATCAGCTTAATCTTTTCTGCTTTTATCCAAGTTGTTTTCCTTATGCCACCTAAGTTCCTTGCATCTCTTCCCTCAAGATGAAGTGCAATACTTAGTGGCAATCATCTTGAATTCACTCAGATTCCTTCAACTCAACTATATACCATGGATAAACAACTAAATTAGATTTTTGTTATAGATTCTACACATCCAAATTATACAAATTTCTGTGAGGATAAATATAATCATGAGTAGTATGAAAATACCAATGATGATGTACACACCAATGCTCTTGCTCTACCACATTGGACTACCAATCCACTTCCACATATTGTTGATAATAAAGTAGTCCTCAACAAATATTTGGTTTTACAAAATTTTAGAGAAAGAATTAAGGAACAAGCTAAAGATCATACCCTAATTTTGCAATCTCTCATGGAAATCAAAAAGGCTAAGTTAAGTCTTCCATTCATTCAAAGTAGCCAATTGTAAATGACACTCTGAGGGAAATTATGTCTCAAACACCCCTTATAACAATCCAACCTTCTTCTATACACTAGCTATAGCTAGTATATCCCTATCTCTTGATGTGGCAGCCCTTGTGTAGAAGATCTGATCTCTTCAATCCAAGGTACAACATCTTGAGCAAGGTGTTTCTAGACCTATATAGGCATTGGATTATTTTGCTCTACTGCATAAACCATTACCACATCACATTGCTTTTACACCCTTACCACCAAGTTTTGTTCAACCAAGCTTATTCTATATGATGGTAAGGGTGATCCAAAGACACATTTGAGAGATTTTCACATAGCATGTTTGGATTATGTACCCAATGATTGGCTACTTACCAAGCTATTTTCATAGAGCCCAAAGGATTATACTTTACAATGGTTTTATAGTCTAATGAATCAGTCAATCATAGCCTTCAATACTTTATCAAACATGTTCCTAGCACATTTTAATATCAACATTGGTGACAAGGTTTCATATGCATAGATTGCATAGCAAAAACAAAGGTCAAATGAGCCCCTCACGGATTATGTTCTTAGATACAAGACTATTCTAGCTAAACTAACTAGCCCCATGGTTGATTAAGAGCTACATGAAATCTTCAAATAGAGACTTATATTATCATTTCATGAATCTATTATGTTAAAAATATTCTCTTCCTTCACTGAATTATGTCATACACTCAAGGGAAGAGAAATCAAGCTAATTTCAATGGGTAAACTTAAGTATTCAAGTATCTCAGACACAACCAACAAGAGTAATAAAAAAGTCCCATACAAGGTCAAAATTAGTGATAACAAGAATTAAAATCAACCAATAGTCAATATAACTTTAGAGCCCCCTTAACATGTGGTTTTACCAACACCTCCTCATCATGCATTTACCAATCTACCAGTTTCTCCAACCAAGATTTTACAACAATTATTGGAATGTAACATCATCACTCTCCCTCTTATCTGGGAAGTATATCCAACAAAACCTCTTCCATGGGGATGTGAATATCAAAAATTTTGCAATTTTCATAGGCATCAGGCCACACCACAAAGAGATGCATCAGTTTATGACATAAGATACAATACTTGATAAACAATAATCTACTTGATCTGGGCAATTTAGTTGAGCCACCAAAGACAAATCCAACATAAGATAAAGATTTGAAAATATTTAAAAATCCATTTCCATAAAATTCAAAACAAGAGAAAGAGGAAACATTAGGTGTTCATCATACATACCATACACACCCTCCACCAGATACATACCAAGCACCTTCAGTTGAGGCACAACCTTTGAGAGGTATGATAGGTGTTTATGAGTCTATAGTTATAGCTAGGCCTTTGATATATTTTTTATATTAGGATATTTTGGATGATAATATAGTCTATAATGGACTTTTATCAGAGCACATATTCATAATTAGCCTATTCATAGTGTACTCATTGATAATGGTTCCAGTCTTAACATGTGCACCTTCAGACTACTTTAGTATTTAGGTTATTCATAGTAGGATATCACTCTAATAGACATATTTATCAATGGTTTTAGTGGGCATATTTAGAGTTCATTGGGTGAGATATTAATTCCACTATAGTTTGGTCCTACATATGTGGCCACCCCATTCACTATAGTTCTTAGTGTAGGAGTTTTTGACATATTACTTGGTTTACCATGGATTCAAAAAATTAGGGTAGTAGCTTCTAAAATTCATAGATGCATGAAGTTCAATCACAATAATCTAGTTATCATAGTTAGTGGAGTTCTTTATGAGTCACCACTCCTCACTTCAAATCCATCTACCAGCTTATAGTCTCCAGCTTTAGTTCTTTCATCAATTTTAGTTTCTCCTCCAATTTTAGTACAACTTCCAATTTAGATCCATCCATAGTTGTGACATCTATCACTAGTACAGAGGGCTCATACACCCCCATAGTTTTAAGATTTTAGACAACTTCTAGTGATAGTATTCACACTCTAGAGCAATTACATTAAGGTCTCATACAGCTACACAAAGAAAAGATATTCAAAGAGCCCCTTATACTTCCATATGGGTCCTTAATAGCCCTACAATTGCATCCACTTCTTAGAGTTATAGGGGGACCCCACATTTGGCTTCCACTTCAGAGATTTTAGAGTAGTTATAATGTATACAACTTTCATCTTCCCAATCTTAGACATACACCTGTGTCTCATGATCACACATGATTTAGTTGTTCAATACAGGACACCATGATAGGGAGTTTCATCAAAAACTCATCAGTTAGTATTATTTCTTCCCAGTATTTCTTGTACATAGCTTATATCAAAATATAAAAACAATACAAAAATTCAAAATACAAAAAACATTAAAAACATATCAAAAATACCAAAAACATTTTGATTGTATACATCATCCATGATTTACATTACTACTATCATGCTAAGATTTACATTTGCTATTTCATGCTATTGTATGCCAATTTTTCTACATTACCATGCTTCACTTGATCTTCTTTGAGTGTGTGCAGTGACACCCAGCTACTTGATTGCTTCATTCTACCCATTGAGGAGGCACTCCTACTTTTACAATTGAGACACACATTGATATACACACCTACTGGGGGCATTTTCTACATGACTACACCATCTAGGTTATGCCATTCCTATACTACACACTCTGATTTATCATGCTAATGTACATTACTTTATATCTTACATAAAATATTATATCAACATTTCACTAGTATTTAACACTTGTGTATTTCTTAGCGTATACTTAGTTTTGTACTACACATGTTTTGCATACTTTCAAATTTGCTTTGATTAGTTAGTTATTCTAGTATCTTTTCAGTTATTACATTCTTTTTCTACTTTCTTAGCATCGCTTGTGTGATTGCATTTTCTAGTTCCTTTTTGTCTCTTGATTATGCCTTAGGACATTTACCAATGTCCTTTGTTTCTATTCATGTGTATGCCTTAGGATATTTGCCAATGTCTTTTGCTTTTACTCTTCTATGCGCATGTGGCCCTTGTGTAACCTTTGCTTATTTCATTTGTATGTATATGTGGCATTTGAACATGATTTCCATGCTTGTTTTCTAGTTTGAGTGACATGTGCCTATGTCCCTTGTTTGCATGGCCCCTTGGCCATCCTTTTGTGCTTCTTGATTCTTTCTTGTTTGCTTTTCAATGTGTGCAATGACATGATCCACATCATGCATTTCCCTTGCTTTTTTTGATGTCATGATGGACATCATGATCCATCCCTCCAACCAAAAACTAACAGATAATATGTAACAATTCTAGTTCATTACTTTGCACATGCTTTTACATTGTTATATCTATCGAGGCATACCCTATTGATCTAACAATATATCAATACAAATATTGCTATATCTTGAAACATATTGTCAAATATCAAATTCTATATCACACACACACACACACACACACACACACACACACACACACACACACACACACACACACACACACACACACACACACACACACACACACACACACGCATGCATGCATATGAATACATTAATAAAACTATTATTTAATAATAAAAAAATATTATAATTTGTAAAGATGGTTCAAAAATAAATGATTGGTTAAAATTCATAACTCATAGTTCTAATTAGACAATAAATTTAGCTCAAATACATGAAAATATCAACAAATCATAACAACCTATAGTTTTTGAGATCAAAATCAAATCACATATCTTAAAGCATGGGTTATATCCCTAGTACATATATTTTAAGTTTTAGATTGGATTTAACATAAATACACAAATTAACATTATTATACTCATCTTCTCTAGTTTGTAAATAAAAATGTCATCAAAATAAAATCACTATTATATCACAACTAGAATCTATTGTAATATTAAAGTAATATGATTCATAAAATTATTAAAAAAAATATAACTAAAAACACTAAAGATAGTTAATGAAAAACATCACACCCCAACCATAAGCTCAATAGAGTCACACAATGTATCACATGATAACAATACACTGATATCATTAAATAAACATATACATACATACACATATACATATATGTGTGTGGGTGTATGTATATATGTAAATATCTGTGTGTACATGCACACACATACACACACATACATACATACATACATGTATATATGCATGTGTGTGTGTATGTGTACATACATTCATGATATTTTAATATTAAAGCAATGGGATTCAAAAAATTAGAAAAATAAATTATAAAAAAAAACACTAAAGAGAGTCAATGAAAAGCATCACACACCATCCATAAGCTCAATAGAGTCAAACAATGCATCACATGATAAAATACACTGATATCATCAAATAAGCACATAAATAGATAGATATATAGATACATACATACATTCATACATATGTATAACACATAGATAAATACATATACATACATGTATGTATGTATGTACATACATGTTTCTCTCTCTCTCTCTATATATATATATACATATATATATATATATACATATATGTATATATATATATATATACATATATATATATATATACGTATATATATATATATATATATATATATATATATATATATATATATATATATATATATATATATATATACCTATATATATACACACACACACACACACACACACACACACACACATATATATATGTATATATGTATATATATACACACACATATATATACATACACACACACACACACACACACACACACACACACACACACACACACACACACACACACACACACACACACACACACATATGTATATGTGTGTGTGTGTGTGTGTGTGTGTATTGTTAGACAAAACATGGCTACCATGAATGAGTATCATTCAAAACTTTGATTTACATAATCTTAACTTTGTTGATAGCCATTAAAAAGGTCTTATATTAGTCATTAATGATCTAATATGATAGTTATTTTGTCTTCCTTTGCAACTTACAAGGTCATTTAGGATGGTCTAGTTAGTAGCTAAGTCAAGTCATTTTGTCTTGTCACTAAATGGTCATTCTTTAAGGTCTTCATTATGTGTTTAACATTATTTAAGGTAAGTTTAACAAAGTTAAGGTTAAGTGTGAAATCAAGTCAAGGAGAAATAATTTTCAAGGAGATAAGGTGGTGACCCTTCCAAGAACAACCATGATCTAAAGCTAGCTAGATTGACCAAGGAACAAATCTAGTAAGTTGATCACATTAGTTTTCCATCAATTTGGAGAGATTAAGGTATTTCCATGTTAAGATGATACTTTCTAGTAAAAATCAAATGTGAAGGTTATATCATGTAATAGGGTTGTTTTAAAGTCATCTAACACCTATGTTATGACATCATGCTTGTACTTATTTATACATCCTCCAAATATCTTATATAAGTGATTTCTAATGTTGGAATCCCCTTTGTAACTACCCATTTATAATTTATAATGGAAAACTAAGGATTTATTGAGAAAATGGTAGGGAAAATAAGGTGAGAATGATATTGCACATTTTTTACCTCCACACAGGCAATGAGGAACTTCATTAACATTTGGTTCATCACCTCCATCAGTTCAAGAAGGCAAATGGGTAGAATATTGAAGAAATCAATCATTTGGAGGTCTTATTGCAGGGGGTTTCCATTGAAAGACAATATCCAAGCCTATATAAGGTCCCTCAGACTCAAATCCATGCATATTAAGGAGTTGCAGAGCTAAATAAGGCAAAAATACACTTCATTTCTCTATTAGGTTTCTTGGCAGCTCATGATAGTTAGTTAGTTTTCAATTAGTACTATGAGGAGAGAGAAATTTGGATCCCAAGATCTTGGTCATATGAGGGGAAATTAATACCCTTCCAATTTGTGGAATTTTTTGGGGTAGGCTTCTTAACTTTATGAACAATTTTTAACAAGTTAAGGTGCAGAAAGGTGACTCAAAACCCCATCATGATTAGTTTTCTCCAAATCTAGAGTTATGAAGCTTAATGAATGCATTACGATGATTTTTTAAAAATATATTGAGAACTATTTGACCCTTTTAATTACATATTTTCTTTATTTTCTTCATGATCATGTTTGGAGTAATATCGAATAGACTTGAGTTGTTAGTTTAAGCATGCCAATCAAGTTTGTAAGGGTTGTGAAGTGTCTTAGTGTATGTTATGAATGAAATGAGATGTTTATAAGTGGATTAAAATTTATCAATACCCCTTAGCCATATTTAGACATCATTGAGTAAATGGACTTCAAGGAAAGGTAGGAAACTATGCATAAACAATTGATTTGTAAGAACTAGCAACCATGGTTAACTTAGGCCTAATTTAATGTGGGTGTGCTTTCATGATCAGAAACCCTTAAAGGTATATATATATATATATATATATATATATATATATATATATATATATATATATATATATATATATATATATATATATATATATATATATATATATATATATATATAGACACACACACACACACACACACACACACACACACACACATACATAAATTTTCCTTTAAGGGTTTCTGCTCAATGAGTTATCTCAAATGGAAAGCCTTAGGAGTTAAAAGGTTCTAGTGTTTTCTCCAAGCCAGGTCAAGAAGAATTTTTATGAACCTACAAGTCTGCAGACATATAGGTCGATATTAACACCCAAATTATTATATGTGAGTTAATATGGAATCTTTAAGACATTATTTAATTCTCCCATTTCCTTTTTCAAAATCTATATAAACATTGAGACCTAAATTCAAACACTAACAGTGAAATGATGGAGTCGAGGTATATACAAGGGTTATGTATAGGAAATGAACTAAAAACGGTATATGGGTGAATGAGACTTGAGTTTTTAGGGTTAAATAATATTAATAATAGTCATTATAAAAAAATTATCTCACATATTCATTGGTATATTATACTAAAGAAGGAGATGTAATTGGTTGAATGTATTTGAATGGAGGACTATGTGAGACTAAGAATGGACTATGTGAGTCTAAGAGGAAAACTATGAAGTTTTTAAGATAATATTCAAGGTTATTTGAGCCCATTGTAGGAATAAATAGGATATAAAAATAATGAGTCACTTTTTCCATAATTATATCATTGGCCAATTGGGATTAAAAAGGCACAATAAGAGAAAACTAAGGTTTTGAGCCTAGTGATCACCTACAGGCTTGTCACAAGCACTTAGGAGTAAAGGGCATATGTATAAAGTGGAATTAGGTATTTTGAGGTGTGTTGATGATGAATGGTAATATTAATAAATTATACAACACTTTTCAAATCACCAAAGTGCTAAATAAATTATTGGAATAGGATCCACTCTCTAAAATTGCAGCCAAGAAGCCCATAAGAAACTATAGGCATGCCTATACAAGAGTGAGTTAAAGGGACAAATATTGTATTACATGAGAGTTATGAAATTCATGTGAAATATTAGGAGTGTTTTGAGAAATTATGGAAATTTTTAAACCCTTTTATTGAATATAAAAGCATCTAAGAAAGACATTCTCTAGGTATAGTAGGGTAGCAGGCCTAATTGAAGACCTACAGGCCTGTTATAGATTCAATGGAGAAAAGATACATTTTTTTACCTTATATAGGGTTTATAAGGAAAATAAATTTATATAAGAACATGAATAAACTTTCCAATACTTATCAATACCAATAAAATGTCAATAAGCCTCTTGAAGAAGATCCACTCTCAAGATTATAGTCAAAAGGCCTAATGTGCACCTACATGCCTATGGGTGAAAAAAGTGAAGAAGATTATAGGTTTTGAAGTGTTTTAAATATTTAATAGCCTTTTGAGATGGATAATACCTTGGTTAAAAGTCACATGAATTTATAAACACTTTCAATTGCTGAAAGTACCAAAACATAACAATTAGGGTCAAAAGCATTAATCTGATTACAAACCCTATGTATAAGCAAGTCAAGTTTCAAGAAAAAATAGAGAATAATTACCTTTTTGAAAATTTTAATAAACATGGAATTGGTTTTTCCAGAACCGTTAGAGGTAATTTTAACCAATAACATGCATTTTGAATGCTTCTAGGCCTAAAACTCTTTCTCGATCCTTACACACAGTCTTGTAATGCTCGAGAGGTTATTATTATAAGCTCAGACATTCATTGAGGATTTGCATGCGATTATGAGAATAATGGGAAATATAATTTTTTTTAAAAATATTAACCTCCTATTGTTATTTTATTCATGAAATCCTACAACTTTATGAACAATGTTTAAGAAAAGAAATCACCTCAAAACATTGTTTTGCCCTAAGAGGAGCTCGAGAAGGCCTAAAAATCTGCATATAAATTCCAAGAATAAATGCATGCAACCATATTATTTTATGGAAAATTAAATAAATATATTAACTCAAGATTTGTGTCATTATTTAGGGAATTTAAGGCCTCATAGTTATGAATCATTGTTAAGAATGAGAAGAGCCTAAAACCCTCCTAAAACCCTATAAATGACCCAATGACTGAGTTTAGGTTTATAATTGATTTAAATGCATCCATTTGACTTTGAAAAAACCTATATATAAATTTTAGGTCTCATGATCATATAGACGATCCATTTTTTGGCACTTGTGGGCTGAGATGGTATGGAAATAGGCCTAGAAATGACTGTTGTAGGCCTAAAAAGGGAGGTTTTGATGGATTTTCACTAAATTTGACTAAGTGACACCTAATAGAATCCCTTGAAACCATATATGATATATAAAATACAAGGGAATATGATTCTAAATAGGTTATATAGTGATTACAACATCATCCATGAAGTTTAAGACACCTAGTATTAAACAAATATGGCATCAATAACTTCTAACAAACCTAGTGTACTTGTATATCAATCTTGGAAATTATTTTGAGCTTGAATGATTATCTATAGGTTTTTTTTATGGATTTTTAAGTTTTTTTTGTAGTTCTCAAGTAAAGAACTAGTCCTAGGCTATAAATCTAGACTCACCATGGTCTCATTCACTTGAATCAAACAAGTTTCTCAATGAAATGCATGTTCTTATCAATTTAAAGAAGATTGAAACTTGATCATTAGGCTCACCAATATTAGAGAGGAATTTAAGTGTACTATGATGTCATTGGAGAACTCCAATAAGCATGAAAAAGTGTCAAAAAAGGTAGAGGGCAATTCAAAATGAGTTAGAATAAGAAGAATGTAATTTGTCAATTCTCAACTAGGAGGAATGTTTCATGAATGAGGAGGATGAGTCATCCAAGAAAGTTAAGAGTCACTATATGACACCCTTGATGAATAAGAGGATCAGGTCAAGCATACACATGTTTATAAGTGATTTCATAACTACTTATTTGTAGACTTTTCTTACCTGTAACTTGTTCTTCTTGAGATAACACTCATCATATGAAATCCTATGTATACCCTTTCTATTTTGGTGTGTGTGTGTGTGTGTGTGTGTGCACGTGCGTGTGCGTGTGCGTGTGCTTGTGCGTGTGCGTGTGCGTGTGCGTGTGCGTGTGCGTGTGCGTGTGTGTGTGTGTGTGTGTGTGTGTGTGTGTGTGTGTGTGTGTGTGTGTGTGTGTGTGTGTGTGCATGCGTGTGCGTGCGTGTGCATGCGTGTGTGTGTGAATTATTTTGGCATTGTAATGGATCCTCCACTTGAGTATGGTGAAGCCTTGCTCCTTTTGTTAGCCATTAAAGTAATATACAAGCTAGTTTTACGTTCTCTTATGACTATAGTTTAGTGTTTATTCATGAATGATTGATATTATCTAGTGTTGATTTAAATATCCTTGACATGTCTCATTATCTCACTTATATGTAGTTTGAACTCACTTTTTTAGTTCATATGAAGTGTCTAAGTGGTATTTTGAAGGTTAAGCAAGGAAAATTTTAATTAGTATCTTCTAAACCTCTTGTAAATCATACCTCCTTAACTAATCATCATCTAACACATTCATATTTAAATATTAATATAAGAGGATAAGATTAGGATTAGTGTATGAATAGATCAGTTCTATGTTCATTTTGCATTTGTAGATGTGTGGTAGTGATCAATAGTTTGGTGCATCACCTCCCTAGTTTAGTTTGATTTTAGTTAGCTTTATCCCTTATCCCTTGCAAGTTAGTAGGCTTATTTTTTAATTATTAAGTGATGAATTAATGGATATATCCATATCTATAGGTTCAATACATTATTTAGGTCACCCATAACCTAGGATTGTTCCCATGTTATCAATTAAGTGAGGAGGCTTGAATAACCTCTTAAATGGGGTACAAATTTTGATGATAATAGTTTTGGCATGCTTGAAAGGACAATAATTTCATCCCATTGAAGATTTATTAGTGTTTTTATTCAATTAATTAGCCTTTTGAGGCATGAACACAAGCATCAATATTGACTTTAAGAGAATCATAGTTGGTATAAGAATCCCAAGTGTCTAAAAATTAGAAAATTGGTATGCATTCTCATCATTATTTTGGTCAAAATGCATACTTTATGCATCCACATTCTTCATATCAAGTTGATGGTTCTCATACCGATGAGATGTGGGTGAGTTGGTAAAATGACTTGGTTTTTTTAAGCACCACCTAGGTTCAAATCTTATTATGGTATTGAAGGCCCAGTTGAGGCTGATTGTTGGTATTCTTGGGATAGTTATGGCTATTGATGGTATTCTTAGGTTGGTTGTGGCCATTGTTGGTAAATTTGGTACTTGTGATATATGATCACTTAGGGATATGAGCCCTCGATTGTGTCCTAGACTATTTGGAGCTCTGGTCAAAAGCAAAGTACCTATCTAAAAAAAAGTTGATGGCATTCATGGCTTCACACTAATTGGATCTCAAATAGAACCATGTCAACCTCACCAAGGTTATTATCATCCTTATATGACCTCTCTAATCTAACTTAGCCTCTTTGGTAGCTTGCTCACCCCTCTAGTCAACCTTATCAAAGTCATTTTGCTTCTACTTTATCCTTATTAGACTTCAAACAAACCCTTGTAAGTTTAAAAATGCAAATAAGAGAGCTTGATAAAGAGAAGGAACTTGACCTAATTGTCTATAACCCTTTTATCTAGAATGAAAAAATTCAAATGATGAAGAATTTTGTGCATTCAATTAAGTCTAGGTGGGCAGATATTGAGATAAAGAATCAACATATGCCAATTGATGAGGTGATAAAAATAAGAGGTTTGATCAAATGTATAGAGAAAACACTATTACTTGAAGAGAGGTAATAAATGTAATACATTCAATCTTATATGCCTTATCCTACTCCAGTTCAATTATATTTTATTTTAAATCCAACCCAAATTCCACTATGTTATCAAGAAAGGTCCATGCCAATGTCACTTTCACCCACTCTCCCTCAAGAACCTAAAACCATTCCATCTTGGAGACCTTCTTGGACTAAGACCCTTGATTATGCCATGCCTAGTCTTGAGAAATAAACTTCTCCCATGCCTATCCAAAGTCAATAAAAAGAGAAGTGTATGGAGGCCAAGTCAAGATATCTCTCAAGTTCCTCAAGTTCTTTACCTACCCTTCAAATTTCATCCATCCATGAAGTTAAAGACACATCAAAGTTTGATAGAGTAATAGAAAAATGAAAGGAGAAGAATATAACACCCTCAACTTAGTTCCCTTATCCATCCCTTCAAGAACATTATAATCAACCTAACACTCCAAAATTCCTAATTTAGAAGGATACTCTATTATGTTTCAAGCCATCTAATGAAGTCTCTTGCCTTCCTAGCCTCTCCTTTTTTGAAGGAGAACATGTTGCATTGAGGGAAAAAGATGAATTTTCAATTGGAAAAGAGAGTTTTTTAAGAGAATAAGGTGAGCTGGAAGTCCTTGAAAGGCTTGAGGAGGTTATATCTTTAAATGGATCTCAAGAATACTATGAGGAGAGTGTTTATAGTGTATATGATGAGGATATATTTTTTGTCAATCCTCTTTATTAATAAGGAATAAAATCAATTTTCAAAGATGATGGGAAAGATGGTAATTATGGAGGAGTGTAAGGTAACATAATATTAACCTCTTGTCAAAGTGATTTCATTGAAAAATATGAAGAAGAAGATCTTAATCAGGTATGGTAGTAGTTATACCATAGTTTCATGAAATAATTTGACTTGCTTGGCAAGCATGTGATCTCTCTATAACATGAATGTGAACTCCAACATGAAGTTTCATAAGTTGAAAACCCTATTTAAGAAGACAAATCAAGTTTAGATCAAGAAAAAAATGATTAAATAGACCTTGGATGGGAAGCTGAACTTGCATTCTTCATAGAGGAAGAAGACCAATCTAGTTGTCATAGATTGAGTCTTGATGAAAGAAAGGATGATCATGTAATAGTTGATCAAATTATAGATAAACATGAGGTGAGTATTCATGAAGACACTTTAGTCCTTCTCTTTGTTAATCCTCATGAGTAAGGGATATAGATTCAAAAAGAAAAATTGCAGCTATGTACAAATTTTATTATAGAATTTGAAGTGCTTGACTAACTTGATATCCCTCAAGAGAATGGTAATAATGAAATTGAATTTGGCATGGTTTCAAGTGATCAAAAAGAAGTTGCCTTTTGGGAAGAGATAGAAATTTCTTTCTCTAGTTTGGATAATAAACTTATAGCCTATGAGGAGAGTGATAATATTTTTGTCTTGGCCAATGAACGTGATGAATACATGCATGAGAAATATCTTAAAAATAAAATCATGGTAACTAATATTATTGAGTCTCATGAACAAGTTCAAGGAGGTATTGAGGACATGTGTAAATCCTACTTAGACATGTTCAATGAATTTAAAGATCTTGGTATATTATTACCTTAACAAGAATAAGATGAAGTTGTTGATGAGAAGTACAAAGCTTCTAACAAGCCAACAAGTCCTATAAGTCATCACCAAGAGTTTTAAGTACATGATGTAGTAACCTATGATGAAGATGGAAAATCAAAGTGTGATCAAATTGGAGCTCTCTCACATTACCAAGGATGGACATCAGTATAAGGTAAGAGTTTAAGATCAAGATGAATCCATGTTCATTAGAGACATGTTTTCTACTACTAATCCATTTGAAGTTAATCTAAAGAAGGTGGCGGTTAAGAAAAGAGATAGTCAAGCATGAACAAATTTTGATCATTAGCTTACACATTATTCTTATTTATCACATGAAGGTGACTTAAGGAGTTTTCCTTTTGATTTAGAAGGACTAGTTATGAAAGGCTAGTTATACATAGTAGTTTCTTATCTTGTGATTCCTCAAAGTTCATTGTAACACAAGTGTGTGTGTGTGTGTGTGTGTGTGTGTGTTTCTTTGTTGTGTTTTCTTCTTGTATTATTGTGTGTGGATAAGGTATTTCACTTATCTCAGTTATTTCAAGGCATTTACAATCAGTTTCAAGGTCAAATAAGGTCTGAGTTTGATTGGGAAGTGACTCCATATCCCAATGGAGGTATAAGGTATTTGGTCTAATGTGCATAGCAAGCATACAATCCTAGGAGGTCACCAAAGATGTTAGCCAAAATTTGGATACCATGAATGAGTATCATTCAAAAATTTGATTTACTTGATCTTAACTTTGTTGATAGCCATTATGAAGGTCTTGTATTAGTCATTAATGATCTAGGAGGATAGGTAGTGTATCTTTCTTGGCAGCTTACAAGGTCATTTAGGATGGTATAATTAGTAATTGCATCAAGTCACTTTATCTTATCACTAAATGGTCATTCTTTATGGTCTTAATTATGTGTTTAGTATTATTTAAGGTAAGTTTGACAAAGTTAAGGTTAAGTGTGAAATCAAGTCAAGGAGGAATAATATTCAAGGAGACAACGTGGTGACCCTTCTAAGAGCAACCATGATCTAAAGTTGGCCAAATTAACCAAGGAAAAAAGTTACTAAGTTGATCACATTTTTTTTCAATTAATTTTGAGAGATTAAGGTAGTTTTGATAATATTAAGGTATTTCACTTACTTTAGTCTTATTGCGAATTAAAATGTGGAGATGATAATTACTAGTAAAAAGCAAATGTGAAGGTAATATCATGTAATAGGAGTATTTTAAATTCATTTAACACCTATATTATGAAATCATGCTTGTACTTATTCGTACATCCTCAAAATGTCTTAAATAACTAATTTATAACATTGGAATCCCATTTATAATTGCCCATTTATCATTTCTAATAGCTAAATAAGGAGTTATTGAGAAAATGGAAGGAAAAAAAAGGTGATAATGATACTGGCATGTATTTTCCTTCATACAGGTAATGAGTAACTTCATCAACATCTGGTTCATCACCTCCATTAGTTTAGAAAGCAAAATGGGTAGAATAGTAAATAAAACAACCCTTTGGAGGTATTATTGTAGAGGGTTTCCATTTAAATGCAATTTACAAACCTCTCTAAGGTTCATAACAGGGCACTTAGACTCAAATACATGCATATGAAGGAGTTGTAGATCCAAACAAGACAAAAACCCACTACATTTCTCCAACAGGTTTCTTGGTAGCTAAAGACACTTAGTATTTTGAGGAGAGAGAAAGATTGAGCCCAAGATATTTGGAATATGAGGGTAACCTAATAAGCTTCCACATTGTGGTATTTTTTCTCTAGTTGGGCTTCTTAACTTTATGAATAATCATTAAGAATTTAAGGTGCAGAAAGGTGACTCAAAACCCCACTAGGGTCTATTTTCTCCAAATACAGAGTTTTGAAGCTTCATGAATGCATTAGTATGACTATGTAAAGTATTTTTATCACTCTTTTCCCCTTTTAATATCATATTTTCTCAATTTTATTCATGATCATGTTTGGAGTAATGCCAAATAGCCTTGAGTTGGTAGTTTAAACATGATAATCAAGTTTTTTACCAAGGTTGTGAAGTGTCTTAGTGTATGTTATGAATGAAATGACATGTTTAGAAGTAAATTAAAATTTATCAAGACCCCTCAGCCATATGTATACATTATTGAGTCAAAGGATTTCAAGGAAAGGTGGGCAACTATGCATGAACAATTGAGTTGTTAGAA
Organism: Torreya grandis; assembly: GCA_037957365.1. NCBI lineage: Eukaryota > Viridiplantae > Streptophyta > Pinopsida > Cupressales > Taxaceae > Torreya > Torreya grandis. The sequence continues at coordinate 44,133 of JARHVA010001663.1, forward strand.
CTAATAGCCATGGTTGACTTAGGCCTAGTTGAATGTGGGTGTATTTTAATGATCAATAACTCTTGAAGGAAAATCACTATCTATATATATCCTTTAAAATAGTTCTTAGTGAGGTATCTCAAATTTCAAGCCTTAGGATTAAAAGGGTTCTAATGTTTTCTCCAAGTCAAGTCAAGAAGTGTTGTGAACCTATAGGTCTATAGACATGTAGGTCAATATTAACACCCAAATGGTTGTATGAGAGTGAATATGTACTCTTAAAAAATTATTTAATTATCCAATATATTTTTTCAAAATATATAGAAGTATTGAGACCCAAAATTCAAAAACCAATAGTGAAATGATGGAGTCTAGGTATATACAAGGGCTATGTATAGGAAATGAACTATAAAGGGTAGATAGGTGCATGAGAAATGAGTTGTTAGGGTTAAAAAGGATTAATAATATTCCTTATAAAAAATTTATATCAAATATTAATTGGTATATTCTACTAGATAAGGATATTTATTTGGTTAAATGTAATGGAATGGAGGACTATGTGAGCCTAAAAATGGACTTGTGAGTCTAAGAGGAAAGCTACAAAGGTCTTAAGAGAATATTCAAGGTTATTTGATCCCATTGGAGGAATGAAGAGGATATAAAAATAGTGATTCAATTTTTCCACAATTTTATCATTGGCCAATTGCGCTCAAGAAGGCATAATAAGAAAAAAATAAGGTTTTAGGCCTAGTGACCACTTATAGGCCTATCACAGGCAGTTAGGAGTAAAGGGCATATGTATAATGTGGAATGAGGTGTTGGGAGGATTTTTTAGGATGAATGGGAATATGAATAAATTATAAAAAAAATTAAAATCATAAAAGTGATAAAGACATTAGTGGAAGAGGATCCACTCTCCAAAATTGCAGTCAAGAAGACCATGAGAATTTATAGCCTTGCCTATACAAGAGTGAGATAAAGGGAAAAATATTGCATTGAATGAGAGTTATGAAAGTCATATAAAATATGAGGAGTGTTTTTATAAATGGTTTAAAGTTTTGAGCCCTTGTACTACAGAGGAAATCACTCAAGAAATACATTCTAAACGTCTAGTAGGGTAGCAGGGCTAATAAAAGACCTACATGCCCATTATGGATTTAATGGAGAAAAGATACATTTTTTATACTATATAAAGGGTTTTGAAGGATAGAAAGGTCATATAATAACATGAATGAAATTTTTTATACTTATTAATACCACTATAATTTCAATAACCTTGTTGAATAAGATCTACTCTCAAGTTTACAATAAAAAGGCCTAATGTGAACCTATAGGCCTATGGGTGAAAAAAGTGAAGAAAATTGTAGGTTTTGAAGTTTTTTCAAGTTTACAATAAAATTTCTTAATGTGCACCTATATGCCTAATTTTCTCCTTTTGTAAACTATTAAGGTAATAAACAAGCTAGTTTTACCTTCTCGTTTATACATGAATGACTAATCTTATCTAGTGTTGCTTTAGTTCTCCTTGACATGTTGTATCATTATCTCACCTATATGCAATTTGAAATCACTCTTGCAGGTCATATGAAGTTTATAAGTGGTCTTGTGAAGGTTAAGTGAGGCAATTTTCCATTAGTGTCTTCTATACCTCTTGAAAATCATCCCTACTTGCCTAATCGTCATCTCCACCTTCATATTGAAATACTAATGTAAAACAAGTAGATTAGGAGTAATGTATGAATAAATGAGTTATATGTTCATTGTGAATTTTCATGTGTGATAGTAGTGGTAAAAAATTTGGTGCATCACCTCCCTAGTTTAGTTTTCTTTCAGTTCTCTCTATCCCTTTTCCATTTAAAGTTAGTAGGATTAGTTTGTAGTTATTATGTGGTGCATCAAGGAGATAGTTCTATCTAGAGGTTAAATCCATTATTTAGGTCACCCAAAACCTAGGATTATTCCCATGATATCACTTAAGTGAAGAGACTTGAATAACCTCCTAAATGGATGAAACTTTTTATGATAACATGTATATGTATGTATGTATGTATGTATGTGTGTGTGTAGACACACACACACATACATATTCATAAACATATATATGTATATGTATGTATACATACATACATCCATATATACTAATGTACATGTGTGTGTGTATAAATATTATTTAATAATAAAAAAATGATTATAACTTTTAAAGATAGTTACATCAATAAATGGATAGTTAAAATTCATAGTTTATGTTTCCCTTTGGATAGGAAATTTGGCTCAAATACATGAAAATATAGATAAAGCACAACAACCTAGAATTTCTAAGATAAAAAATAAATAACATATATTCAATCATGGGTCATATCCCCAGTACATCTATTTTAAATTGTAAATTTAAATTATTAATGATGAAGTGTCTAATTGGATTTAATATATATTTAACATAAATACATTGATTGACATTATTATACTCATCTTATCCAATTTGTAAATAAAAATGACATAAAAATAAAAATGATATTGTATCATATCCATAATCCATAATAATTTTAAATAAATTTGATTCAAAAAAGTAGAAAAATAAATTAGAACCAAAAACACTACTCAAGGATAGTCAATAAAGAGCATCACACACCAACAATAAGCTCAATAGAGTCAAACGATTTGTCACATGAATAAGAATACACTGAGATCATCAAATGAGCATTAAATCACTATGAGGGGTATTAAATTCTCCCTTTATTATAAAATAATCATCCTTGATGCAACCACCATACTCAAGGGTAATAAACATATATGTCTCCCTAGTAACTCTAGAATAGGTGATCAATGGACAGATAACCAAATTAAGACTAAATTACCATAAAAAATAATGTTAATTCTTTCTGTAATCACACTAGAATCAACCAATACCAATATAACTCTTGATATGAGCATGTGAATATGGTGCAAATATGATGTACACCATACTAATAAAAAAACAAGAGTCATTCCATGGCAAAAGTAAAATGTGTTGAGATAAGTGCCAATCCATGGCAGAATCACATAGAGAAATACCAATGATGAGAAATATTGATCCATACTAAGAAATAATGAGAAAAATCCCATTTCAAGAGTGTATTATGAAAAAGACATTTTTAAAATAACAATGAATGTGGGGAGTGCTGAATCAATCTTCAAAAACTTTTACAACTTTACTTTATCATTCCTAAACTATTAAAGCAATATAGTGAGCTAGCGACACATCAAGAACTATTTATATGAGTGAGATAATGACATAACACATAAAACACTTATTTTATTGGGAAACCATAAAGGATAATAAAACCCACTAATGTATACAAATGGACTATAGTCCTATAATACAAATACCAAATTTAGTGAAGCACCAACCCCAACTAGCTAAGCACCAACTTGCAAGGAAGAACCAACTCTATAAATTACTTAGCATAAAATCAACCAATTTAAACCTTTTATCACATTTATAATTCATTTTATCATACAATAGATGATTATCACCTTATTCAACCCTTCTCTCTCTTTTATCCCTCTCAAACTGTCTTCTAGGCTTCTTCACTCAACTAGTCCTCTTCTTGACTTGATTAGGTCATATGACCTTGATATTCATCTATAGTACCTATATTATATCTTAATGATAGTTTTTTTCACCCTTATGATTTTTTAAAATACCTAATTTATCTCTTCAAAGTTATATATCCTTCTCTTTAACTGTCTCTTTTTCTAACTAGTCAATTAGGACTATTAGGCCTCGTTCTTATACTAGGCTCTTGATCATACACCTCTTGGTTAGAAATAAAAAGATTCCCAATTATATTATCCATAAAATAAGCCTTAATACATTACAAAAACATGAATAAAACATTACAATATGTTAGTCATAGCATATAGGACCAAAACCACTTTTAGGCCTTAAGTAGACCTAATTCAATTAGGCCTTCATTAGCACACATTACCCTTTGATATTCATGGAGTAATTTAAAAATTCATAAACAATATAAAAAATTAATATTACACTCAAATATAACCATAATAATATCATATTATGTACATGAAACCTTTTATCTCCAATCACCATTTGAAGCATGCCATTATTACTGTTCACAATTAGGCCTTCTCACACATAAAAAGTTTTGTCTTAAATAACTAAAGATAACACAATGTTGGGACACACAACCATACTAATAAAAAATATAAAAATAAAAATAAATAACTAAACAACTTCACCAAGTTAATTATACTTCATTACACATGGCGAAAGGACTCAAAAACATTCCTACACCTTGCTCACTCAAAACTGCTAGTTTTCCTTAAAGACTAGTCATGGTGATTTTGACCTTAAACACCTTTATGACCACCTTAAAAGTTTAATGATGCATGTGTATGATCATAATTTATCATCATAACATTATTAAATATAAATATAACATGGTCAAATGGAAATATTTGTCTTGTAGATCAATCTCATGACCTCACTATATATACACCTCACTGAGCTAGACAAGTCAACGTGTGAACAAAAATTTTCTATTTACAATTATATACAAAAACTATATCCAAAATTGACATGTATTAAAGTATTTATATTCATCCCTATTCCATCATAACACATCCCTAATGATCTTCTCACTTCTGTTTGAGTTTCTCACTGTTTGCACCATTAGGCCTATTAGTGATAAGTTGTTTTGGATGACCATTTTATCACACCTAAAGGATAGAACATACCTATAAACCACCATTTACATAAAATACATGTCTCAACCTTCTCCATCCAATGATTTTCATACTTTGACTTGCTCAACTATGACTGCTATGATAAATCTCTGAGAAATGTGCACTTTCTTGTAGGGTCTACTCATACACCTAACAATTCAATCACACTTGGAGGTGTATGAGAGAGTTTAATAAAATATCCAATAGTTTTTATATTCATTTGAGACCATTATTGTATTTTTTAAACATGATATTTCACATCAGGTCATTGTTAGGGTTTTAGAGAGGGTTAACACTATATATGGTGTTAACGATTGTTCATAAAACATAGCCCCTTAAAATAAAAATAATTCCTAGAAATTTGATCTAGGATCCTTCCCCATATAACATGAATATATTATTTTATCATACATAAGTTACACATGCCAATCAACACCTAAAATTCCATCTCGGGTAGACAACTCTTCATCCTATGCACTCGAGAGACCTTATAACACTTTTTCAAGCCTAAAACTTCAAAATTTGTCCTTAGACTTGGTAAATACACCTAGGAAAATATATCACACCATTTAAAATTATCACATTCTCATTCTTATCCTTAAATCTGAATTTCATACCTTATTTGGCCACCATCTCTCTTTTTGCTTTCTAGATCTTGACCTACAAACCACATTAGTCCTTGAAACTAACATTATAACTACTATCCAAGATCTCAAAACGTCATATACATGCCATAAAACATCTTATCATTCTCAACCACTATCGTAAATCATTATTATGAATTGACAACACCTCATAACACCTCATTAAGTCATGCAGGGTCAAGAACTAATCTAGTTGCTGACTTGGACTTAAGTTCTTACCCTTGTAGGCTCACCTTGAGACTCACATGAGTGATCTAATGCATCATATACATGATAAATAAACCTCATAAAAACTTTAATGTATGTTTTCATTCATCTTACCAAACCATCATGACCCTTCATGCACAAGACTAGGCATCTTATGCACATACCTTCTCAAGTTACTTACTAGGTTCAAGCACTTTGACAACTTTGATAAAAAGGAACTTCTATGATGACCTTAAAATTACTCATTTAGTCATAATAAAACATACCAAACATATATTACATTCTTAGAATCACTACAACACTGATCAATATCCTTTCTCATAACTACATTCTTCAATGACCTCATGAATACCTTTCTTAAGAACCTTTGACATCAATGAGAACATCAATACCTAACCTCAACAACATGATCAATGCTCAACAATATCCCCCTTTTTCATTGATGTAAAAATATACTACAAACTAGTCATTATTATCTCCCCATCTTAGCCTTTATCCCCCTTTAACATAAATGACAAATATATGTCTTCAACTCCTTGGATCACACTTCTTGCAACCAAAATATTCAACACATAGAACTATGAGTTTATGAGACATAATATAAACATGATCCCCCTATCTCCATGCATAAATTCTTAGAAAAAATCACCTAATATTTGATCCAATGATCATGATTAGTTCCCCCTAAGTACTTGTCTTCTTAAATGATTTCTAGGGGTAGGAATTACACCCAATTCCTGGTGTAAGTGTTCAAAAGTCACCTTTGGAAGTGGTTTGGTCAATATGTTTATAATATGATCCTATGTAGAAACATATTCAAGTTTGAAACTTTATTCACTTACCTTATCTCTTATAAAGTGATACCTAATGGTAATGTTCTTGGTCCTTGAGTGCATGGCAGGGTTCTTTGAGATGCTTATAGAACTTGTATTATCATAATAGATAGGGATATGACCATCATATTCTACCTTGTAGGTCTTTAGGCTATTTATCATCCATAAGACCTAAGTCTAACATGAATATGATGTAATGTACTCACCCTCACAATTGGATAATGCTATTGATGGTTGCTTCTTACTTATCCATGAAACTAGGCACCCACCTAAAAATAAAGCACCTCCATTGGTACTCTTCCTATCATCTATACTTCTTACCCAGTCTGCATCTATATAGGCTATCAAATTAAACTCCTTTCTTATTGGATACCACAATCCATACTCCATAATCCCCTTGAGACACTTAATTATCATTTTAATTATTTGAAGATTATTCTCCTTTGGATCTACTTGAAACCTTCCCACAAGACCTCGTGCTTGCATGATGTTAGGTCTAGAGGTAGTGGTGTACAACAAAATTCCAATCATTATCCTATATGACATCTAATTGAACTTTGAAGACTCATCTTCCTTTCTCAAATTACACCCTATGATCATGGGTGTACTCACTACCTTGTATTCTTCCATCTCAAAATTCTTCAATATCTCTTATGTACTTAACTTATGAAATGAATATACCTTTATTTAGATTTAATGATTTAAAACCCAATAAAGAATGATAGTTATCCTAGCATGGACATCTCAAACTCTTTTTTCATCACCTCTACAAAGGCCTTGGTCATGTTCTCATTTTTTCCACCAAATATGATGTCATCCACATGGACATCTACCATTAACTGATGGTCATCTTCTATCTTCATGTATATATTACTATCTAAAACACCTCGTTTGAATCTTTGATCTAGGCTCTAAAAGCTTTATTTAGACTATATAGAGATTTTTTCAATATACAAACATAGTATTTATCATTTGACAGTGATAACTCCTCAATTTTCTTAATGTACACTTCCTCTTCCAAATTCCCATTCATAAAGGTGGATTTGACATCCATTTAGTATAGCTTGAACCCTTTGAATCTTTCATATTATAAAAACAATCTAATGGCCTCCAATATTAATACTAGTACAAAGGTATCCTCAAAGTCTAACCCTTCAACATGTGTATTTCCCTTGCATACCAATCTAGCCTTATTTCTAGTGGCTTATCCATATTCATTCAACCTATTTCTAAACACCCATTTTGTGCCAATGACATTCTTATCTTTAGACCTAGGAACTAGTTCACAAGTCTCATCCTTCTCTTTTTGGTGTAACTCCTCATTCATATCACCTATAAAAAATTTGTCTTTGCTTGCTTATATAATATTCTTAGGTTTAATATTGGATAATAGAGAAAAATTATCTTAATTTAGATTACTTACCAATTTTCTCTTTATTTTCATACCTACATTCTTATTGCCAATGATTTGAGATTCAGGGTGATCTCTTTGAATCTATCTTGAGGGTCCTTTTGATTCCTCTCTCTCTTTAGATTCTTCTTCTTCCTCATCAATCTCTATAGTATCCTCTTCATTCTTGAACTCCAGATTCTCTAAAGTGTCCTTTGATTATGAGTGTGATTTCCTTATCTCATCAATATTCATATTGGTGCTTTATAATATCTTTTATAACCCCTTGTTATAAAATATATAGGCTAAGCTTATTAATGAGTATCCTAAGAATATACCTTCATCAGATATAGAATCAAAATTTCCCAAGTCTTCATCACCTCTTTTGATAAAGCACTTACTCCTAAATACTCTAAAGTGTTCCTTATTAGCAGGTCTACCCTTCCATAGTTCATAATAAGTCTTGTTGCCATTAGTCCTTATCTATCCTCTATTAAAAATTTATACTATAGTGCTTAATTCCTCTCTCTAATATCCATAAAAAAATATAGACTCATTTATCATAATTATAGCCATTTCTTGAACTATCCTATTCTTCCTTTCCACTACACAATTCTACTGAGGTGACGTAACTGCTAATAATTATCTCCTTATTCCATGAATCTCAGAAAAGTCATCAAACTCATTAGACCAAAAATATTCTCCTCTATCATATCCCAGGCACTTGATCTTCCCATTCTTCTCATTCTCAACAAGATCCTTGAATTCCTTGAACTTGTAAAGAGCTTATGACTTTTCTTTCAAGAATGCAACCTAATTCATTATTGTGTAATCATCTATGAGTAACATGAAGTAGATATCTCCTTAAATGCCTTAAATTCTTGTAGACCCATAGAGATCAATGTGTATTAACTCTAAGGGTATTGTATTATATTACTCTTTGGACTTGAACCTTCTTCTAGTCTGCTTACCATGTTGACATGCCTTGCAAAGTATGTTTGTAAGTTTGGTAATCTTAGACATGTTCTTCACAGACTTCTTAGTGATAATATTGACCAGATTTTCAAAGTTTAGGTGACCTAATATTTTTTTCCATATCCAAATTTAATTTATTTTGCTCATGAATCATCTCTTCTTCTTGATCTCATTCAAGACATATAGATTGTTCTTAGTCCTCTTAGCATTGGCATTTAGCCTTTCTAATTTGGCTCTCCTTATCTCACACCCTCTATCATGAAAGGTTGTTATGTGTCTTTGATTAAATATTTGACTTACACTAAGTAGGTTATGTTTCAAACCTTCCACATACAATACATTTTATTTCTTAGAATTCCCATTGTCCAAAATCAAGACACCTTTACCAACTATATTGGTAGTTGTGTTGTCTCCAAACATCACTATTCTTACAACATTTTTATTTAAAGAGATGAACTTATTTTTGTATCCTATAATGTGTCTTGATAAACCTATATATATATATATATATATATATGTATATATATATATACATATATATATGTATATATATGTGTGTGTGTGTGTGTGTGTGTGTGTGTGTGTGTGTGTGTGTGTGTGTGTCTATATATATATATATATATATATATATATATATATATATATATATATATATATATATATATATATATATATATATATATATATATATACCATTTCATACCTTCATCTTGAATGTGAAAGGTAGTTTGAGCTAGCATGGAATCTTATTTAGTCTTTTGTTCCTCCTTAGCAAATAGTCCATCTTGACTCTTGAGCTCAATATGATCAGTCCTAACTTGTTTTGGATTCCATACCAATTTCTAATCCTTCTCATGAATTATAGGAACTTAATATGTCTTTTTGAATCTTGAGGGCCTTCTAAGTCTATTAGAGTAGAATCTATAATGTGTCTTATATTGTGATAAATGTAGTAAACAACATTTTTTACTTACCTCTTGACTGATTACACCTTTTCCCATGGTTCCATGATGGATTATAATTTATTGAATTATTATTTTCATGTTGGTACTCTTTAATTGTTTTAACTTCTCACTGTCTCTCTCAAACTTACTCATCTTGTCTATGAGTTGCTCATGATCAACCTTCAAAGAATCTAGCTTTGTCTTCAATTCGTCAAACTCAAATTCCTTTGATCTAAAATTTATATTGACACCTTCTAATTGATTCCTAAGTTCATATTCAATGTTTACTTCAAATTATCCTTCTTCACTATCATATTATACTTCTTCATCATATATGTTATCTTCTTCCTTTTGATTACTAGACATCTTGTGCTTCTTAGGATCACCTTTAAGTTGTTAGACTTACTTTAAAGGACCAAAATATGATAAAAATTATTGGAAGAACATTTAATGAGGGGGGGGGGGGGGGGGTTGGGGTGAATTAGTCTTCAAAAAATTTTAAAACTTTTCTTAATCATTAATGAACTATAAAAACAACATAGTGAAGTAGCAACATATCAATAACTATTTATATGAGCATGAGACAGGAACATAACACATAAAACACTTATTTGAGTGGAAAAACCTAAAGGGAAATAAAAAATATTTATATATTAAAATGGAATATATTAACATAAGATAGAGACCAAATTTAGTGAGTCACCAACTTGACGTGGAGCACCAACCCCAACTAGCTAAGCACCAACTCAGCTAGTCTTTAACAAACACCAACTTGCAAGGAAGCACCAATTCCCTAGATGACTCAACACCAAATTATCCACATAAAAATTTTTATTACCTTAAAAAATAATTTTTCTCATAAAATAGATGATGATCACATTATTCATCTCTCTTCTCTCTCTCTCTCTCTTTTATCCATCTCAAACTATCTTTCAAGCTTCTTCGCTCAACTAATCCTCTTCTTAACTTGATTAGGTCATATGACCTTGATATTTATCAAAAGTACCAATATTAAATATTAATTATAGTTTATTATCACCATTATTATGTTATAAATTATCCACTTTATCTCTTCAATGTTTTATATCCTTCACTTCAACTCTCTCATTTTCTAACTAGTCAATTAGGCCTTGTTCTTATATTAGGATCTTGATCATACACCTCTTGGTTGGAAATACAAAATTTTAAAATTATATTTTAAAAAAAATAAGAATTATTACATTCCATAAAAATTAATCAAATGTTAAAATATGTCGGTCATATCATATAGGACCAAAACCTCTTTTAGGCCTTAAGGAGACCTAATTCAATTAGGCCTTCATTAACACACATTACCCTTTGATCTTCTTGGAGGAATTTAAAAATTAATACATGGTAATAAAAATTAATATTAAAATAAAATATACCCATAATAATCTCATCTTAGGTCTGTGACACCTTTTATCTCCAATCACCACTTGAAGCATGCCATTAGTATTGTTCACAATTAGGCCTTCTCACACACAAACAAGTCTATCTTAAACAACTAAAGATAAAATAATGTTTGACCACAAAACCATGAAAATAAAACATAAAAATATAACCTTAAATACATAAAAAAATTCACCAAGTAAATTAGACTTCATTACATAGGGAAAAAAGACTCAAAAACATTTATGCAACTTGCTCACTCAGAACTGCCACTTTTTCTTAAAGACTAGTCATGGTGATTTTAACCTTAAACACCTATATGACCAATTTAAAATTATATTAATTATTGTTTATTTTATTATTTTATCATTATAAAATTATTAAATATAACTATAACATGGTCAAATGGAAATATTGGTCTCGCAGACCAATCTCATGACCTCACTGAGCTAGACAAGTGAACTTATGAGCAATATTTTGATATATATAATGATATCCAAAAATTATATCCAACATGAACATGTATTAAAATTATTTAATAATTTATCCATGTATTTTTATTAATCACTATTCCATGATAACACATCCCTAATCATCTTCTCACTTTTGCCTGAGTTTCTCACTGTTTGCACCATTAGGCATGTTAACAATAGGTTATTTTGGATGATTGGTTTAGCACACCTAAGGACTATACACTGACAAAAAATAAAATATGACATAAAATACAAGTCTAAACCTTTTCCATACAATTTATTTTCATACTTTGACTTGGTCAACTATGACTGCTATAGTATATATCAGAGAAATGTGCACTTTCTTGTAGGGTCTACTCACACATATAATAACTCAATCACACCTGAAGGTTTATGGGAGATTTTAATACAGTATATAATAGTTTTTATAGTCATTTTATACCATTATATTCTATTTTTAACAAAATATTTCACATCGTGTCATTGTTAGGGGTTTAGAGAGGTTTAACACTATTTCTAGTGTTAATGACTATTCATAAAGCATAGCCCCTCAATCCAAAAACTAATGCATGGAAATTTGAGATAGGAACCTTACCTATATATGATAAATATATTAGGTTCTCATTTAGGTGTTACATGCGCCAATGAACACCTAAAAGTCCTTTTTGGGTAGATAAATCTTCATCTTATGGACTCGAGAGACCTTAAAACACTTTTTTGTGTGTAAACCTCAAAATTTGACCTCAAAATTGGTCAAAACACTTGGGATAATCTATAACACCACTAAAAATTCTCATATTCTCATTCTTATCTTGAAATATGAATCTCATACCTTGTTTGGCCACCATCTCTCTTTTTTCTTTCTATATCTTGACCTGTAAACCACATTAGTCCTTAAAACTGACCTTCTAACCACTATTCAAGATCTCAAAACCTCATATACATGAAATATAACCTATTATAATGATAAACCACCACTTTATGTACTTCATATGCCTTGAAAACACCTAATGACACATCATTAGGTCAGACAAGGTCTAAAACTAGTCTAGTTGTAGACTTGGCTTAAGGTCTTACCCCTGTAGGCTCATCTATAGACTCATATGAGTGATCCAATGCCTCATATACATGATTAATCAACCTAATACAAACTTTACTTCCTATGTGAATTCATCTCACCAATCCATCATGACCCATCATGTACAAGACTAGGCATTCTATGCACATACCTTCTCAAATCAATTACTAGGTTCAAGCATTTTGACAACTTTGACAACAAGGACATTCCATGCCAACATTCACATCACTCATGCAATCATAAGAAAGTATACCAAATATGTCTTACATTCTCAAAATTACTACAACACTAATCAATATCCTTTCTCATAGCTACATTGTTCATGACCTCATGAAGACAATTCTCATTAACCTTTGATATCAATGACAACATCAATACCAAACATAAATAATAGGAACAATGCTCAATAAAAGTTTGTCATTTTAATAGAGCAACACTAATGTTGGATTAAATAAGCTATCCTTATGCTATGAAACACTACATCTGATGAGGGGAAAAAATGGTCTCAATAATTATCCAATAATAATTTCCATCCCTGCCTACAGTTATTTCCAAAACTAATTCTCCCCCATACCTGCACTAGGCGCTAGTTATGCATATACTTAACATATATGAGCCAACATGTGCAATTAACAAAAGAAAATAAAAATCTCAACCGGTCAAGTAGTAGTAGTAGTAGTAGTAATAAATGATTAAGACCAAGTAGTCTAAAATATAAAGGTTAACACCATAATTTTTAACTTTAAATTTCAACAAAATAATTCAATGATCATTTGAATAACTTATCAATTTTAAATTATAATATAGTGGTGCTAGTTTAAGAAAAACTTAAATTATAAATCAAATCAAAATAAGTTTCAACAAAATAATGTCAAAAACAAATAATATTGTGAGCACTATGTGTTTTCAAAATCCACCCAAGGGGAAGATGATAATATATGTCTTGATCACCTCTAATATGTAATATAAAATAACTTGATTACCTCCTAAAGTTAAGAGAAAAAAATTCTATTACCTCTTATAGGTAAGAGAAACACACTCAATTACCTCTAAGAGGTAAGAGAAAAACACTCTATTACCTCTCAAAGAAAATATTAAACAACTATCACATCATCCTACATAATAGTACTACCAAAAAATCTATCATTATTGAAGTCATAATAAAAAGAATAATTAGGCAACCCCCATATATGGCATCGTAATGCCTAAAAAGTAAATCATAAAAGATAAATATGTATTTTCTTAATATTTGGCCAATCATAAATCAAAACTACTAAAGAAATCAAAGTTGGAATTCTTTAAAATTAGTGTCTCGATATAACAAGGTCTCATGAAAAACATTTTGACCATCACAAATCAATCTAAAAGTGAACAAAACTGAATCACAAATCACTGAAGGATCACAACTGTATCTAAAAGGAATGATGTCAAACAAATATATTATTGAATAGTTCTTAGTTTATAAAAATTATCTCATAAAAATATGTAAATGTATTTCTTATGTTTTTGAATATCTGACCAACATGTTTCCTATCTAATGCAGAAGGTAACTAAATCAAACATATTAATCTATCCAATGTTCCCAATACTTAATCCAAGCTCTGATACCAAATGTCATGCCAAAAATTTCACATTATTTTAATACACACCAACCACACTATTTTTTAAAGGATTGTCCATTTAAGTCTCAAGAAAATAATTTTACCAAGAAAATAAAAATCTTAAAAAATATTATCAAGCAGACATATTTAAAAAAAACACAAGATGTGTCTGCTCAACAATAAGAGCTATCTACATAATAGAGTCACATAATGATTTCATATAAGATAAATTTCAAATAAAGTCCCATTCAAATTAGAATTGCTCTTATCTATACCTCACTCATCTATCAAAAACACAAATTTCACACATGATTTTCTTTGCTTTTGAATGATGTCAAAAAAAGAATATAGTTATAATGCAAGGTACTGAGGTAATATGATGTATCCATCTCATCATGGTCAGATATTATTGATATTACTCATAGAGTACCATAAAATGTTTACTTAATGGAAATATTAATTATTTGATTCAACAACCCATTATAACTTGGTAAGGTAATTCCTAAAGGATAAAATAACTTCTAAAGAATTTTTTTGGTATAACTACCTTCACATTTAAAACTTGCTAATATAACATCTCGTATCCACCTTTTAGCTAAAAATATTGGTTATAAAATGGCCCTAGTTTTATTATCCCAAGAGAGAGAAATTTTTATAACACTTAGAATCGATTATCTAAGTTATAATTGACTCAGTAAAGGCAATGAAAAAATATGTTGTGATGAAAACAACAATTTAACTAACATTCCAAACTAGATTTAATGGTGAAAATAAATTTTCCTTACAAAACAAAAAACCTTTATAAATTGAATTTGAAACTACCCTACTAAAAATAGGTAATGTCAAAACTAAATTAAATATAATATTCTAAGGATAATTTGTAATTCTAATATAATTTTTTTACAACTTTCAGTTTCACATAGTTTCATTTCTAGATATTTATTTAACATCAATTCTAAATTAAGTTTGCAGACAAAAAGAGACAAAGGAGATTTTGCTCCTATAATCCCTTCCTAAAATTGGATGAGAAGTAAAATTCCAAAAAGAGAAAAATTATTTGGTTGTTGATTACAAGTTTTTTATTAAAAAAGCGCTAGTTTCAAGTCTCAATTATGGTTTTTTTCCTAATTTATATGTTAATTACGACCAAATTATGAATTCAATTAATTGGTTTATTAAAATAAAAATGTTAATTGATATTTATATTACTAAGTTATGAATTTATTTGATCAATTTCCTAGTTATATGGACTAGGGAAGAGTATTATAATACTATTATATTCATTACTCAATCATTAACATAAGGACATCATTGCTCATCTAGGTTGTATAACATTTTTTTTCGAAAGTTTTGCCTCAAGGGTTTATTGTAAAAATTTATATTAACCACTAAAGTTTAATTGTCACAAAATATCCTATCATAGGTTAATAATATTCATTTAATCCTACCTATTGACATCCCAACATCATTATGACACAAACAAATCCAAGGTGATATTATAAGCATTATATAATTAAACATAACCAACCAAAAGTGTGCTTAACTATGTTATCATTATTATACATAATCCTTATTCTTCATAAGAAAGTCAATAATAATTAAAGACCTAAGTTTTTTATTTCTCCCTTCTTAAACATAATTATGACATTCATCTATATATAGTAAAGCTATGACCAAAAGCTTATAAAACCACTCCAATATATGTTCTAACAATAAAGGCATTTATAAAAAAAAAAATTAAGTAACCAACATTCTCTATACTTTGATTATCTAAAAGATAAAACAAAGATAACAATTTTCCATAAAAATTAAAAGCTCTCTTCAACATGAATGACTTTTTTACTTGTTTCAACCTACCATTGAACACACTTTATCCTCCACTAAAACCACATGAAAACTTTATCAACATTAAGCTAGCAAGAAATTTATTTTCACAAAACCCACATTGTTAATCAAGTAATAAGTTTCATAATCAACAAAATTACAATCAATAATCAAGTTTATAATACTATAGTCCTTGATCCCAACTAATCAACAAGGAAGAATAACTAGTAACTTACTCATTCCTTTTATCCTTACTAGTTCCAAAAGTAAATACACAAAATCAATTTGAATAACAAGACACTAGTAATAATGCAACTTTTGTGAATAGGCATGTTGTTCAAATCAAGAATAAAAGAGTATAAAAACATTTTATTACCTTAATATTAACCTAATAGGTTCCAAGTATAACATAAAATTTATAATTCAACATATTTATTTATTTTATATAATTCCTATTTCGAAACAAAATTTTGCTAATACATAAGATTGATTTAAGCATAAAATTTCAAGCAATAATTAAACATTAGAGAATTAATCCTACTTCTAAAATTAATTAATTACGTGATAAACAATCAAAATTTTATTAATACCTCCTTTTTATTTGTGAAAGGACATTCCTAATGAAAAAATACCAAAAAATAATTCTACAGTGAAATAAAAAGGTACACAAAGTGCCAAATATAGCAACAAAATTGTTCCACAATTACCAACCATTCACCCACATTTTCTCACGTCAATTTTTACTATTAAATCATTTCAAAGGGTATAAGATAAGCCTACCCTATTATTTAATCATGTCACTTGAAGCAACAGTCCTAGGCTTTTAGGAAAGACCCTCAATGAATATTATCTATCAAGGGATTATCCTTATTCTTACAAAATAGGCAACCCTTATGAGAAGTCAAGAGATTCACTTGATATAAAGTAACATAGAGGAAACCCATAATAAAGGCCTCTCTATGGGGATCAAAATAAGTGATGCTTCTCCTTCCACCTACCCAACCCCTCAAGAGGGAGATAAGAAGGAAAAGAGAAAGGCTCACGACCCTTATCCCCCTCAGAAGAGCCCCAATAAGAATGTCAATAGGAGCCTCCAATTATAAAAATATATTGAGAACCCCAACTTTAAACTACATAAACTCAAGGCAGATAAATTTTGGAAGAGGGATGAGGAGCCCAAAAAACTTCCAAAGGGCATCAGATAGAGGTTATCAGGGCTTCATGAAAACTTACAGAGATTGTGTAGACATATGGTTTCATACATGTATCAATGGAACAAACTAAAACAAGATATTAATGATATAAGGGAGGGGATTGGAGATCATAAGATGATAGGTGGGGGTAAGACCCTGGGTAACTCCAAAGGAAAGGAGGTAATTACCATCACCCTAGGGGATCACAACACTAAGAGTGACAAAATAAAAGGTATGATGGGACATAGTAAGAGCATAGTAGGATACTAAAGGCCTAAAATTAAAGGATTGAGTAGTAGTGTAAACAATCTGATGGGTGATAGCAGAGAGAAAAAATAGTCAAATGAAATTTAGCTGAGGTTTGTGTTTGGTTAGTTGGATATGTTTCTTGATATGTTGAAATTTTATTCAAGGGATATGTATTTCAAGCTGTGTGGGCTTTGTTTCATTTTTTTTCATGTGTTAAATTATACTAAACTATGGTTTTTAGGTTCTTATAAAACTTGACCTTAACTTATCAAATAAAAAAATCTAACTAATGTAGGTTCTAAGGAAAAAAATGAAACCATTTTTGCTAAGGTGTATAAAGGACATTATAATAAATAAAATAAAGCATCTATCCACATTTACCAATAATAAATAATTGACATTTTATACATAAGGATCAAATAAAGATTAAAGATGTAGCATAATACTAGATTATATAAACAAATAACCATTCCCATAATGATTCATTGCCCTAGGAGGAAAATAGAGTCCTTGTATTGTGCAAAAAAGGTGGAGATTGAAACAATAAGTTGAAACTCCTAAACTTGGTTTAACAAAATCTTATTATAATTGTAAGAAGAATTGGTATTCAGAAAGACCATTATTAAACTATGGTGTATTTATTGATAAAATACTATAATAAAACTAATATGGATAAATTACATGGCACTTTTAATCTTTGTTAGGCATTTTTTTGCTATATCCAACTTCAAATAAAAATAATAAATAATGGTTAATGCCATCATGGCATTTTTAGAGATAACTAAGTAAAGTAATAAAAGAAAGATCATCCTGATTGGAGTGCTTCATTCATATGCATTAAGCTGAAAATAATCAAAGATAATTAGCTTTCTTATAGCCAAAAAAATACCCAACCCAAGTGATATACCTAGCCAAGAAAAATAAAATCACTAAAGTTAATCTTCAACCATTCAAAATTCCAAAACAACAACATTAATTACCATAAAAATTGTATATGAATTCAATCTTCTTTTCTAAAATAATGTGAAATCACGTTATATATAAATTTTTAGATTCATAAAGTGCATGGACACACACAAACATGTTAAGGATTAAACTAAGAAGTCATACCAACAAACAATCACCAATCCAAATAGGCTTATCACCATGATTAACATAATGGAAGATATGATTAGAGTTCACTTGCTTGAATGGATATACAAACAAATATCTTCTTCGGTAATCCTTATTGCTAAAAAAAATGTTCCTCTTTTCCTCCTCCTCTTTATTCCTTCATCTTCATAAGCCAAGCCAATGATCTACCAAATCTATTTCTTCCTTTTAATTATCACCTTATTTGTAGTAATCATCGATCATCACACTAAAAGTATACAAGACAATTAAAACCTTTTCCTTAAAAGTTCATCATAAACCTTCCATACCCCATCAAACTTGCCAAATTTCACCATGGTTTTGATGATGTCATTTCAAGTGTTTATAGATGGAACAACCATGGGTTTTCATCTGGTTGATAGTAACAAGGACCTTTGGGGGCATCCTAGCTTGAGAATATATACTAATTATTGAGAATGTATAATAATTATCATATAAAAGATAACTTGGATTGAGTTACATTATTTGTGTTAAATAGAAAAGTATTAATTACTTTTTGGTTATATTCCAAATTATCAACATTGATAATAGTAACACAATTACATAACTTGCCAACAATGATTTTTTAGGTGGATCTATGCTTCAAAAAACATTCTGGCATTGACAAGGATTTTTATAATGACATTGAAATCTTGAATGACTACTTATCTAGGCGTTTATCCCTTCATTATCCTACTAATGCATGTTCCTTCCCATATCAAAATACCACAATCCAATCTTTGAATGGCCTTTGCAATTATATATACCATAAATATATAAACAAAAATCTAATAATCTTTCTCCAACAATTTTCCTATCAGAAAATATCTCCTATATCCTCTTCAAATGATCTTCTATCCCCTAGAAATGCTTGCCAAAATGGGTAATTGAGTCATTATGATAGACCAAAATATCCCCTCCCCACCCACTTGCACTCCACATAAATTCAAAATAAAGTTAATTGTGAGTGGGCAATAGGTAGGTTGAAGTTACACACACACACACACACACACACACACACACACACACACACACACACACACACACACACACACACACACACACACACACACACACACACACACACACACACGTACGTACATACACACACACACACACAAAAACACACACACACACACACACACACACACACACACACACACACACACACACACACACACACACACACACACACACACACACACACACACATACAGAGAGAGATGACCACATCAATAAAACTATTATTTAACGATAAAAAATGATTATAATTTAAAAATATGGTTACAATAATAAATGACCAGTTAAATTCATAGCTCATGGTTCCCTTTGGATAATAAATTTGGCTCAAATACAATTTTTTTTGATAAACCACAATGACCTAAATTTTTTAAGATCAAAACCAGATCAGACATCTTCAAGCATGGTCTATAGACCTATTATATATGTTTTATATTGTAAATTAAATTATTAAATTTCAACTATCTAGATTGGATTTAACATAACTAAACTGATTAACATTATTATACCTTTTTCCCCTAATTTGTGGATAAAATACAAATGGAGTCAAAATAAAAGCACCACTATCTCACATTCATAAAACATTGTAATATTAAATAAAAGAGATTAAAAAACCTATCAAAATAAGTTAGAACCAAAAACACTTCTCAAAGATAGTCAATGAAGAGCATCACACACTAGTCATAAGCACAACAAAGTCAAACAATGGATTGCATTCTAATAATATGTTGAGATCATCATATGAACATTAGCTCATTGTGACAGGTATTAAAAACAATACTTGGATGAGAATTTTAGTGTAATATTATTGTCTTAAACCCACTTAGTAAATTTTATATATTGAAAATTAGGTCCATTATCTCAAACTAGGGAGAATGGTGTTCCAAACCTTATATGTTTTCCTCAAAAAACTTGGTAACTTATTTTGTAGTAATGTTTTTTGTAGCAATAGATTCACTCCATATTGAACAATATTTTTTTGTTGTTAGCACCAATTTGTGTCCTTTATAATAATTAGGATTAATCATACCAATGAAGTCTAACTCCACTAAGCAAAGGGATGACCCTCAATTACTAGCTGTAAGGCAATAAAAACATACACTTCTCTTTTTAAAAAATGTTTGGAATTCATGGCATGTGTTATCATGGTTATGTGTATCTATGAAAAATAGTATGCCAATAATAACCTACATGCAAAATATTATGTGTTATCATGTTACCAGATGGATGACCACTTCCTAATTTGTCATGATTTCTTTGGGTTCTTCTTTAGATATGCAACAAAGGTAAATTAATTAATAATTCCTTATCTATAAAACACCCTTATTTATAATAAAGTGAGATGATTTTAGCCTTAGAGGTGTTCTTTGTTTCTTATTTAGTTCTAGAAGGTATGTCCCATATAAAAAATAGTGGATGATATTATCATATAGAAATCATCATTACTTGTGATTTGGGTTTGATCTAATTGCATCACAATAATCCTAGGATCTATTTTAGTCTTGAGTTACATTATTCCTTAACCTCATACCATTCTAGTTGGTCTGATTTATATATCATTATCTTGAAATTTTGTTATCCATTTACCTCTACACTTTCCCATTTCATTCTTTCCCAACATAAGTTTGACATATATATTTGAGAAAATGGCATAAAATTTGTTACACAATATGTAAGGTGTGAATTTATTCATAGCCTTGACCAACATGTACACTTACTTATCCTAAACATAATACTTGAGTTATATATCCATTAAAAAATTATCATAAATGCACTATGGTGTTCTTCATCATTCAACTTTTGTGTAAGAATAGATATGATGGTATGATCACATGCAAATGAATACATGTATAAATCTTTAGTGAAATCTATGAAAATTAATACCAAAGCTTGAATGATGGCATATTTATTGTCCTAGAAGGATTTATTGGATTCAGTTGTCTATTCCACCTTTGCATCCTATTTTAGCATAGCATTCAAAGGTTTTACAATCTTGGAAAAACAAAAAATTAATTTCACATAAAATTAATTTTACTGAAAAATGACTTAAATTCTTTCTTGCTATTAGGAAGCAAGATTTTATAAATAGATTTAGCCCTTTTGAGTCAATTATTCATAAACTGAATGATTTGTTGTTAATCATCATATAATTTAATATTTTTAATAAAAATAGGGTATGAGACTATCTTGATTGAAAAAAATGTATTTTGAATTCATTCAAAGGAAAAACATTACAGCTGAAATAATCAACAATTTGATTTTGATGTCTATAAATAGACATAATATTAAAAGCATAAAATGATTTCATCAAATCCAAGGCTTTATGTTTATATTTCCTAAGACATCATAACTCACATTGGAATTTTTTATTTACTTTTTTGAATACCATTTATGAATCTCCAAACATTTTTAATTATTTCATGGCATTATTTAAGGCAAAATAAAAACTAAGAATCAAAGCCTCATATTCAACAACATTGTTAGTGCAAGGAAATTGTAAAAAATATGTAATGATATATTTTTTTCCATGTGGATCTACCAAATAAAATCCTACACCATATCCTTTCTTAGAATGAGCCCCATTAGGGTCCAAATTCTAAGTGGTTCAATGTTTTTGTCTTTATTAGTAGTTGACTTGGTAGTGAGAATGTAAATACCAATAGATAATGAAATAAAATTCATTGTTAAATTTTTAGTATTATATTAAATAATCATATATCTAATTTTGGGTTCAATTACACTATGATATAATTGGTCAGACTTCTCTAAGATAACCACATGTGTGAATAATTAGTATCCATATATCCATTGATTGTTGTTGATAAATAACGACTCAATAACATCCCATAAGTTGTAAGGATGTCCACCATTTGCATGTAAATTATTTTTGTATCTTAACATTTAGATTTTAAACTCATGTGCAAATTCAATACTTACCAAACCAATATAACTTTATACTTATCAAATTAGACCATAATTTTTTTAGAATTTATTGGAGTTAGGTATAATTTTATATAAATGCCAACTAGCATAACATTAGTTAAAGCACTGAGTCAACCAAAAACTTATGAAGGTTATTCCTAAATATTATAATAGTAAGGAGGAAAAGGATAACCTAATTTTTGGTCTTATAAATTACTACATATATGTGTTATCTTTGGATTGTTTGAAGTAGGGTTTCTAGTCAACAATTTCAACAAAAAAAGTATAATTATTTTGTAATCTTATCCAAATAATGAACTATGTTATTTATTTTAATTTTAATCATATCCCCAATTATATTTTAACCACATTTATTAAGGCTAGGCTGCATATTCTTGATAGGTCAATGGCCATTAAATTTTAGAAGTAGGGGATCATTCTTGGCTTTGAGATCAGGAAGGATGACAATAATGTTTGGTGGTGTAGATGTCGTGATGGAATGATGATGTTATGTTTTACTTATTAATGTGTAACTATTAATTTATTATTTTTTTAAATAATATATTTTGTCAGTTTTTTCCTCAAGCTTATAGTATTAATTATTAGGAAAATGAAAAGTCTTTAACATCATGTCATACTATGTGTGGAGGGTGTATCAAAATGATTGTTGTGTTATAATTATTTGGAATTACCTAATTTCCTTCTGTTTCATTTTTAAAATTTTAAAAAGTGTTTCAAAACTAAATATAATCTAGTTTTCCATGATGATCATTGATTGGATTCTACACCAACTAGGCAAAACTACCTCACAAATGTTGATTTCAAAGAGTCTATTTAATAATGGCTTAATTTTTTTTGGGATGATTAGTGTGGTGATTGAATATCTGGTAGATGTAGTTTTGAGCCTTTTTATTTCTATCTATGTTGCCTAATTATCTTTAAAGGCTTAAAAATTCATTATTAAGCTTTTGAACTGCACATTATATTGCATATACATCTCATTTTTTTGTACCTTGGGTATAGTATAATCATTATTAATAAAAGAAATCAAATCTTGATTCTAATTTAGCATTATAGTTTGATTATTTAGAAAACCAATATATTGATTTTGGGTAGCTTGTAATGACAACACATTAGTGATTGAGGGAGGAATGAATAAATGGATATTCTCATTTGCATTTAGAATTGAAATGAGCACCAATATATTTATATTGATGTTTGGAATAATCAATCCATGATGGTTTAATTGTCTATCGATATTGATAGCTTCAAAATATATCTGTGCTAAATTATTTATTTTTTTAACTCATCTAAGGAACATAACATTCATTGGGTCCAATGCCTTCTCATACATCTCAAGGGCCAAAGGGGCATTGGATAGATATGAATCATAAATTCATGTATACATATTTTAAATATTACATTGAAAGATCTGATAGGTTCATGGAGATCTCTCCCCATTCTAAAAAATTATTGAAATAGGATACTAGGTATTTTACATTGCCAAATAGTCCTAAAAAAGTGGTCAAAAAATAATTCCAATCATCGATTGAATACTCTAGTAAATTTAGGAACCAATAATAAATAACATATTGTAATGAGAAAGGAAAAAGTTGATAAAAAACATATTTATGTTCTACATTTAAGAGTTTAAGAGCTTATTTGAAAGACTTAATATGCCCTTCTACTATTTTGGTTCCAGTATGAGTGAATCAAGGGATATATATCTCTCATGTTTTCTTAAAATTTCATGGATATCTCATGGATATTAATTTTTTATCTACCCAAAAATGTAAACATTGTGAAAAAGGTTTAGAATTAGGATCAAAAGGTGAATTTTTTGAGTGCATGAAAGTATGGATCTTCCTTTATCGGATCTAGGCTTCTGATGTACTTTTAATGGTTGAAGAAGAAACAATATAGATTCATAGTTTTACCTAGTTAGTCTTGTATGGATCTCCAACTTAGTTTAACTCAATTTAATAAGAGTATTATTATTAATAATAAATTATGGGCCCTTCTTCTAGTTCTAGTTGACTTATTGATGCATTTTTATGACTAATTCCAATAGGATGATGGGCTCCCAGACTTCCATTTTAGGATCATAAAATTTAACCTTGGGCATAAGTTGTATGAAGATTTCAAAATAACCAAGTGGTGGAACAAATAAATATGGTCTTTAATATGTCCCTAAAATTCCCCTATAAATGAAATATGTAACCTAACTAGAAGATTGAACTATACTAAACGTTGATATTCACAATGATGTTAATGTATAAATATTTACCTTGATTGGAATAAACATAAAATAGAAGGAAATGTATGGAAGAAAATAATGTTTTATAAGTTAATAGAGATATCCTTTTTTTCCCTAAAGAGATCATCTTCTGAAACTCTATGTAAATTAGCCATTTAGTTTTGGTTATTATTCATATTTAAATGAATAAAAAAAATAATCTAAGGGAAATTTATTGTAAAAAAATTACATGATATCCAATTGACAGATGATGATTATTATAAATATATTATCATTCACATTCATTCACTAAATCAAAGTTATAATAGAAGTTTTAATTGCAAAAATAACCCAACCACTTAAGAACTCTATTTAATTAATTTGTAATCACATGTACTAATTTCACACATTTATCAATCTACTTAAAAAATATCACACATTGCATATAAATTGAGAAAGTCTAAACCACATAACTCACATAAAATTTGGAAGAATTTATGAGCTTCTATTACATAAAATCTTTCTCTCCTTAAAAGAGGTGAATACAAAGTTTATATATAAGTTTTATATGGGGACCACCAAACCTATAAGTCTAATTTATATGAAATATTAAAATTAGATTATCTAAATTTTGATAGAATCTATGCCATGCTAAAATGTTTAAAATGTTTTTTTTAAGTACTCTATCAAAAATAACTTTCATTTCCCTCATCATTGGGATTTATTTATTGCTTTAGAAAAAGTTGCTTGTTGACTTTGAAAATTAAGGGAAAATTATTGGTAGACCTCATCTATCATTACTAAATTAATGATAGGGACTCACAATAAAGACTCTGTATTAGCTAATTATGTTGCATGATTGGAAAGTGGAGTGTGAAGATCTCCTTTCAATGTAGTAGTTCTTTCAATGTTTTATTTGTCATAACTTACCGATTCAATGAATAAATTGCTTCCTTCATGATTTGCCTCTAAGAATGTATTCTTTAAATATGACATGAAAGTGATCAGTTTGGGTGTGAACTCTAAAAGGGTTACATTCTAATTGCTTTTTAAAAATTGTGGAAGAATACCTAATTCTCAAAGCAAGTCAAAAATATTATTTATCGAACCATCAATAAAGTTTATTATATAACTCATATTGTTAGACCATTAATAAATATAATTTATAATATTCATGATAAATGTTAAATATGAATATCAAAAAATGTCATTAGATTCAGATGTGAAAACACATTTTTTTATTACCCTGGCGAGATTTCCTAGCTTAGTTTCCATCCAAGTATGTTCTCTTCATATAGTTTGAATTTTTTTTGTAGAAGATAATTCTTATTCTTAACTTGAAAATTGGTGACCAATAATTCATATAAATATTCCATTTAATTTTCAAATTCTTCAATGGTATTTTTAGGAATAGGCCTTGGTTTATGTTTATAGTCTTCTCATTTTTTGTTTCATGCCCTGAACAACTTTATTTTCCATCTCACTAGTTGATTCTACTACAAGTTTTGGATCCTCTTCAAATTCAACATGATCTCTAGGATTAATCTTTATCTTTATATTCATTGTAAAAAACTCTTCTTCTATCTCACATAAAGTGGGAGTTTCCCCTTTAATGATTTTTCTCCTTGTACCCTTTTGGTTTTTCTTGTAGCTTATTCAAACTATAATATTACCTTATATCCATCAAATATAATAATATAATGACTTTTGAAATAATAAATATGTATGTTTTCAATCTAATTTTATTATTCATGTGGTAAAGTAATAACAAAATTTTTAGGTGGTGTAGCAAAGTTAGATGATGTGGTAGAAAGGGGAATGATAAATAAATTGGTAAAAGTAGGGTTAGTAAGGATGGATGGAGTACAAGTTACAAATGTAAGTGATAGGAAAATAGTGGTAGGGATGTAATATGTGATTTAAGGGTAATATAATTTGAAACTAAAGGGTTAGGTTGTGTATATCTCATAAAATTAATCTTTTATTTTATTTTGAGTTCCTAACCCAGACACGACAATGACCCTTGAAGTTGGAAATATCTTAAAGGGTTAAAATTTTAATAGTATATATTGAGGTGAAAGAAGTTGAGGCTAAGTGGGTAACTATTTTTCCTACAGTTGGACTTGTCTATCTAATGTTATTCAAGTAGTCAAAGGAAGAGAGATAATTTTTGTGTAACTAGATAATGAGACAACCATTGCTTGATTGGTAGACTTAGCCTAACTCAAAATTTATGCAGATGATGTTAAATTAGGGATTTTATTTTTTCCCATATTTATTATTGTTTTTTCCCCCTCACTTATATTTTTCCTATTTTCATGGAAAAGCTTGCTTAGGTGTATGGGTTAACCAGATGACTAAGAAGTAACTCCCTTGATCAACTATTCTAGGTATGGGAGTTACTCCTCTATTCTTGGCTCTATTGAAAATTTTTTATGGAGGAGTTAATATTCTATTCCAAGGGTCTCTTGACCACATTTTGTGGAAGATTTACTCAACACTCTTCTATTTTTACTTCTCACATTTGTGAGATTTGTTAATGGAAATTTAGCTTTTGGATCCTTTCTTGTTTTGTGCAATATTATCACATTGTTGTTTTGTTTTGATTTAAAATATTATGTGGCATGAACCTAATTAGATCATGTAATCACCCAAATTATGCATTTAACATATATAGAACTTTAACTTCACACTGATATGGTATCAGATCCACCCTGGTAATCGCGTGTCTAGTTTTTTATGTTGTAAGCTTTATTTTAAAATCTAGAGTTCATTTGAATATATTATGAAGTTTTTTAGAGGGTTTAAAAAAATGGGATATTTTAAAATCTCAAAACCCTTAGGATTTGTTAAAATCCCTCAGTCCCCAAAAGTGGCTACAAAATTGTATGGGTCCTTTTTACTAAAATATATTGTGTTAGCTGTATAAGAAAGGTGTTTTGTAGAAACATGTGGGTTCTATTTTTACTTAGATTGATTGTATGATGATTAGTATTAGATTTTTAGAATTTGTATGCTGATAATTTTCTCTTAGGAGAAGTGTTTACACATCCATAACACCAAGCTCTTGTTGGTTACATTTTTTTTCTATTTTATTGATATCAAGTTGTTTATATTTTAATTCCACATCCTTTCCTCTTCAAAACCTAAACCTTCTACTAGTTCATTTTCATCTATAGAGAGGATTGCATAATATGATTAGTCAAACATTATTCCAATAAATCAAAGGGAAAACACATAAGAACAAAACAAATTAAGCCTATCTATTCATGTGAGAATTACAAAAAATAACAAGAAATAAATGAAAGAATTTAACATCATATTAGCTTCCCAAATGGATTCACCATATCAATGCATCTCAAAAGCATGCTATCCCTTGATCAAGAGCTCTTGTCTTCAACAAAAATGGTGGCCAACTCCTCCAATGCTTCAAGAATTCCTTGTAAAACCTAGGCTCATGATTTGGAATCACTAAAGTAACCCATCAACGAAGCTTGCATACAAAATCAATGATCAAATGAAAAGGATTATGGAGACAATTCAACATAATAACTTTGCACAAATAAATATTAAAAATGATGTCCATGGCCTATATATTTATAGATTTTCAAGAATGACCAGAATCAACCTGAACCATCCATCTTGAGATGAAGATGCATGGTTGAGGATTAATTCAATATTTGGAATTAAATACATAATTATCTTCAACATGAATTTGGAATAAGGGACATTGAATAGGAATTAAGGGTCATTAATGAGGTATGGGAGACCCATAATCTTGATATTTGTGGCATTTATGGCCTAGGGATGTCTTCCCAAGAAATGATGTCACTAGGTGATACAGTTAATAGAAATTAATTTCCAAAAAATAAATATTGAACAACTCTCATAGAAAATCCACTTAAGATCTTGATTTAGATCAATTAGCGTTAAAAAAGTTAATCAACATTTGTGTAATTATTTGAAAATTAGCCCTCAATTAATCAAAATGGTCAAAAAGTCATATTACTAGGTCATAATTGGACTCAGGAAGAATTAGAAGGTGACATTAGATGCATTGGAACCATATTGTTGCCAACAGAAAATAACAAAGATACATGATGTGTAATAATGAAATATAAGAAAAGAGTGATCTAGAGCACAAAAAGGAAAAATCATCATTTTGACTTAAAATGATCTGATCAAAGTTAGTTGGCCCATAAAATGCATTACCCCATTTAGGGATACTTTGACCTAAATCGGCACTTGTAAATGACAAGTTGAACCATTTAGGGTGTTTTATAGATTTTAGCCTAAAATGTGCATTTGAGTTCAAATCAAGTAAGATTTGACAATTTCAACACAAAAGGTGTTAAAAATTGAATGTCTACATTTTGCCCTTATTTGAGAAGGCATAGTGAGACATTTAGGTAAAGTAATGTATTTTCAAAGAAAAGAGTTGTCAAGAATAAATTGGAACAAACTCATGATTCCACCTTAGGAGGACATACTAGGATGAAAGAAAAGGATGGACTCTCAAAGAGAGAGAGAGTGAGAGATTAACCCATAGAATAGATCACGTCCAAAAGAGCTAATGCTTACACACATGATTACCATCAATGATAAAAAATATAATTAGATTAATAATAGGCCCAAAATATGAGGGGAATGGGAAAGATACAATCCATAAATGTAAGGGACACACTATAAACATACCCAATTTGAGAGTATAAGCTGCTTGCTTATGGTATTGATCAATCTTGAGACAAGTTGCACACTAAGTATTACTATCATGGGCAATAGTGTGGAGAGTTTGGAAATAGGATGAAAAGAGAGAACATTCTAATTTAAGAAGAGAAAAACCACTAGAAAAGATTCTCTAAAGAGAAGAAAATAAGAGTTGCCCTAGTAGAGAAAATGTAATCATGATAAAATAGTTTTACCCTAGTAGGGCTAATTTTGATCATTGATAAAGAATAAATAATGGTTTGCCCTTGTAGATAAGATTTTATTTTGACATTGTTCAGATGTTGGGCCCCAACATGGGCTATTGGAAAGAAAAATATCTCAAAGATATAACCCAAAATATAGGTTAAAGTGAGCAGGCACAAACATACATGCGATGGTGTAATGGCTTAGAAATCCACATTAAACCCAACATATGAGAATACACAAAGTGATGAGAGGGATGAAAATAAGAATGGAAATGGCCAAGATAACTCTAGATGTACAAGATAAGTGGATGTTACCTACATAGTTCCATGGACTCATGTTCCAACATTAACTTTAAGCCAATGTAGTTCACCCAAGTTTGGGAGAAAATGGAATGAACAATGCTGAAAAATAACCAAGAATTAATTAGACTCAAAATGTATGTGAAGAGATGCACATCTAAGCATAGAGTTAAAGTGATAAAATTCATGATACCTAGATGCCTATTATTATATTATGAGCATAGATTATGTAAAGTGTTCTTGAGAACTATTCATCAGAGTGATGTTGATGTTAAGACTTTGAAACCTAAGCATAAAGTGCTTACTATAGCAAAATAAATTAGGCATCATAAGTATGAATAAATTATAATGACATAATATTCCAACTGCATTGGGTCAATTCAAATGTGAATACCTATAACTAAGGATATTGGTAAAACAATGACCAAAACTAGAGTTACAACTATTTACATTTAAACAAAAAAGCAAAGACAAAGAAAAAGATAAATATAAATGAAACTAAATTGAAATAAAGATATGATCAATCAAGACTTAACTAGGAACAAAAATATTTAAAAATAAAATAAAGAACATCTTAATGACATGAGACCAAGATATAAATAATCAAGATCCATGTGGACCATCAAGACATTCTTGAACACAAAGGAGAAAAGCAAAATAAAATAGAAAAACAAGACACCAACAATGGTAAAATAAACAAAATGGTTTAAGAAAAAAATAATAACATAGGATTAATATATAAATAATCAAGATCCATGTGAATCATCAAGATGTTTTGAAACATAAAAGAGATAAGCAAAAACATACAGGGAAACATAAGACCAAGATGAAACAAGAAGTAATAAAAAGAGAAAAGGATAAGAAATAAAAGGAGAGGTGTAAAAGTTAAAAAAAAAAAAAAAAACAATAAAACAAAAATAAACACACGCAAACAAAAAACCAAGCTAGCATGTTTTAAAGACAAATGTTCCTTCACATGCAGTAGAGGTGTTACTTTCCACCACAACATAACAAAGAATAATGACATAAAAATTGTTCCCTAATTAAAGAAGAATAATTATAGAAGAAATGGGGGAAGAGAAGAAAGGGAAGGGGTTGGATGAGCTGACTCTAGATGTACAAGACAAGTGGATGCTACCTACATAGTTCCATGGATGCATGTTCCAACATGAACTTCAGGCCAAATGTAGTTCTCCTAGGAAATGGGATAGAAGAAACATGATGACTAGACCATCATGATTAATGTTATATAATAAATGGAAGATATGAAAAACAAATGAGAATGGTCTTGAAAAAAACAAGTTAATGGGATGAGAAAGAATGATCTTGCAAAATGGCAAGTGCATGGGACAAGATGAACTAGTGTTTATTTGCTTGCAAAATGGTAAGAGTGTAACACGGTGAGACGGGAATGTAAAAATGTACAAAAGTGTGAGATAATGTTTTTTTGTTCTTTTGTGGATTATGTTTTGATGTTTTTGGTATTTCCAAAGTATTTCTAATATTTTTGGTGTTTTTGGGATAAAATATGCACAAGGTGGGACCATCTAGTCAAGGAGATGCACATCCAAGAGTAGAGGTTCCAATAAAATATCTAAGCCAGCTATAATTGCCCGTGTTCATAAATCAGTGAGAGCGAGGATATTGATATGTTAACAAATGACAAAAATAACAATAAATGTAATATAAAATAGTGTGCAGCATGAAGTAACTTTGAAGAATTATCTGCATTCACCTACTTGTAATAGTGTAGTAAAGGTCTTGAACTGAAGAGATGCTCTTGCTCACTTGTCTATTAAATAAGCTACAAAATACTATTCTAATTGAACTAATTTATAGAACTAGCATCAAAGATGATCATAATGTTCATGAGACATAATCAAGATCATAATTGGTCAAGGGATAAAAAATGTTTCAAGCTTACAATATGCCCAAGACATGACAATGAATATGGTTCTCAAAGAGAATGGTCTAGAGAATAGGGTCCAACATATGGATAGTCTAGAGTGAGATGAAGAATATGATTTTCTTCTGAGAATGGTCTAGGATAGGATAAAATGTGTTTAAAGTGTCAATGATTCAAATCCTTCACTGTCCAAAGTTTTAAAGTATGGGCCAAGGTTGTATAAAATGTGTTCAATGTAGGATAAAATGGTGGGATAAAATTAATTCAGCACAAATTGCCCCCAATTCAAGGGTCTTGTAGATAATGGTTCAAAGTTGTTCATGTGCAAAACCTCTTAAGGTGTATGATGTTCATGGGATATGGAATTTCTTCACTGCTAGGTTTAGCCAGTCGATATGCCCCTGATCCATAGTTTTTTGTGATAATATATGGTCCCAACCAATTAGGCTAAAACTTACCTTTGTTTTTACATTCAACATTTATGTTCTTTTGGTTCTCTTTCAAAACCAAATCACCAATCTCAAAATCTCAAGGGAGAATGCATTTATTATAGCTTCTCCATAATCTATTCTAACAGGCCTACAAGTTTTCTAGGGTAGTCAAACACTTACCATCAAGAAGTTCTAGTTCTTGCAGTCATGAGGCTCTATAGTCTTCATCATTTTCAATGTGATTCAATGATATTCGTAATGATGGTATCTCAATCTTGACTAGTATAATAGATTCAATACCAAAAATAAGGGAGTATGGAATGGCTCTACTTAGGGTTCGATGATTGGTTCTATAAGGTTAGAGGGTAGGAAAGAGTTTTAAGTGCCAATTATGGCCAATGTCATTGATAATCTTCTTTAATATGGCTATAATGGTTTTATTCGATGCCTCAGCTTGTCTATTACCTGGTGGGTTATATGGATTTGATTTCTTATGCTTGATCTTGAATTTCACACAATTAGATTTTACATCTTGGTTCTCAAAAGATACACCATTACTGGATATAATATGGGCTAGGATGCCATATCAATAGATGATGTGGTAATGAATGAATTTGACTGTCTAATTCTTGATAACATAAGTGAGAGGAATAGACTCAATCCAATTGGTAATATATTTAGTTGCAGTCAAAATGTGTTTATGGCCATCTGAATATGTTGGGTTAATTTTTTCAATGAGATCAAAACCCCATATTGAAAATAGCCATGGTATTATGATCAGATGCAGTGGTAAAGGAGGTGTGTGTATTGAGTTGCTATGCTATTGACAAGGAACACACTTCTTCACATAGTTGCAAGCATTGGTCTCCATTTTGGGTCAATAATACCCTATTTTGAGGAGCTTATTTTCTAGGACTACATCATTGGTGTGAGCCCCACACATTCCTTCATGAACCTCCTTTAGTGCCAATTTGGATTCTCCCAAAGATAAATAATGAAGAATCATTCTATCATAGACTTTATGATAAAGCATGTTTCCTAGGATAGTATAATGTGTTAAGCAATGAAGGAATAGTTTTTTTTTTTTGTAGGAAAGGTTAGTGGGGAATACATGACTATGGAAATAGTTATAAAAATCTTGGTACCATGGTAGCTCAGGTAAGGGATTAAGACAAGAAATGGTGCATACCCTCTCTGAATCTCTTATAATATGCACTAGTTGAAGAATATTTTCAATCAAGACCTAATATTTTTTAGCACTATCATGCCTTTGAATCATGAAACCAATCATTTCCATTATGTTGATGGATCTATTATTTGCTCTTATAACTTATTCAAACTATAGAGATTTAAAAATGTGTTTTGAGGTTATTGATAATTTGATTGTAAGGAAAAATCTTGTCATCTCTTGTTTAATACTAATCAATGGTCTAATTTATGATTAAATATGAATCCCCATAGAACTTTAAGCTTTGAATATCCCACTGTATAGCAAGGTGAAGCCCTAAAATTAATGCCTCATACTCAGCCAAATTTTTTATATAATGAAATTGTATATGGAATGCTTTGGGAATCAAATCCCCCTGTGGTGTGATCTAGAATATGCTAGTTCCAAATCCATGAGATGTGAATGATCTATTAAAATAGAGCATCCACTATTTGTGTAACTATGGTGCTTGTTCTATAGTCATGATAGAATCATCTGGAAAGTCAAACTTGAGGTTGAATGGCCTCAATAGGAGCTTCCACAAGTTGGTCAGTAATTACCTATCCTTTGATTACCTTTTGATTTTGGTACTCAATATCAAACTCACTTAGGAGCATAACCCATTTATCCATCCATCCTTAAAGAGATTATTTAGATAAGAGGAAATTGAGAGGATCCACCTTGGTGATGACAATAGTTTTGTTATTTAGTATATAATGCCACAATTTTTGAGTGGTGAACACCATAGATAAATATGCCTTCTCAATAGGCATATAATTATGTTCATAAGCCACCAATGTGTAACTTAAATAATAAAAAACTTGTTCATTACCATGATCATCATGTTAGGCCAAAAGTGCCCCTATTGCATATTATGTGGTTGATATATAAAGAAGTAATAGCTTCCCTATGTTGGCGGTCTTAAGATTGGTGGATTGGCCAAATATGTTTTAATCTTTGAAAATGTTATCTAAAAATATTTATCCCATTGAAAAGTTACCCCTTTATTCAAAATATGAGTAAATGGGTGGCACTTATCTACCAATTGAGAAATGAACCTGCGTATAGACTAGATCTTTCCTTACAGGCTTTGTATCTATTTAAGATTGTTTGGTGGAGGCGTTTCCACAATGGTGTTAACTTTTGCAGGGTTGAATTTGATCCCTCATTATGATATAATGAACCCTAGCAATTTCCTTGATGTGACTTTGAAGACACATTTCTTAGGATTCAAGTGGACTTTCTATTCATGAAGCCTTTCAAAGAATCTTCATAAAATGTTAGGATGTCCAGCTCTTGTTTATGATTTTGTTAGTATATCATCAACATAGTCCTCTACAATATTGTGCATCATGTCATGGTAGATGATAGTCATTACACATTGATATGTTGCTCCAGTGTTCTTCAAGCCAAATGAGATGACTTGGTAATGAAATGTACCCCACAAAGTGGTGAACATAGTCTTGTGTTGGTTTTTAGGAGCTATCTTGATTTGATTATGACCAAAAAATTCATCCATTAAGGATAACATCTTGTACGCTAAAATTGAGTCGATAATCATGTTGATGTTGGGCAGAGGAAAAACATTTTTGGGGCATGCTTTATTGATATCCTAAAAATTAGTACAAATATATATACCCAGGGTCTTTTTATTCACTAGGACTATGCTAGAAACCCATTTAGAGTAATCTAGTGGTCTAATAAAATTAGCTCTTAACAACTTTTCTAGTTTGGCTTTAACTAATAGGGTGATGCATGGATGCATATTTCTCGATTTCTGCTTGATTGGTTTAGCATCAAAATGGAAAACAAGGTGAAGCACAACAAAATTAGGGTCCAATCATGGCATGTTAGAGTATGCCCATGAAAATATATCTATCTAATCCTTAATAATGGATATAATATTCTCACATTCTGCTTCAGTAAGGGAAGCTCCAAGATAAACAATTTTGGGATCCTCATAAGTTTCCAAGTTCACTTCTATTGTGTTTTATACAAGAAGTATGGATCCATCTTATATAATTTTAGGAAATGTATGGTCATTACAACCTTATTTTTCTAGATCTTCTTGTTGTTCCTCCCAAAGATCTAGATAGTATGAAGAATCAAAATCTGCCATCTTAGGTAAAGGCCAATTAGCAAAAACCTATGGAAACTCAAGATCAAGATGATCAAATATTTGATTTTGTTCTAAAGAAATGATTGTACTAGATATGAAACTTGGGATAGATTGGCCTTATATGATCTAAGGGGATGAGAAAACTTTTTCACCTAGGAGCACCTAAAATAAGTTTTCACTCAAAGGTTTGTCTTTTTCTTTACTTTTTCCCTAATCGATGAGTACCTCAAAGAGGTTTTCACTCAAAGATCTTGATGTTTGTTCTTTATTATGACAAAGAAATTTTGACTTATCTCTAAAGTAAGTAGAAGGATCCAATGAAAAATCAAATCCCTTCTTGTGATCACCAATGGGAAATCTATCTCTTAGGCCCATGTATTTTGCAATTGATTCTTCATTTTGAAACTCATCAAGGCATATGATTGAATTTTGTTAGTCCCAATATATGAGTTTATGGTAGAAAAGACATAAGGAACAATGAGGGTTCACTTTAGGATGGGAAGATCCAATGGTGAAGATATAATGTCCTACTTTAGGAAGGGAAACACCACTAGGATGGGTTCTTGATTCAGGATGGGAAGCTCTAATGGGCATTATGGTTAATATGAAATTTGAATCAAATAAATCTAAGTCAACAAGCTCATAAAAAAGGCTATAAAAGGATGTTGTGTCACTATTAGGAGTCTCATCATTATTAACTTCAGAAGAGTCACTATCAAAAGTCATGAGGTCACCCTCTAGTGGTATAAATCTGAGAGCATGATTCCAATTGATCATTCCAACTGATAAGGGCTCCAATATTCCTTGCACTCATGGGCCAAGGATTTTCCTTGTATATTCAAGCTAATCCATTATCTGATTAGGGATAGGATACTTTAGATTTTGAAAGCAATCAACAAGGCCTTCAAAATATAACCAATCTCCCTTGGTAAAAGCCTCTCATCTTTCTTTGGGGAAATTACAAGTACAAAAACCACAGGTGGTTTTGATTGTTTCTTCTTTGGTTACCAAATTTAGTTGGGTCCATTAGGAGTCTTGGATGGTGTAGGTTTTAAAAATGATTTAGGGGATTCAAGTAGTTTTGAAATATGAAGGATTCCTTAAGATGGTATGTGGAAATACCCACATCTTTAATAACAACCTGCTATACAAGAACATAAAGAAATGGATTGATCGAAGTGGAAGCTATATCACTAGGGTCGATATAATTAAATGGATATGGATGGGAAATGATGGCTTTGTTCTTATTTGTAATGAACTTAGAACCTAAGAAATAGTTATAATTATGAAATTCCACTTCAATATATTTGTAATATTGATATAGTTGTTGATCAACAATAATAGTAACCTCAATCCCATCATGGGGATACTTAAGGCATTGGTGAAGAGTGGATGGGACTACCTTTACTTCATGGATCTAGGGATGACCAAGAAGTATGTTATAAAGGAGTTCATTATCCATAATATGGAATAATGTGTGATGATATATATATCCAACCATGATTAGTAACCAAATTGTACCTAAAGACTCCCTATCGATGTTGTTGTAAGCCTTGATTGTAATAGTATTTAGCTGAATGTCCTTATCCATGTAGCCCAATCATCAGACCAACTTAAGAGATATGATGTTTAGCCCTAAACCATTATCTATAAGAACCCCATTGATCTTATGATCCATAATGATTATATCAATGTATAATGGGTTATTGTGGTTTGGGCCAAGAGTGGACATGTCTTTTTGATCAAATGTGATTTATTGAAATGAAGACAAATGGCTAACTAGGTTCTAGAATTGATCAGGGTTAATATCATTAGGCATAGTAGATTATTTCAAAAGGTTGTTCATGATAGTTCTATAGACATTAAATGTCTACAAGAGTTCTAATATGGAAATCTATTTAAGGGTTTTATTCAATTAGTCCACTAAACTATAAGGCTTTTCGATTGTGGATTAAGCTAGTTTAATCTTTGTTGGCATAGTATTAAACTTTAGAACCATTGACATAATTTTTTCATTAGGTTTCATGGAAGAAGTGGGTTAAGGTCCCTGGATGGTAACTCATGGGCATCTACTTATGACTACATAACCTAGAGGTGGCAAGAAGTCATTATAATTAGAAGAGGAAGGCAAAGGGCCTTGGATGATGACTCATAGGTGTCTAGATGTATTGATATAGTTTTGAGTCGATGAGGAGCCTTTATAATTAAAAGAAGGGTGCTACTATTCAAAACTAGTAACCCATGTAAATGGAGTCACAACATGATTATGTGAACTAGACATGGTATTACTAGGGGGAGAGGGTGTTGACCCTATAATGATGGGTCCTGTGTTATGAGGAACATGAGATTGTCCATATGGTTTCATAGTAATAATGGTAATGTGGGAAGCAAAAATGTATCCCATAATATTATTATAGTAATAAGGTATGTTGTTATAAGCCACATTGTTAATATGGGCATTATGATCTTGATTATGCTCATTACAATTTTGACCCTGATGTTGATTTTGATTTTGACGTTGTCCTTGATTCTGACCTTGGTTTTGGTTATTTATTAGTGGTAGTGGATTATGTCAAGGAAAGGAGTCTTTATAGATTCCCATATCTTGATTTGTGTCTTGATTAGGGGCTAACTTAATTTACAATTCACCACTTTTAATAAAGTCCTCATAATATGTCATAATTGGATGCAAAAATATACACCATAACCAAAAACATGATGGAAGTTACACCATTCATTCTCCTTGTGCCAATCTAGATTTGGTTGATCTTGAGGAAATGGCCTTGATACTAGCCATATAATTAAATTCATTGAAATGAGATTTTGTAACACTATTCAATAGAATATCCTAACTTTATAAAGACACTAAATTTTTTATGAAATCTCCTTTATGGAGGTTGTCTTTACAAAGTAGGTGGTGGATTTGGAGGAGTTATTTGTATATTTTGGGGGGGCATAAATTACACAATTTATACATGCCTTGTTTTAGTCACTCCATTTCCAACCATGTTTTTTTTTTTTTTAAAGCCCTTAGGATTATCCTATGCAACCATTTGAATCAGTGATTGGGTTTGATTAGATTCCTGTCCTTGAATGAAAATCTTGACAAGGATTTTAGCAATAAGAACCTTCTCAATCTGCACTCCTTTTTCGATAATTTTTTTGAATGAGTTAGCAAAAGCTAACCATAGATTATGCATGATTTTAGGATGTAAGTTATGTGAAAATATATCAACCAACTATTTGTTTGGTAAGTTATGTTAAAATAATCCTACCAATTCTCTCCATGTTTGTAGATATGCATCAAAACTTTTACCATCATGCTGTTTGGATTTGTACAAGTCAATAATGGTTAATTCATGCTCTATGTTATATGAGAAATGGTTAATGAAATTTTATGATAAGTCATTCCAAGATGTAATTGATCCCTTGGGTATTTTAAGTATCCAATCTAAATCCTATCTCGCTAAACTTCATGGAAACAGTCGAAGTAAGTACTCGCTACTATAAACAACCTCTTGACATAAGACAAAGAATCCCTGTATGTGTTCACATGGATCTCCCTTTCCTTTTTATTTGTCCAATTTAGGTGCCTTAAAATGAGGTGGAAAGGGGTTTTATAGAATAGATAAATCAAATGGATATGGACATATCTCATCAAATTTGTACTTTTTAACTCTATTATTTGTCTCTAATCTCTAAATAATTTCCTTCATAGAATTCCACTCTTATATGTTTGGTGCATTTGTGGATGGGATAATATGTTTTTGGGTTGGTATGTACCCCTAGTTTCATTATTTTTGGGGTGGAATGTGCCCTTGGTTTTATTTCTATTAGGGTGGAATGTGCCCCTAGTTTTGTGTGGATCTATATGGAATGTATACCTTTCAATCAATGCTTTAGTTATGATTCACTCCTTAAGTCAAGAAAATAGGTCATTGAATATTGGATCGTAAAACATTCCCTAAATTTGGATATTTAGTACCTTGTTGATTTGGATAGTTCTATGTTTGTTTACCAATCTATACATTGGTTAAAACGTACTGGCCAAATTGTCTTGAGGGATTTCCTCAATTTGAACTAAATGTTTGGGTCTTTGATTTTTTAATGTAACAAGAGGTTCTTGATGATTAAATAATGTATGCTCTATGTCAAATGGAACATTTTATAAGATCTCTTGTGACTTTAACTATTCATTTAGGTTACCTTGGTCCATATTGGTTACATTTTTATCAAATGTTTATTGCATATATTCGATCAAAATTCCCTATTCTTTTGAATCCTCATTATGAATTGAAGTGGAAACTAATAATTTAGTTAAATCTACAATAAGTTTATCCGTATACCATTGACTTATTATCTTGATCTTGGCTAGAAGATCTAGATTTGTTGATTTTGACTCTATTTGTATTAATTTTCCTTTGTTAGAAGAAGAAGAAGATATGTCTATTTATGCAAAGGCTTGCTATTGTCGTCATTGTTTTCATTTTCTAACTAAGGTATGAAATTTATCTATAGGAAAGTTAGAAGTTAGTCAAGCACTTGCTTCTATCAACATAAGAAGTGCTTCATCTTGATCTCGTTAGGGTTGATATTCATTGTAATCATCTTTAGATCCTACTATTGTAGGGATGTCATAAAAAATAATGGGGTTATCTTGACGATCATAAAATTGTTCATCCTCATAGCTAAGGCCATAGGAGGCCCCACTATGTGTGAACCTTTGAGTCATGTCAAAAAAGAGTTATTCTCTATGCTTAGCTAAATTTGGTTTAATGTCTTGTAAACATTCAAATAATGTATGTCTTTGTTCTTTTCAAACAAATAACTAAGGTACTAAAGAGAATATAAAAGAGGGTGGCTTGGAACTACACACAATTAGAAGATTTGGTTCATGAATTTACTCAAATTTTGGTAAAGTTGAAATCATATATATTGGAAGAGGGTAAAGGTAACTCAAAGACCCAAGGCAAAAACTAGTACACCAAAGCCTAGATCTTTGTGATATGCCTATACCATAAAAGATAGTTTTAACTTCAATGAGTTGACACTAAAAAATTAGAGGAAATATCTTTGGATTATGAAGAAGATAAAATGAACTAAGCAACTCAAGATGTAAAATCATGCACAAATTATGAAGTACAAAATTGGGATCAAATGGTAGCATAATGTCGCCACATAGTTCTAGTAGGATATAATATGTTCTAGGACTCAAAGCATGGGTGATATGAAAGATGACTTGATTCCACCAAGATGATAATGTGATTTTGAGTCTAATAAATGGCCCTTAGTCCAAGTGGAAAATTGAACCCAAGTTGGACTAAGTTTAGTGTACAAATGGTGAACCCAATTTAACACACCAATCCTTAAAACTTAGAAAGGTTCAATTTCAAATGTGAATTATAAATTAGGGACTTTAATAAAATTAGATAAAAGGTCTAGACTCAATTGGGAAGCATTATTGCATCAAAGTAGATGACATGACACAAAAGCTTTTGATAATAATTTGAATAAGGGAAAGATGAAATTTCCCATTAGACAACGTAATGCCTCCCTTGCTCAGGAAAATTGAGGACATTGTGATTTGGTTAAGTTCATTGAGTTAACAAGAAATTTTAGACACAAATAAAGACCAAGTAAGCTAATGACAAAAAACAATCATCTTAAGTATAAACTAACAAGGTATGCCAAAGTGGGGTCAAGTAAACTAGCAAGTTTCCAAACGTTTTAGGGGAATCAATTACACAATGACTTTCACATCACAATGCAAAAGAAAAACATGTAATTGGGTGTCTGTGACACTTGGATTGTTGAAAAAAGGTCTTGCCTTTTTTAC
Source organism: Torreya grandis (assembly GCA_037957365.1). Lineage (NCBI taxonomy): Eukaryota > Viridiplantae > Streptophyta > Pinopsida > Cupressales > Taxaceae > Torreya > Torreya grandis. Next base: position 85,679 of record JARHVA010001663.1, read on the forward strand.
AACTACTACAACCTATTATTTACTAAGTGTAATGTGATGTCTAAAGTGTAGATACATCTTGTGTGCAACTCCATCACTAGAGGGTGGTTTAACTGCTCAAACCTTTGATCTTAGTGGGAGTGGGTGAATTCAGTGCTAGGAGGTGAAACCCTAGGTTAAAGCTTCCCTAAAGAACTTGTGGGATGTGATGAATTCCCCCTCATAAGCTAAGATGTAATGAAATAAAAGACATAATAAAAAGACTTTAGGGTCATTTTTAAGGTCACCCAAACTATGACAAGTTTTTGGGGAGTGCTTTAGATGACAATATTTCTATGCCTTGGACTAGGCATGTTTGCAACAAGGATGGAATTTTTGATTCCAAAGTTTCCCTAAAGGGGAAAAATATAAGAGCATACACATGCAAACCTTCTTTATACCAATCAAGTTCTAACTAAACAACCTTTGAAAATAAAAATTGACAAGTGTGTTCAATTTTAAGCCCCAAATGAAAGATGAGGTGGTGTTATTTTGACTCCTTGGTCTTAAGTTGTAACTTTGAAAGCCTATTTATCAAAATCATTCACTTAAGCATATAAAATTTTCATTAAAAACCAAAACAAGGTTCCTAATTCATTTTAGAAGCAAGTAAAAGATGGTCTAAAACATGTTTTATCAAATTCCCAAGCTTGATCCTGTAATAAAAATGTTAGAGTATCCTTTAGCTTTGAATCTAATTTACAAATGGAAGGAACAAAATTGAAATTTGAAGTCTCTATTATAAAATCAAAATTACCCAATCAATATCACTATTTCTTACAAAATCACAATTATAGACAACAAAATTGTTATTATGGGTTAGACCAGATAGAAAACACAATATCACTATTTTACTTATGAAATCACTACACAGATGAATAAAATCATTGTTTACGGACAAAATCACTATTAAAAATATATAAACACATTCAAACACAAAATTATTTCATGGATAGATAATATCACTAGCAAGAGGCATGTTATCGTTGTACAAATGATGATATCACTACCATGATGATATTGCTTCCTAGAGGAATGATATCACTATGCAAAAAATGATATCACTACCCTTGTGATATCACTGCTCAGGTCCAAAAAATCATTTTTTATTAAATAGCAATTTTGTTTACACAAAATCACAACTGTGTAATAGCAATATCATTCTAGAGATCAAAATCAAGGCCTCTAGAAACAAAAACATTATTATCAAAAAAATGGAATTTTAATTTAAATTTTCACTCTTTTGGCCCTCCAACTCCAAGATCCTTCATGGAAAGGATTAGTAGGTTTCTTATAGAGGCTTTGTGAGAAAATTTGTGCATTGTGATCCCACTGGGTGTGCCAAAATGTAGAGAGGATTACACAACATGATTAGTCAAATATTAGTCCAATAAATCAAAGAAAAAATGCATAAGAACAAACCAAATTAAGCCTATCTATTCATGTGGGAATTAAAAAGGATAAAAATAAACAATGAAAGAAATTAACATCATATTACCTTCCCAAATGAATTCACCATACAAATGCAGCTCAAAAGCATGTTCTCCCTTGATCAAGAGCTCTTGTCTTTAACAACAATGGTGGCCAACTCTTCCAATGCTTCAAGAACTCCTTGTAAAACCTAGGCTCATGATTTAAAATCACTAAACTAGCCTATCAATGAAGCTTACATAAAAAATTAATGATCAAATGCAAGGGATTGTAAAGACAATTCAATATAATAACTTTTCATAAATCAAGATTAAAAATGATGCCCATGGCCTCTCTATTTATAGATTTTCAAAAATGACCAAAATTAACCTCAACCATCCATCTTGAGATGAAGATGTGTGGTTGAAGATTAATTCAATATTTGGAATTAAATCCATAATTATCTTCATCATGACTTTGGAAGAATGGAAATTGAATAGTCATGGAGGGTCATTAATAAGTCATGGGAGACCCATAATATTCATATTTGTGGCATTTATGGCCTAGCGATGTCTTCACAAGAAATGATGTCACTAGGTGATGTAGTTAAGAAAAATCAATTTCTAGAAAAGAAATATTCAACAACTCTCATGGAAAATCCACTTAATCTCTTGATTTATATCAATTATACTTAAACAAAGTTAATCAACATTTGTGAAATTATTTGTAAATTATCCCTTAATTAATCAAAATGGTCAGAAAGTCATTTTACTAGGTCATAATTGGACTCGGGAAGAATTGGAAGGTGATGTTAGATGCATTGGAACCATATTACCATATAGGATGTTGCCAACATAAAATAACAAAGGTATGTGATGTGTACCAATGAATTATAAGAAAAGAGTGATCTAGAGCAAAAAAAGGTGAAATCATCATTTTGACTCAAAATAATTTGATCAAAGTTAGCTAGCTCATAAAATGCATTCCCCATTTAGGGATACTTTGACCTAAATTGGCACTTGTAAATGACAATTTTAAACTATTTAGGGTGTTTTATGGATTTTAGCCTAAAATGTACGTTTGAGTGCAAATCAAGTAATATTTGAAAATTTCAACATAAAAGGTGTTAGGAATTGGATGTGTACATCACCCACACTAGCTTGCTTTTCCTAGTTGACAGCTTCTTTGTGCATGCAACTACACCGACATTATTTTTTGCCTTGAGGTGGAAACGTTTTACTTTGTCTCACTTTCCAAGTGAGAGTACATTATTTGAGTGCCATATATTGGATTTATTTAACATACTCAAATTTTTTTTTGAGGTGAAACACACTTCATTCATCTATGACCTAGTTGCCTTCTTTCCTGTTCAAAATTGCCTTTCTTTTTTATCTGGTATGTAAAAAACCACTTTATTTCAATTATTCATGTTGGATATTTGATTCACGATTTTATCAAAACACTTGGATTAATTTGTGGTTTTTAAGTTTATGGAGGTAAAAAATTACTTTTTTGAAAATTTCATCACTTTCACTATTTATTATGTTATCATAATGTTATAAAGATAATGGTTCTTTGAAATTATATATTAAAGCATTATGGTTGTAAAAGTGATTTTTAAAAAAATGGGGGGTATTTATTATGTAGGGGTTTAATATAAGTAGAGTGGTATTATTATTATTATTATTATTAATAAACAAAAAATATATATTATGAGGTTTTATTTTAAAGATGAGAGATATTAGTGTTTTGAAACTCTTCATATTTTTACTAAACGAAGATCGAAGGGTTAGGTCTAGTTTGGTAAGTGGATAAAACCACTGGTGTAGAGACCATCAACAATTTTGTCTTTCATGAATTGTAACAAGGAACACATATAAACTTACTTCTATAATTTCACCTAGCTCTATTTTGCAATGTTTGCCTATCTTCCAAAGTCTATCTCTTCTTTGTTCTCTTGATAAACTTGTCTCTTTTTACTTAAGACTTCAAACCTCATATTTATCTTGAAGACACCTTTCAATGATTTTTATACTTTCCTCTTCACCACTTATGTTTCTATCCTTATTGGAATCTCCACTTGTATCAATCTTTTCCAATCCTCTAACTATAAACTTGGTTCACATATAGGCTGTGTATACTTAACATTTGATTTTTAAGTGTCTTAGTGATATGAAGGATACAAGGATTGTTTCCTTTCTAAAACCAATTATATTTGAACAACTAACAAATATCCCAAACACCTTATCCAAATCCTTACCACACTTACTACTTCCTTCTCTGTGACAAGGTTCTACTAGCCTTTTTTAGGCTTATTTGTTTTGTATGGGTAGGTACAATGGAGTTTTGAAAAACTAGTCACCTTTTCAATCACCCTCTATCCTCTTATGGCTATTCAAAAAATTTCTTGGATTCATTACACTACTTGATCATGTTTCTAGTCTCTTTTTCTACTCTATTTAGGCCTACTTTGCCTTGTTTCAAACTTAGTTGCTCTAAATCATACACAACCATACTGTAACAATTAAAAACCCTAAAATCCTTTAGATATTTTTGAAACCCAACTACTAATTTTTTTTTAGGAATTTTGACTGATTTAATCTCTTGTAACCTTGTATTTGGTTTTAAAACCCTAACACAGGGTTAATATAGTCTACAGGCACCCAAGAAGGAGAGTTCGAGGACTGTTGATTATCAAATGACTTACAATTTTGAATTAACTTTGCATATAAATTTAGGTTTGTATTAACCCAAGAAGGAGTCCTTTTATATCCTTCATTTAAAAAGGAATTCCTAACCAAAATAATGGTTTAATAACCCTTATAATATGTTTACACACCTTCCTCAATCAACACTTATTATGTATGTCACCTCTGGTCAACATTTCTAATAAAATATTGCTTGACTATGTATAGATATATAGTTGGAAATAGGCATTATTACTTGTTTATAAAAACCTTATGTGTTATAACACTTTAAGATACATAAATAACCTTGAAATTATTGAAACTTAACTTACCTCTATACACATTTATGTCTCAACTCAATTAACAAGTTGTCTTTCTCACAAGGATTCATTCTTAGTCCTCTTCACATTACCTAGGTAGCACAAGGTCTAAAACTCTAAAAAATTTAAAATAACCTTGAGAATAATATAATGAATAATTAAATCACCATAATAAAATAATTATCAAAACACAAAGATCTTCTGAACTTGCTTAAATTACACTTTCCATCTCTGATCATTCTTGTTCAATCCACTTACATTGTACATGTATATGAAAAAAAGAAACTATCTATTTATGTTCTTGGGGTTTATTTATTTTACACTTTAAAACCACCCTCATCACTCTTTCTCCATTATAAAAGCATTTAAAATCTCTTTTTTTATTATGTAACTATCCTAACTAACTTTCTAACTCCATATGTACATTGGGAGGATGAAAAAACTACTTAACCACTAACATACTCATCAAAATGACTCATCATGTGAGTCATGTGTGTGTTTAAACACTCTTGACCCATTTATATAACCTAAAAACACAAATTACAACATTAAAACTCCTCTATAAAAATTGGAAGTCTCCAAGGCTTGACATGAAAGTTTAAAATTTCAAATGAAGGAATTTGGTGGGAAAATGCCAAAACAACACAAACTCAAATTTTAAAAAGTTCTATCACTTATGAATGATTCCTATAGACCTAAATTGGATAAAATGATTCACTAATGACTTAAAACATGTGAAATTAGACCAAAATTTACAAAGGTAGTAATGCTCTTTTATCATACTATTGAGGAGCAAATGAAAACTTTCCATGAAAGTTATAACTAGTTTGGCATTGATGTTCTTATTCAACATCTCTTGTTCAGTGGCATCTCCTCCTGGATACCAAGGTCTATTTGAATAATTTATGCTTTATTTATGCTTGGTTAAACTCATGATGGCTCCTCTTTGATGCTCTTTCTCTTGATTTATATCTCCATATTGATCATGGGAAAATTTTGCTCATTCCTTTTCCTCCAAAGGCCTACACATGAAGCAAATAAGTCAAACAAAACCACTTCTTGTTTTCTCTCTTGGAGTTCACATTATTCTTTGTATTCCAACTCTTTTTCATATTTAATTAAGATTGAATTCAATGCAAACTCAATTTCCATGAGGGAGTCCTCATGTCCCATGAGACTCAAATCCTTTGACACTTGCATTATGTGTTGCCATATCTACCTCTCTTCTACAATATACTTATCTATACAATTTTTTTCTTCAATTGGTGCCAATCAAGACACCTCTACATGTTACAACTAGTCTTTCCAAGCACTTCAATATGTACTTATTCTTCATTCTCTACTACTTTCACCTCATATATCTCTCCCTACCTATCAAGCACTCTATTTGATGTTGTTTTTCCTTCTTGTCCTTCCATCAACACATTCATTAGACTCAATTAACTCTCATACAATTCATATTCATCATTGTTCATATAAACACATTCATATAAAACAACATTGAAACAAATACCTTGTACTTATTTTCTCTCCTCAAGGCTTCCTTGACTGAAACCTGCCTCCTTTCTTGTCATGAGACATGGTCTTTCTGTAAACTCTTTTTCTCCTTCCTCTTCATCTAACGGTTCATCTTCTTTAAGGTAATATATAATTGTGTAACCATAATTATATGTCTAATCAATTTGTTCTTCATCATTAACATGCTACTCATGCTTCTAATATTCTTCATCTTCACTCAACTCTTCACCTATATACATTCTAAGAAATAATTAGTCATAAACTTTTGAGGCTTGCTTGCCCCCTTGATTCTTCTTATAGGCTAAATTTCTATCATATTTATCTTTTGTCTTCTCTTCTTCTGTATCAACTACTTGAGATACCATCTCACTTTACTCTTGATACACACACACACACACACACACACACACACACACACACACACACACACACACACACACACACACACACACACACACACACACACACACACACACACACACACACACACACACACACATATATATATATACATATACATGTACATATATATATATATATATATATATATATGTATATACACACACACATATATATATACATATATATATATATACATATACACACACACACACACACACACACACACACACACACACACACACACACACACACACACACACACACACACACACACACATATATATATATATACATATACATACACACACACACACACACACGCACACACACACACACACACACACACACACATATACATACATACATACATACATACATACATATATATATATATATATATATATATATATATATATATATATATAATCTTGGTCTCATCTCTTCCAAGACTTGTTCTAACCTTGTCAAAACCCCCTTCATCTCAAAAATATCCTTTTCTCTCTATATTTCTCTTTGCTTCACTTCTTTGCATTTGTCCATCTTATTGTGGCGTTCTTCACTCTTCAAGCCCTTTATCATTCTTTCACTCTTTACTCTTCACACTCTCTTTATAGGTCTCTATTTTTTACCTATCTCTTCTTCTTGATAATCTTTCCTACTTTCCTTATATTTGTCCTCACTTGGGTCTCTCTCTCTCTCTCTCTCTCTCTCTCTCTCTCTCTCTCTCAAAGTCTATTTTTTTATCCTCATCTGGGATTATTCTCTCTATCTTAAGCTTTCTCCTTAAGCTTCTTTCCTTGAGCTTTCACTAGATCTTCTCTCTCTCTTCAAGAATTCTTGTCTTAAGGGATTTTACCACACTTTATTTTCTCTCTCAAAACTATTTATACCTCTCTTTCATATCACTATAGCCTCTTCACTCTTTCCTTCAACTTGTATTAGCATTTTCATATCAATATCTCAACTTTTCAACAAATACTCAAGAGTATATTTACACACATGTGATTCATATTTTCAAAACATAAACCATAAATTCTTCTATAATGTACCATGCTTTGATACCAAATGATGCAGAGACCATCAATAAGTTTTTCTTTCATGAATGGAAACAAAGAACATATATAACCTTACCTCTGCAATTTCACCTAGCTCTGTCTTACAATGTTTGCATGTCTTCCAAAGTCTATCTCTTCTTTGTTCTCTTGATAAAATTGTCTCTTTTTACTTAAGACTTCAAACCTCCTATCTATCTTGAAGACACATTTGAATTATATTTATACTATCCTATTCACCTCTTATGTTTCTATCCTTCTTGGAATCTCCACTTGTCTCGATCTTTTTAAATCCTCCAACTATAAACTTGGTTCACATATAGGTTGTGTATACTCAACATTTGATTTTAAGTGTCTTGGTGATATGAATGATCTAAGTTTTTTTTCCTTTCTCAAAATTATTCTATTTAAACACCTAACCAATCTCCAAAACACCTCATCCAACTCTTTACCACACTTACTACTTCCTTCTCTATGACATGATTCTTTTACTAGCCCTTTTTTAAGCTTATTTGCTTTGTACAGATAGGTATAATGGAGTTTTTAAAAACTAGTCACCTTTTCAATCAACATCTATCCTCTTATGGATATTAATAAATTTTGTTGGCTTCATTACACTATTTGGTTACTTTTCTAGTCTCTTTTTGTAGTATGTTTCGGCCTAATTAAGCCTTATTTACCATGTTTCAAACTTAGTTGATCTAAATTGTACACAACCATGCTGTAACAATTGTAAACACTTAAAATCCTTTATATCTTGTTTAAACTCAAAAAATAACAAAATTTTTGGAAATTTGACTATTTTAATCTCTTGAAGTCTAGTATTTGGTTTTGAAACCCTAATACAGGGTTAATACAATCTACAAGCACCCAAGAAGGAGAATTTGAGGATTGTTGATTCTAAAATGAATATATACTAATGGTGATCATTTATTGAGCTCTATCCCATCAAAATACACCTTTCCTAAGTATTTTATTTTCCCTTAAAGATGTCTGTAGGTTAACTTATTATGGTTTTAAATTAACTATGCATATAAATTTAGGTCTGTATTGACATGAGAAGGAGCCCTTTGACCTCTTTCAATCAAAAATGAATTCATAACCAAAATTAGTTTTAAATAACACCTATAATATGTTTACACACCTTATTCAATCAACACTTACTATGTATGACACCTCTGATCAACATTTCTAATAAGATTTTACTTGACTGTGTATAGACATACAGTTGGCTATAGGCCTTGTTACTTGTTCATAAAAAAATTATGTGTTATAACACTTTAAAATACATAAAAACACTTTTAAAATATTTAAAATTAACTTACCTCTGTACACATTTATGTCTCAACTCAATTAACAAGTTGTCCTTCTCACAAGGATTCATACTCACTCCTCTTCACATTACCTAGGTAGCACATGGTCTGCAAATTTAAATCTTTTCAAAGAACCTTGAAACTAATATAATGAATACTTAAATCACCATAATAAAAAAATTATAAAAACATAAATATCTTTTGAACTTGTTAAATTACACTTTCCATCTCTAATTATTCTTATGCAGTCCACTTACATTGTACATGTATATGAATTGCAGGGTCTATAATCAATTTAAAATTAAAATAGGAAACTATCTATTTATGTTCTTAGGTTTTATTTAATTTACACTTCAAAACCACCCCCATCAATCTATCTCCCTTAAAAAAAATTTAAAATCTCTTTTTTATTATGTAACTATCATAACTAACTTTCTAACTCCTTATGTACATTAGGAGGATGTAACAAATACCTAACCAGTAACATAATCATCAAGATGACTCATCATGTGAGTCATATGTGTGTTGAAAAACTCTTGACACCTTTCTATGACCTAACCATACAAATTACAACATTAAAAATCCTCTAGACAAATCGGAAGTCTCCAAGACTTGACATGAAAGTTTAAAATTTCAAATGAAGGAATTTATTGGGAAAATGCCAAAACAACTCAAATTGAAATTTGACAAAGTTATATCACTTATGAATAATTCCTACAGACCTCAACTAACTATTAAAACACGTGAAATTAGACCAAAATTTACAAAGGTAGTGATGTTCCTACATCACCCCCTTACATTAAAAATAATACTTTCTCTCCCCTACTCACTTTGTACTTAATTTTCCTTGGACACATTATCGACTGAGCCCAACATCCCCTTGTTTTATATATTTTGTCTTTTCTGACACTTGAACTAATTTTTTTAGATGGATTCTTAGTTGTGTCTGATGTCTTTTAAGTGTGCATTATTTTCAACATTATAGGGGGTTCACCATTTCATAGTTTAGCATGGGTGTACATGTTTTGAGTCACTATTTTTTATTTCACTTTAATTTATGTAACAACAATAACCTCAACTAAATACACTACACTTTATTTATACTTAATGGATACAAATTCAATTAGTTCACTAATGCCATTTAACTACTATGAATGGAAAACCAATATGTAAATTATATTAAGGAGTAAGGGTTTGCATCATATTCCAATGGGAAATGAAATTGAACCTAGTATAGAAGTAGAGAAATTTAAGTGGTACAACTATTTTGATGAAGTATATGGATTAATGTGTCTCTTGATATTATCTTTCAATTGGAACCTATTAAACCTCCCAATGAAGTGTGGACCATAATTGAAAATATTTTTGGGAAGCTAGATGTAATGAGAGGTCACGAACTTTAAAATTATCTTATCAACCTAAGTCCTAGAAACTTTGACACCCTTTAGGATTTGTTTACCAAGTTCAAGTCTTTTAGATTGAAATTGAAAGAATGTGAAATAGAGAAGAATATGATCAAATTATTCTTTCTATACTCTCTAAGCTATGTCCTGATTACTCAATGTTTATATCTAATTTCCATGCCACTAAAAGTACTCTAGGCACTACATGGAAAATGCCCTCTTTAAATTCATTTATTGCTAATTTGACTTAGAACCAAGAAAATTTAATACATATGGGCACATTAAAGTCCACAAAGCCTCAAAGCCTAATTGTTGGGAATGGGAAAACAAAGACTTCAAACAAAGAGAAAAATAATAAGAATAAGGATCAAGAGAAGAAGAAATAATCAAAATGTACCAAAACAACACTAAAACCTCCTTTTTAAATGATAAACCTAATAAATAGAAGGTTAAGTGTGCCTATTTAAAGAAAAATGGGCATGATGAACACAAGTTCATGAAGAAAAAAATTGATCACCTAACTCATCTTTTAGAGAAAAATAACATAGATATTCCTAAGTATATCAAGCTAAATTCATCAACTCAAGATTATTCTAAGGCAAAAGGCAAAGGTAGAGAGAAATAAAAATTTAAGTCCCTTGTATCAGTTGTAGTTCTAACCTATTCATGGGTTATTGACTCTAGTGCTTCCCATAACATTGGCTCTTCAAAATTTGAGTTTTATTCCTTAGATCCTTGTGACATTTATTCTATCACTTTGGGTGATGATCCTTTCATATAAGTTGTAGGAAGAGGGTCTGTTTAAATGGATGGAGGAACATTCAATAATGTTCTAAGTGTTCCATCACTTTCAAATAATATCTTATCAGTGTACTAGATCACTCACATCATTAAGGGTGTGATGTTAGAGTTTTTGCCATATTCAATCATAATCAAAGAGTTGCACAATAATTATATAATGGTTGTGGGTAGGAAATATCACCAAGATAGGTTATACACCTTGAATTTTTCACCTAATTCTTATTTAACTACATTAATGACTCATTCAGATAGAGTTAGTAAACTTTAGCATGATCAGTTTGGCCACCTCAAAAACTAATAATTATAAAAACTTGACAAGAATGATATGGTCATAGGCTTACCTTGTGTCCATTTATCTAAGGGTCTTTGTGAGGGTTCAATCTTTGGGAAACACCATGAAGAGAAATTTCACAAAGGTAAAGTTTGGAGGGATTCACACATATTAGAGTTAGTTAATACTTTTGTATCTAGGCCTTTTTCCAATCTATCTTTCACAAGGGATAATTACGTTCTTACCTTAATTGATGATTTTAGACATCAAAATCTGGCCACTAATAACCTCCAACTAGGGTTTTGATCAATTTCGACCCAAAATGTATAATTTGGTCTAAAAACACTAAAACATGCTAAATGATGTGAAACTAACATATTCAGGTGCTGATTTTGGCTAGGGTATCCCTAAATGGGGCAATGAAATTTATGGGCCAGCTAACTTTAATCAAATCATTTCAAGTCAAAATGCCAATTTTGCACCTGGGTGCTCGAGATTGCTCTTTCTTATCAAATATCTTACACAAGACATGTTCCTTTGTTATTTGTTGTTAGTAACACCCTAAATGGGATTATGGATTCAACACATATGATATCACCCTTTATTCCAATCTAGTCAAATTTTGGACCAATAATAAGGCATTATGATCAATTCGAGTAATTTGTGCACAAAGTGCTTAATCATGTTTAAGAGCTAATTAACCGAAATCAAGGCATAATTAATAATTCCATAGAAACTTATTGAATACTTGTTTTTAGAAATGAATATTGAATATATACATCATCAAGTGACCTCATTTTTTGGGAAGACATCCCTAGGCCATAAATACCACAAATATCAGGATTCATGCCTTCCATGCCTCATCAATGCCTTCCATGATGCCCTCTATGCCTCTTAATTTACCATTTTTCCAATGTCATGATGAGGATAATTATAAAATTAATTCCAAAAATTGAATTAACCCTCAACCACACATCTCAATCTTAGGATGGATGGTTCAGGTTGATTTTAGGCATTTTCAAAAATCTATAAATAGGTCTTACCACATCATTTCTAAGACTTGAGAATGTAAATTTATAATACAAGATTGGTTCCAAAAACTTCAAGAAACTAGTGTTATCATGCCAAATTAATCCAAGACAAGCCAAGCCATAAGCCAAAAGTGCCAAGGAGAGATGGAGGTAGTCAAGCTTCCATTGCCAAAGAATTCATGAGTACAAGCCAAGCAAGCCACTACTACAAATGCATTTAGAACATCCAAGGAAGGTGAAGAAATTATTGTGTTTTATTCCTTACTTTTTAGTTGTGTTTGTCATTTTTTTTGTTAAATAATCTCTCACTAGTGTCTAGGCCTAGAGATGTTATGTTATTAATGTGTTTATTTCATTTTGTTTTCATTTTGGAACTAACACCATACTAACCATCCTCTCTTGAGTCAAATTCCTAGATCACATTATGGCATAGCCGGTGGGATTAGATGCATCTCACACCTGAAGAAGATCATTTTTCAATTCTAAAATATTTATTTAGACCCTTTAAACTCTTGCAAATTGATTTTCTAACTTTATTTTACCATTTTTAGTTGTCATGATTTTACACAGTAACTGACGTTGGCAAGTAAGATCGACATCAATTATATAGATTAATCGATGTCAATTAGCAAAATTGACATCGGTTAGATTTGGTTAGCTAATATAACTGTCATTAGTTATATATAATTGATGTCAATCACTGTGTTTTTCTAAAAACATAGACCTGAGAGCTATTTTTCCAAAGTTCATTGTTTCAAACCAAAAAGAGATTCAAAACTAAAGGATATGCTAACATTTTTGTTACAGGACCAAGCTTGATATTTGCTCAAAACATGTTTAAATCACCTTTGAATTCTTAAAAATCAATTAGGAACCTTGTTTTGGGTGTTTAACAAAGAATTTAGATGTTTTTGGTAAATTTTTTCAAAGTTTGCAACTAAGACTAAGGGGTCAAATGAACACCACCAAATCTTTCATTTTGGGCTTAAAATTTAACACACTTATCAATTATTATTTGTAATAGTTGTTTATATTAAATATTTCTTTGGCAAAAAGAGGAATGTTTCATGTATGCTCTTCCATTTGTCCCCTATAGGGAACCCTTGGAATCAAAAGTGCCATTCTTATTACAAGTAGCCTAGTCCAAGGCTTAGAAATAAAGCCATCTAAAGCACTCTCAAAAAACTCATCAAGTTTGGGTGACCTTGAAAATGACCCTAAAGTCTTTCTATTTCATGCTTTCTTTATTTTATCTAAACTTGGCTTACAAGGGGGACTTCATCACCTCCTGCAAGTTTTTTAGGGAAGCTTTGACCTAGGGTTTCATCTCCTGGCATTGACTTAATTTAGATCCTTTAGAGTCTCACATGGGACATAGTGGTACTTTGGACATCACACTACACTAAGCAAACAATAGGATGTAGTGGTTGCAAAAAATAGTAGACCTTTTTACAACAAGCCAAGTGATACGGACCCAAAATTTGTGCTTTTATTTTGCATTATTTGGTGTGAAAGTCATTATGCAATTAATTCCCCTAGATCATTTAGAAACTTGTTAGATTTTAGACAAATCCCCACTTACCATGGAAGTATTATTGGTGTAAGGTGCACTTCAGGTTCCATGTCATAGTAGTATCATTTAAGAGAAGGGGGGGTGTAAAAACCCTACTATATATGTGCATTTACTTTTTGGATGAACACTTAAAATACTTTCAAATGATGTATATAATGGATTCCAACAATACCAAATAACCTTGTCAGTTTAGGATCTAAGAATGATTAATTAGTTGGTATTGTCCTAGTTTAAAGTATTATTTAAAGTCAAAACTTGGTGTAGACAAAAAATCTAAACCAAACACATAGTCTAAATTTTCCTTTGAATAAAGAGGTGTTATGTTGTCTGTGTGAGATCATCAATTTGCCTTGTTCAAAGTTAATAAAAATCTTGAGAGTCATATCATCCACTTTGGTGTAGTTATGCTGCCTAATTGAGTCTAGACCTTTACCAAAGTTGTTTAAGACCTTCACTTATAATCTAAATTTAGAATTACACCTTTACAAGTTCATAGGGTTGATGTGTTAAGTGAGTTCACCATTTGCACTAAACTTGAGGGAACTTAGGTTTAATTTCCAATTTAGGTTGAAGGTTGTTTAAAGATTCATAATAATTATCATTATTTGATAGATTTAAGCCATTTTTTGCTAGGCACTTGCACTTTAAGTCTATGCACCACAACATTTTGAATAAAGAAAAGTAGATTTATGCTATCAAAATTATAAGAAAACGTCTTTGCCTTAGAGAGTTTTTGAAGCAAACATTTTTGTTAGACCTTTTGGGTAGTCTAACATTAGTACACTACCCAAAGCAATTCAAATATTATTTCATAGACCCTCTTGCATAGATTTCCAAATTTGTTCCTATATTTTCAAACCAATCCAAGTGTACTTTTGTGATCTTTTGTCTAAAATAGTTGTACTGTTCACTTTTGTCTAGCTTATTTATCAAACGAACCAAGTTTTATACCATTTTTGTGAGAAAATAAACTATCTTTAAAAGTGCCTTTTGTTTCATACCTTATACCTAGTTGATCAAATTCATGTCCAAGAATCAAATGCCTAGTGTTTGTTAGAAGTGTTTCAAATCTATTAGAATAAAAATTTCATCTATTTCAAAGTCTAGCTTTTGACTCCATTTGGCCAAGAGTCCTAGCGCATACCTTATTTGAGCCTAGCTTTTGATGCCATGTTTGGCCAAAATACCTAGCAACTTTTAAAATTCCTAGATTAGACTGATTTAAAACACTTCAACCTTAGAGTTTGGCATTTTAATTTTAGGTCCATTTACTTGCTTATCTTTATGTGAACAGTAAAACGTTAGATTCTTCACACTAGCTTGTTCCTCATGAAACTTTTCATAAACCTTTTGATCCTTTTTACGAATCTAGACAAAGTTGGAAAATCATCTATTGTCTTTTTTAGAGTTTGTATAACTCTTTGACCTTTTATCATAAAACAGTGACTGTGGATCCCAACATGTATTCCTACACTCATAGTGGACTCATGTATAATCCATGGATTAGTAATGTAGTTTTACAAGAAGAAATGGTGTAAGACCCATATGTGGATAATATTTCTTATGAGATATATTCTTATCCATCTTATAATACTCAATTATGGGCATAAATCCAAGATCCATTGGCTAACTATCTGGTTAACACACCACCTTATTTAGAACAAGACCAAGAGCAAACTACACAATACCTATAGTGGATGAGCCAATACTTCAATAATAATGTTATACTAATAGGGCTTCCATGTATGATACATTTTTATTTGAGTGACATTTGTTAGAGGAAAAAGATGAGATTTTGGTTAGAGCTATAGAGGTAGGGGCCAAGTTTCTAGCAAACTTACTCCATGAAAATTTACCAAGTCTAGTAAGAGTACCCCACAATATCATTTCTAATCAATACGATTCTTTTATAAATCCTATGGCTCTAATCTAAACAATATACCAAGACCCCAATATATTTGAATGAGGCAAAAACATCATGGAATATCACTTTAACCAAATGTAGACAACATATCAAACCTACTTGAATCTAGCACATGATTTTAATCAGATGAACATGGTAAGTAAGCCTCTTATTGACCTAGTTCCTTCAATAGAAGTGTTGATAGAGTTAACTAGACAAGAGAATCCAAATTTTTACCCATTAATATAAACTAATTTGATAGATAACTTGATGCATATGCCCATTATTGAAGAAGTGTCTTCAGCCTATACATAAAATAGTGAGCCAACATAGTAGACAATGTGCAAACAACATCTAGTTCTGATAAAAGTGGTACTAACATGCAAACAACTAGCCAACAACATGTACCTATAGTTAATCCTATGAATATGTCATCATACTAGGGAATAGGAGTTTATACACCCCAACCTCAATCAACTACTTCTTCAAGTGTATAACCTATGAGATAAGGTAATCAAACAATGGCCAACGTCATGCCTTAATGATAGAATGTGATGAACCCTACTCCTCAATAAATAATGATTAATATTCCATAAAAACATGAAAAATCTAGTGTATCAATGTAATAGAGGACAAATACATTTCCACCTCAATCAGGGGTAACTAATGTTTCACCTCACTAGGTAATGATGAACATACCTCTTCAGTCATAAACTAATATGCCAATTTAAAACCAAGTAATAACTAGTCATCAACATAAAAATATTGGTCAATGATAGATGCCAAATCTATAACTTGCTTTCACTTCCTCATAGGGATTCATGCAACAAGGAGGTCCCCATGTTTCTCAAGTAACTACTAGAAAACCATTTGTTTAAAATGTGCCACAAATCTAGAGATAGGGTCTTTGTCCATAAGTTCCCACTCAACATCAAGGTGTTATTAGTCAACAACATGTCCCTTTTCAACCACAACATGCATAGTATAGTTATATCCCTCCATCCCAACCACAAAATCCTCCAAATCAAACCTTTATCTCCAACCTAAAATAGAATATCGCACAACCAAGTGTGTAATTTCAAGTACATCCTAATCCATGTATGCATATTCTTCATCCATTCCCCAACCTAACCAATGTACCCCAACATGTATCTCCATTATACCCTAGTCAAAGTGTTCCCCTTGTGACCTCCCAACCATCTATCCAAACCCAAATTCTCCCTCAAACCAATATTCCTTCCAATTTCCTATCCCAAGAATTGTAATAGATGAAGGATGCAATTGTTACCATTCAAGCTGGTAAACAAACTAAAAAGTTAAAATTGGATGATGTACATTCCTATCCATTCAACATGGAGTATTTGCAGATACCATTTCCTCCAAGATACGAACCACTAAAATTTTATAAATATAAAGGGAAGGGTGACCCTAAGGCTCATTTGACTGAATTCTGTGTCACATGTCAACTAGTGGCATATACCTTTTGTTGATGTTTCTAAGGAGCTTGGATGGACAAGCCTTGGAGTGGTTTTTAAAGTTTCCTAAAAATTTAGTAACAGATTTTGATGATCTTTTTGATAATTTTGTGCAACACTTTTCCTATAATCTTGAGTATGAGATTTCATTAGTAGACTTAACGCAAGAAAAACAAAAAGCCAGTGAAAGTTTTGTAAGTTATTTATAGTGATGGAGAGCCCTTGCAAGCCATTTTACCCATAGTTTACCAGATAAACAATTATCCACTATTTTTACTAAAAATTTTCATAGCGAGATAGCTTATCATCTAGAACTATAATGTGCACATACATTCAAAGAGATCATTGATAAAGGCTTGTTAATCAAGTGGGTGCTCATCAATAAAGGAGTCATCAAGATTAATTCAAAAAATCAAAATCAAGGTACCAATTAGGGAAATGACCAACATCAACATCCCATTTAAGCACCAACATTACAATTGACATAGACTAATAACCAAGAAAATTTGAAGCAATTTAATCATAATAGGAATGTTATGGGAAATGGAGTAATCAAATCCCATCATGTGAAAATGGTGAAAACATCATTTGCACCACCTTTTTAGCTTACTACTACCTAAAAAACTATCAAAATAAACAATTATCAGATAAATAATTATCCACTATTTTTACTAAAAATTTTCATAGTGAGATAGCTTATCATCTGGAACTATAATGTGCACATACATTTAAAGAGATCATTGATAAAGGCTTGTTAATCGAGTGGGTGCTCATCAATAAAGGAGTCATCAAGATTAATTCAAAAAATCAAAATCAAGGTACCAATTAGGGAAATGACCAACATCAACATCCCATTTAAGCACCAACATTACAATTGACATAGACTAATAACCAAGAAAATTTGAAGCAATTTAATCATAATAGGAATGTTATGGGAAATGGAGTAATCAAATCCCATCATGTGAAAATGGTGAAACATCATCTGCACCACCTTTTTAGCTTACTACTACCTAAAAAACTATCAAAATAATTCCACAAGCACAACCAAGACCTACATAATAAATACAATAGTCATTACCATTGCAAACCCCTCCTCCTAGGAGAAATGTGCTTGCACATCATGTCTTTAGTGACCGAGGAGAACCTATTGAGTATATATTTCACAAGCTTGTTATTGCTAATCTGATTATTTGGCCTATATCAAAGCATTATCTACAAGACATTCCTTATCCTAATTGGTACCATGAAAATTAATTATATGACTATCATTGGGTCAATGGACATAATTTATGAAGATGTGTCCAAATTAAGCATTTAATTGATAATATGTTAGAGAATGGGGAAATAACATTGGATAATGGTGCTTCCACTTCTCATCAAACTCTTGGGATTTATCAAAATCTCTTTTTCTAACATAACAATTAGAAACAACAAAATAATTAGTAACATCAACAACAATGGCTAGTGCAATAGCAAAATCAACATTATCAAAATCAAAGGCCAAACCAATAGAATCAACAAAATCAATAGTATAACCCAAAATGATATAACAATGGACAAAACCAAGGTGAAAATAGTAACAACCAACAAACCTACCATGTAGTTGCACATGACTACAATAAGGTTGTAGGTCATATTATAGGGGGTAGCATTAATACAATCTCCATTAATCCTATACCAAGCACTAATTAGCATAAACCATTGCTAAACAACCCCATTCAGCCAAGTTACATGGATAATACTTATTTGACTTGGGAATGCATATAGGCAAACAAAAAAATAAGACTTCCCCTTTTGGACCTTATATCAATAACTCATTCTTGCCATGTGACCACATGCAAGTGCACAGGTAATCGAGACTTGTCCTGTCTAGTCCCATACCATTCCCAACATTTATTAGTAATAATGGTCTGGTATTTAATCTTGATTGTGTAATCACTACTTAGAGGTCCAATATTACTATTCTATGACCATAACCATCCACTACTTTGCCTGTCATTCAATCAACCATTCAGCGTTGAAATAAACCATTCACTACTAACCAAGATAAGAAGTTTGATATTGTAAAAAAATTACAAAAGACACCAGCACAAATTTCCATTTTAGATTTGTTACAAATGTCAATAATCCATAAGAACATCTTGAATGAGTTTTTGACCTAATACACTATTGCTAGTGATATATCCCTTGGTAAATTCTAAGCTTTGGTTGGACACTAGCTCCAGCCCAACAAGTCACATTCAACCAAAGTGATGTCTTCTCTTGGCCCACTACATAATAATCCATTATACATAGAAGTTTATATAAGATGACAAAAAGTGAAACATGTCCTTACAGATAATGGATCCAACCTCAACATAGTGTCTATCAAGCTCATTAAGCTTCTTGGGTATATAATGGTAGATCTTCAGCCAAAAATAATAACCATCAAAGCTTAAGATAATTAGGAAAGATAATCACAAAGCACCATTAGTTTTCTAGTTATCATTACACCTTTGACCCATGATACACTTTGACATGTACTTGATCTTGAGTTATCATACAATATGATTCTAGGCATGCCTTGGTTACATGTGATTCATGCAGTCCCATCAATGTTGCACCACTACATCAATTTTTCCCACTCAGGGATCGAAGTGAATGTTCCAAGAGATTTACATCCATATGAATACTACAAGCATCTTGAGGCCAAATTTCAAAACTATAATTATCAGTATGATGTGAATTCAAGTTCTAAGTAGGAGAAAGGAAAGGCCATACTTATTGATCCTTCACCAAATAATTACATAGATCTTAATACCTTGGATTCCCTTTCCCACATGCTACCTCCTGAATCTTCTAATCATTTCACCATTTCAAATAATAGATCAAGAGAGTATGTGACCCATGATGCATTTCATATTTTCAATCTTCCTCAGAATTTAAAAACCTTTGGGTGACTTAAATTCACCCCACATATGCATTGGTAACAAAATAACAAAGATAAGGGACTTATCACATTTGTATTGACATCTAATTTAGGACCTAACCCTTTTGAAGGGGATGAATCATGGTTATAAAATGACAACTAAGCTAATTTTTATAGAAATGCAAAGTATCCTACTCCCAATAGGATCATGGAGTGTCAAAGTTATGAAAGAATAGGCCTCAGACCAAATCAACAAGAAACTATCAAGCCAATTTCCATGACCAAGTACGAAAGACCTTATGGACTTAGATTTAAACTATATGGGGGTGACCCCACATATTTTATTCAAAATCCATGACCAATGACTAGTGATGATGATGATGATGATGATAATGAAGCAGATTCTAATCATAGCCTCACCTTTGATAACCTAGCTCAAACCAACATGTTTGATAACAATTCCATTTGTACCCTTACCTTGGCCATTCATCATAACCCTTTTCCATTATATTATCCCTAATTGATAGATTGGGACCAATAAGAATATAGTCTATTGATTGATGAGTTCTAAAATGACAAGGTATTCTATGACTTTTTAGGCATTAGAGACAATGTTATATTGGAAGATCACAAATTAGGATTCTCAATCATAATGGACCCTGCTACCTATTTTGGAGAGTGAGTGAACACCCTTAGCCAAAAATAAATAAATAAAACATTGAGGTCCCAAATTAAAAACCTCTTTGAGGCACTTTCTGACCAGGGAAAAAGTAAATATAAAGGCTAGTCTAGTGGTGAAAACCTATTTCAAGCACCATTAGATGGGGTTGTTCATTCTTCTTTGAATTTAGACCAGGAGACCACCAATGATGAACTTTCCTATGGATCTAAGTTTAGCTTTGAGCAACAAAAAGTATTTGATCAAATTCTCCAAGAATTTTTGACTATTTTTGTTACATGGCCAAATATCCTATTAGGGGACTTAGATTCATCATGCCTAGGAGAAGGTGAAGAGCAAGTCCTAATGAAGGACCTTGACATAATTCAATAGTTCAAGTCACTACCTAATATCCTAGAAGATGGGTTGATCCTTCTAGTTAAAGATAAAATAGAGGTAAACATCGAGACTCCATTAGACCTAAAATGGATAAAATTAGGAGCATCCCTCATGAAGGAATAAAATGATGTCTTTATAGCTCTATTGAGAGAATGCGTAGATATCTTTGCATGGGTCTATTTTGACATGCCATGTTTAGACCCCACCTTGGTTCTGCACCACCTTGTCATTAATCTTGATGCCAAACTGGTAAAACAAAAGTTACATAAGATGCATCCTCGCATTACTATATTGGTAAAGAAAGAGTTGGAAAAACTCTTAGAAGAAGGATGTATCCAATCCATTGACACTCAAAATGGATCTTTAATGTGGTACCTATTAGTAAAAAGCTTGAAGGAATCAAAATTTGTATTGATTTTTAAGACATCAACAAAGCTTGTCAAAAAGATGATTTTCCCTTGCCTAATATTGACATGATCATCAATTCCATGATTGGTTATGAAATGCTTTCACTCATGGATAGCTTTTTAAGATACAACCAGATCAGAATAACACCAAAAAATGAACATAAAATAATGTTCACCACTCCATGGGGAACATTTTATTATCAAGTAATTCCATTTGGCCTTAAGATTGCTGGAGCTACATATTAAAGGGCCATGACTATCATATTCCACGATATCATGCATGATATTGTTGAAGACTATGTCAATGACATATTAAGAAAATCCCAAACTAGGGTTGATCATCCAGTAGTGCTACATAAGATATTTGAAAGATAATGGGAGTAGAAATTCAGACTCAATCCAAAGAAATGTGTGTTCAGTGTAATTTTAGGCAAACTACTTGGCTTCATCATGTCTCATAGAGGTATTAAATTTGATCCAGCTAAAGTCCATGCTATAACCAATATGCTACCACCAACCAATTTAAAGTAAATCTATAGTTTGTCGGAAAAGATCTAGTCTATCTGGTGCTTCATCTCTTAGTTAGTAGACAAGTGCCATCTATTTATACACCTTTTAAAGAAGGGAGTTGCATTTAACTAGGATGATCACTACCAAACAACTTTTCAACAACTCAAAGACTATCTTGTTAATCCACTTATTTTATTACCTCCTATGCCAGGAAAGCCATTCTTGTTATACTTATCAGCTACCAACCATGCTCTAGGGGCACTTTTGGCTCAACATGATGACAATGGAAAAGAGCATGATTTATACTACCTAAGTTGTACCTTGGTTACATATGAACATAACATGCACCTATTAAAAAAGCTTGTCTAGACATGGTCTTCACAACTAAAAAACTATGCCATTACATGTTAAATAATAAGACCATGGTCATTTTAAAAGTAGATACACTAAAGTGTCTACTATCTAAAATAAATCTTCAAGGTAGAATGGCTAAATGGATCATGTTTCTTAGTGAGTTTGACATAGAGTATGTCAATTAGAAGGTAATTAAGGGATAAGTTTTTGCAGATCAAGTTGTTGAAGTACCTCTTGTAGACACACACCCACTTACATTTCAATTTATTGATGAATCTATAATGACTGTCATTGATATACCCCTTTAAGAGTAGCCCTAGAAGCTATATTTTGATAGTTCATTTACTGCACATGGATTGGGGGTAGGCCTATTATTTATTACACCATAGGGGGATCTAATCCCTAAATCATTCAGAATCAAATTTCCTTATACAAACAACATGGTTGAATATGAAGCACTTGTTGCATAACTTTGACAAGTAGTGCATTGGAATATATCTCATCTCCAAATTTATGGTGATTCTTATTTAATCATCAATTAGGTCATAGATCATTTTTAGACCAAAGATGACATGTTGGTTCCATATAAATCCATGGTTAACACTCTTAAACAACAAATTGTCAACATCTAGTTTGAGCACATACTAAGGGCTAGTAACAAAACTATAGATGCCATGGCTACTATTGGTTCTCTAATTTGACAAATAAATAAAGCTAGATAATATCAGTTCTTCATCGATAATTTTTCAACACTAGCTCATGAACTTTCAACTATTGCCATGATTTGTGATATTATTGGTCCTAATTCTATCTGGTACTTATACCTTTACAACTACCTTCATGACCAAGTTCTATCACCTAACCTATCTCAAAAACAAACCAAATCCTTCATTCATCATTCCACTTGTTATACTCTACTTGGATCCAACCTTTTCCATCATAGTTTTGATAAAACTTTGCTTCATTGTTTAACTTTGACAGAGTCTACACTAGCATTAAGAGAAGTTCACAAAGGAGTATGTGGTGTTCATTCTAGTAGGATAGCCCTATCCAAAAATATCTTGCATACTAGTTATTATTAGCCCATAATAGATGTATATGTCACTACATATATATAAAAGTGTGATAAATATCAATGACATGCTAATCTGATTCATGCCCCAACAAAAAATTGAAATTGATGTTGACACCATGGCCATTTTCTACATGGGGACTTAACCTCATTGGGAAGATTAACCCCACTTCATCTGATGGCCATAAACATATCCTTACTTCCATCGAGTATTTCACTAAGTGGGTTGAAGCTATACCCCTCACGTGACTGGAAAGCAAATTTCTAAATTTATTTTTAACCATCTCATTTTCCACTATGGTATCCCTTCTGACACTATATTTGATAATAGATGATCATTCAAGAACAAGGATGTAGACTAACTATGTACTAAATATAACATCACATAATATTTTTCTATAGCATATTACCCTCAAGGTAATGGCCAAGCTGAGGCATCCAATAAAATAATTGTTAACATCCTCAAAATGTTGTCAATGATGTTAGTCATGATTGGCACCTCCAGATATTCCCTGCCCTTTGGGCATATCGTACTAATCATTATACCCCCATAAGAGCCTCTCCATACTCACTTTTTTATGGTATTTAATCCATCCTTCCCATTGAGGTCAAATTTCCTTCACTATGCATCTCTTTCAAGCATGTCCTAGATGATCATGACTATCAAGTAGTCCACCTGTAAGAACTAGACCTACTTGATGAGAAATACATAGCTACACTCAACAATATTCAAGCATATCAGAATTGACTCAAAGGCCACTATAATTGATGTGTTAAGTATAAAACATTTGAACTTGGTGATCTTGTTCTTAAAGAAAACCAAAAGAATACCACATTTGAGAAGAAGCATAAAGGGAAATTCAAACCAAACTAGATAAGGCCTTTCATCATTACTATAGATTATGGATCAGGAGCATACAGGCTTGCCACACCAAATGGAGATGAACTTCTTAAGTGACTAAATTTTATTCATCTCAAGTG
Organism: Torreya grandis; assembly: GCA_037957365.1. NCBI lineage: Eukaryota > Viridiplantae > Streptophyta > Pinopsida > Cupressales > Taxaceae > Torreya > Torreya grandis. The sequence continues at coordinate 110,145 of JARHVA010001663.1, forward strand.
GTACTATACTTGAGTCCTAAGGTGTATTATTTGTAAGGACTATTTCAATTATGCCATTTTATCACTATTCTTATTTGTAAAAATACCATCCTTATCTATCCTCTTCACCATATGCACTTTCTATTTCCATTCTATCGACCTAGTGTGTTATAAATCCTAGCCTATTTGACCTTGATTTTTTACCATTGGTTTAAGTACTTTAGACACAGATTGTATTTTGGGATAGTGTGATAGGAGTTTTTAGTAGTTGCATCTTTCGTTTGTTATTCTTTTCTTACCACCGGTCTTACTACTACTTATAACCACCTTTGGGAAAATTAGTACCATTGATCTATGCCATTGTGTCCTAGTTATGATTTCCTATGGGTAAACTAAGGGAAACATTAAGCCTTGACATACCAACTTGCCACTTTCTATGACATGTTATGCCTTTTTACCAATTGTGTCTATTTTGTTTAAATTGACTACTACACTAGTCAAGTTCCTCCACTATAAATGCACAACTACAATGACTTAAGGTCCTAATTTGGGACTATATAGGCAATACTTGATACTTGTTGAGGTTAGCTCATTCACCCTTGTCTACCACACTCTCACCATTTTGTGAGAAACCCAAGCCATACTCTTGCAACCTAAGACACGCTCTCACCATTTTGTGAGAAACCTTAGTTAAAATGCTCTTTCTATTTTGTGAGCTTGAACCATTTTAGTGTCTCATCATTCTTGATCAAATTGAGATACTTCAAAAAATTCCAAAAACATTTTAAAAATCATTTGAAAATAATAAAAACATTGACCATTTATTTGCCTTAAGGATTCTAGGAACCCTTACTAAGTTATAAGCAAATCACTTGTCATTTAGTTTCCCCATCTTTTTTGGCCTTTTTCTATCATGAACTTTCCATTTTAAAAGACCGTTCCTATTATTATATCACATCCATTATATTTGTTTTCCTCAGTTATCACATACTTCCCATTCCCTAGGATAACTAAATTTAGCTTAAAGCTTTTTATTGGATATTACATCCATAGAACTATGTAGACAGCATCCACTTGCTTAGTGCATATGGAGATAGCTCAACCACCCCCTTCCTTTTATTGTATTCCCCCATTTCGTTTTTTTGTTAATTTGTCACCTATTTTATAGGGGCAATGTTCGTAGGGTTTCTATTGAGTGTTTCTTTATTGTTTATTTGTCTGTCTATTTGTTTACTTTCATCACTGTTGCCTTGATTCAGTTTATGTGTGTTCATTGGGTGATTCCTTGTCCACACTTACACTTGAATCCATCAATATTCATATGTTTACATTGTCATCATGGTTTCTATCATTGGTGCATTGTTTTCTATTGAGTATTAGATTTTGAGAGTTAGTCCTTATGCATATTTCATCCAAGTCCTCATGATGCCTACCAACACGTGTTATAACAAACTTAAGCTTCAAGAAGTCTATTCAGCAATGGTGGCATCTCTTTGGCACCAACATCCTGATTCACTCCCAATCATATCCCAAATAGATTAATTAAGTTTGAAAGAATTTTAACCTTTATTAGTTCGAATAAGCATCTCCCTACTAATATGTTATTCCAACTCATCATTACCCTCTGTGTTAAGTTATCATCATCCTCAACCAAGTTCATCATGTTTGCCATAATTGGGGTCCAATGATTATAACCACCTATGGAAAAATCATTACACACCATCTCACCTACATTTCTCAATGATTATAACCACCTTTGGGAAAATCATTTGTTGTCACCACTTTACTTTTTCTACCTATACAAGGGCATGTTGTCTTATTTATCTATCCTAACTAGGGCATCTCCATCTTCTCAATGATTATAATCACCTTTGGTAAAATCACTATGTTATCATACCATGTTGCCACTATCAGGGTATAATGCTTACAAATGCCTTTGGACAAACCATTGTGCACCATCTCACTTGCATTCTCAATGATTTGACTACTTTTTCAATATCATTATGTTTTCACCCCATCATCTTTCCTTTCTTTGGTCGCCTCATTTTGCTTCTTTCTTTTTGAGGGATCATTTGATGACCTACTTGTGCAAACCATTCCCTCAAGGGGGCATCATAGAGTTATTTTATCATCATTACAGTTATAGGCATATAGGACCTTTTCATTTTTAAGAAGATGTTACCATGATTATAGCTTGCAATGCCTTCCCAAATAAGGGCAAATTGTAAACATCTAAATCTAGCCACCAATAACCTTCAACTAGGCTTTTGACCAATTTCCACCCAAAATGTACAATTTGGTCTAAAAACACTAAAACATGATAAATGACGTGAAAATGACATATTTAGGTGCTGATTTTGGCTAGGGTATCCCTAAATGGGGCAATGAAATTTATGGGCCAGCTAACTTTGATCAAATCATTTTGAGTCAAAATGTCAATTTTACACCTGGGTGCTCTAGATTACTCTTTCTTTTCAAATCTCTTACACAAGACATGTGCCTTTGTTATTTATTTTTGGTAACACCCTAAATGGGAATATGGATCCAACACATCTGACATCACCCTCTAATTTCAATTTAGTCAAATTTTGGACCAATAACAAGGCATTCTGATCAATTTGAGTAATTTGTGCACAAAGTTCTTAATCATGCTTAAGATCTAATTAACCCAAATAAAAGTATAATTAATAATTCCATAGAAACTTATTGAATACTTATTTTTAGAAATGAATATTGAATATCTACATCATCAAGTGACCTCATTTCTTGGGAAGACATCCCTAGGCCATAAATGCCACAAATATTAGGATTCATGCCTTCCATGCCTCATCAATGCCTTCCATGATGCCCTCTATGCCTCTTAATTTCCCCTTTTTCCAATGTCATGACGAGGATAATTATAAACTTATGTCTAAAAATTGAATTAATCCTCAACCACACATCTGAATCTCAAGATGGATGGCTCAGGTTGATTCTAGGCATTCTTAAAAATCTATAAATAGGAGGCCTTACCACATCATTTCTAAGACTTGAGAATGCAAAGTTATAATGTAGGATTGGTTCCAAAAGCTATAAGAAACTAGTGTTATCATGCCAAATTGATTCCAAGCCAAGCCAAGTCACAAGCCAAAGGTGCCAAGGAGAGATGGAAGTAGTCAAGCTTCCATTACCAAGGACTTCATGAGCACAAGCCAAGCAAGCCACTACTACAAAGGCATTTGGAACATCCAAGGAAGGTGAATGAATTCTTGTATTTTATTCCTTACTTTTTAGTTGTGTTTGTCATTTATTTTTGTTAACTAAGATCTCCCTAGTTTCTAGGCCTAGAGCTGTTATGTTATTAGTGTGTTTATTTCATTTTATTTTCATTTTTGAACTAACACCATACTAACCATCCTCTCTTGAGTCAATTCCTAGATCACAATGGTTTCTTAAGGTACACATGGTTCCACTTATTTATGCATAAATCTAAAATTTTTGACAAGTTTTGAGACTTCAAAGTTCTTATAGAGAAATAATATGAGAAATTTATCACACTTATTTGAAATGATAATGGGGGTGAGTATGTCAATAATAGGTTTTATCAAATTTTCACCATAGATGGGATTGATTTATAATGTATAGTTCCTTACAGTCCTCAATAGAATGGAGTTGCAAAATGAAAGAATAGGTCCTTGAAAGAGATTACAAACTATATAATTCACTCTAAGTCACTTGCACCATAGTATTAGGTAAAAGTAATTGATTGTGCTTGATACATTTATAATAGTGTTCCCCAAAAATCTCTAAAAGGCATAACTCCTTTTGAATCTTGGTATAGTAGGAAACCCATAGTTTATCATTTCAGAATCTTCAAATCTCCATCTATGGATTGTATACCTAAGAAGAAACACAAAGCTATGAAACCTAATATTAATCCTTACATATTATTATATTATCCATATGGTGTCAAAGGATATCACCTTCTTCATCAAACCACATATGAGTTTTTCATTGAGATAAGTGTTCACTTTTATGAGAGTCTCACATATTTGAAACTAGACATTTATCCCACTTTATTAGACTCACATAGATTCAATTCAAATGATTTAAATCATATTGAGTATATTTTATAGGTTGAGGACACTTATTCTAGTTCTAAAAATGAGAGTATTGATGGGTAATCATCTTCATCCACATCTAGCCATACTTTAGAGGATGATGTTTCTATATCTTACTCATCCATGTTTGTTCCTCTTTGGGCTAGGCAAAAATTATAGAGTATAGGTACATGGGTTGGGGATCCTTTAGATGATAGGTAGACACATTTAAAGTTTTAGAGTGGGACACATGTTTTTTATGCCTCTACCTCCATAGAATTTTCAAGAGGCATAGGTATTCATGAGTGGGATTTTGCCATGCATGAGGAGTATAACTCCTTAATCAAGAATCATAGTTTGGACTTGACACTTCTTCCTAAAGGAAGAAATATAGTTTGATGAAGATGGATATATCAGACTAAGTATGTAGTAAATGATAATGTCGACAAGTTTAAGGTGTAGTTAGTTGCCAAAGGTTTCTCACAGGTGCATGCCATCAATTACATAGAGAACTTTATAGTAGTCACCAAAATGAACTTCGTCAAACTCATACTTGTTTTTGTCACAACCAATCATTAGGATGTCCATTAGATGGATGTGAAGAGTGACTTTTTTCATAATGATCTTGAGGAGGATGTTTACATGGAACAACCTTTGGGATTTAATGAGGATTCATCCTTTGTATGTAGACTTCAAAAATAAATCTATGGCCTTAAATAGGCACTTTAGGATTAGTATGCCAAGATAGATTCCTTTCTTATTTTAGAAGGATTCATTATATGCCATTCAAATTCAAATGTCTATCACTTGTAGTAGGATGATTTGCACTTGAACTTGGTTCATTATGTTGATAAATTTTTGACCACTAGTAACTCTTATTCATCAATTGTAGTGGTGTAATCATCTCTCTTAGATAGGTTTTTCATGACATACTTGGGAGTTATAAGTTACTTCTTTGGGATTCATATTTCTCAGTCAGACTCAAAGATCACTCTTGTATAGCCTAAGTATGTTTTCAATCTACTTGTTTGATTTCACATTGTTGATTATAAGCCAATTTTGAATCCCTTTCTATCTAGAATCAAGCTTGAGTTAGATTGTAATTCACCTTTGATTACTTCTACCTTATATTGACAACTTATGGGTAGCCTTATCTACTTGACACATACTAAACCTGACATATAATATGTAGTGGGCTTAATCTCTAGATTCATGAAGGAACCCCATGAGATTCACTAAAAAGTAGATAAGATGATATTTCACTACATTTAGGGCACACATATATTCAAGATTCACTATAGAGTTGGCACTAAAATCAATGTGATTAGTTATACTAGCTTAGATTGGGATGGTGATATTTAGAATCATAAGTCCACTTAAGGTTGTAGTTTCTCCATTAGTTCAAATATAATTAGTTGGTCAAGAAAGAAGCATAATGATATTGGTTTATCATACAATAAGTCAAGTTATAGGGTGTTTTCAATGTTATCATGAATCCATCTAGAGTTAGAGGATTCTCACAAAGTTCGGTATCTAGTTTAGATGACCCACCATCATCTACTGTGACAACTATAGTGCTATTCAGATTTTTATGAATCTAGTTCAACATCAAAAAACTAAAAACATAAAGATTCACATGAAATTAATTAGAGATATAATTCATGTGGACACCATTGATATGATCTATTATCAAAAAATATAGTGTATTGCAAACATCTTCACCAAACCTTTTATCGAGAGTATCTTCACTTGCGGGCTCTTCTTGAGGTTTGGGACATCACAACATCATATTCTGGGGGGCCTTCTAGCCTATTATTTTTATGTCTCTCTTTTGGTGGTTGGGGGGGGGGAATTTTTCCTATGATTTTTCTCATTTTTCTCTACTTTATGAGATATTTATTTGTACATGGGTACCTCATCAATCTTAGTTGCTAGGATCCATTTTTTTACAATACCCACCTAAGCTATGCTTATGGGAGGTGTTAGATTAGGGGTTTTATTTTTTACCATATTTATTTATTATAGTATTTTTACCTCACTTGGATTTATTTTACTTTTATAGATAAGCTTTCTTAGGTGTACAGTTTGACCAGATGACTAGGAAGTAACTCTCTTGACTAGTTCTTTTGAGTATGAGAGTTATTCCTCTATTCTTATCTCTATTAACACCTTTTGTGGGGGAGCTAATATTATATTCTAAGGGTCTATTGACCACATTTTGTGGAGGAGTTACTCATCGCTCTCCTATTTTTACTTCTCAAATTTGTGAGATTTGTTAATGGAAGTTTGGATTTTGGCTCCTATTTTATCTTGTGAAATATTCTTGCATTGTTGTTTCATTTTAATTATAGTTATTTGTGGTATGCACCTACTTGTTTCCATTAATCACTCAAATTATGTATTAAATGTATCTAAAACATGGACTCAACCCTGATTACTAAATTTTGAACACTTTGAGAAACTATCTTTGAGGCCACTTACCTAGTTACCTTAGTGATTTAGATAATTTTATTCAGAGTAGTAGGAGTTAAGATACAAGTTTTAGGTATTGAAGTATGGGTTTAAAATGGTTCATCTTCTAATGGGGGAATGGAAGGAGGATTTTTTAATGATATATGTTTGATTTTACATGTTCTAGGATTATAACTTTTAGGTTATCAAGGACTTATATAATATGTTGAGAAGAAGGATACTAAACATAAGATGAAGAATGGAATTGTTTTACCTTTAAAGGTGAGTTAACCCTTTGAGATGCCAATGGAGGATGAATTCACTATAAAAAATTATTAGTAAGATGAGAATCGATATGAGCCAAATCATCATGAGATGTGGATGCATTTTGTTTCTCTTAAAAATCTTATTAATGCTTATACCTTGAAGGTGAACTTATTACCCCTAAATCTTATAGCTTCCTAGTAATTTATTCATCATCCTATGAATTTATTTATATCCATTCATGGAGATGAGGATGGTGGTTTTAAACAACTATTAATTTTACATTTAATGATCATAAATGTTATTTTAAATTTCCCTTTAGATCCTATTGCCTGAGATAATGATCATCAAGATTGAAATAAGGCTTATATTTTTTGTTATTTACAATGTTGGACATAATTTGAAATTTATCCTTCCTATTTTGAATGGAATATTAGGCCATGGAGCTTGTTTAATTTCCTTACATTTTCCACCAATTTGATGAAAATTTTGATATGCTACCTCCTACTTTTACCAGAGGAGATACAAGAATTCCCTCAATTCAAATATATGTACAATATGAATAATACCAATAAGATCTCATTCTTCCAATTGACCTTAAAATATATTTTTAGAATCTAGGTATTAGTATTTCATTAATATCTCAGTATACAAGGGATAAAATCAGCCATAAATTTCCTTAATAAAATTTCTAAATTTATGTTCATACAAATTTGAGAACTTGCATTGAACTAGAGTCTTAAAAGTAAGATTTCATCAAGGTATTTGATCAGAACTTATTATTTCATAGTAGTTACAATGGATTAGGACATCATGTAGAATTTTTTCCTTATCTCACTCCCATAACTTAATACCTAATATTGAAATAAATAATCTCCCCTAGGTAAGGGATTTGACTATCTATTGATAATCATAGATAGTAGAGGAACACATTTCTTATTTGCATGAATTATTTTTTCAACACCATATATTATATTCATGAGTACCATGCTAATTCAAACACCATGTTAGAATAACCTAATAGGATTTTTTTCCATATCTTCCCTATTGATACAATGGTTGGGGAATTCAAATCAATCTTTTATGACCTCCATTAACTTATGGTTATTGAAAAAATTCAATACCACTTTTATTGTATATGTTGTAGGCTGGGTAAATCAATAATATCCTTATATGGCAAAAATAATAAGGAATGTTATTTAATTACAATTCTTCTAGGACATAACCATGTCATTTTTATATAGTCTTACAAAAATAAATTGTAGAAAATATTTACACAAGGGATTACCTTAGGCTTGGCAGCTGGTAGTTAAAGTCCCACACTTTACAATGCAATAATATATTCTAAATAATTCATATCTACTAAGGAAGGACTATCCTCATATGGTATAGGCATCATTATCTCTACCTCATTGAAAATAGAAATGTAGTGTTTATAACCCAAGTCCAATGTATCTAAAAAAAACTATATATGTGAATATTTGAGGTGTGTCATAAGAAAAAAGGTATGTAGCCATTGTTATACATGCTCAAAATTTTCACTACTCAATTACTTTACAATATATTCAATGAAAACAAGATTGTTTCAAATTATTTTTCACTTTTTCAAATGTTTTTTTCCTATTAATGATCCATTTTTGAATATAAGCTTCAACAATAAAAATGATTTTAGTTTAATTTTTTCTCTTTAAATTCATAAGTGACATCCTCAATTTCCTCATTCATGTGTATTAATTGTGGAAGATATAATTTTTGAACTCAATTGAATGTTTTTATTATTTTATTTTTATTTTTCTCTTCTTTAAAAGTTTTATTGAAGAATAAAACTAATCCATTCATTTGTCTTCATCACACAACTTGTATGAGCTATGAAGGATCCTGATGCCATGTGGATTATGTGAGCTTCATATTATGATTATTCAAAGTCTAAGTGATTATATGTTTTCCATATGGTAACATTAAAGTAGATAAAAATCACATGCTTCTTGAATCTATCATTGTTTCTACTTAGTTGTTTCCTAGTGCAAGGTATTTTAAAGCAAGGCATGTTGCACCTTGTGATTACTTTAGGATCACATAATTGTTAGATCCCTATATATCTCTTTTTAATTATAAAAATCATGATGAATAATATTTTGCCACATATTCTTATACTATTACTTTGAAGTTACATAACTTTCAAACCCTCTTAGAGCTATTTGGAATGTGTGGGTAGTATGTGGTTATGATACAATGCAGTTGTGATGCATGACATATTTTAATTAACTTGAAGCCATGTATCTCTTGTATTTTGGTGAATAATTTTAATTTGAGGTAAATCAAGGCTAATAGCAGTTGTAAACATGATGTATGGCATCATTTTACCATATCAAGATTTTAGAGTTGAATACTTGTTGTGGGAATATGTGAATATTGAGAGGTGCATATCGAACAATATCATGACACATGTCATAATTTAAATAGATTATATTCATGTAATATTTTAAATTTATATGAGAAATTTAAATAAAATTAAGTCTATAAATAAATCATGCATCGAAAATTAAACCTAAGTCAAGAATTAAAACATTAATTCGGACCCAAAAAATTAATTATTGATATTGTGAAATAATTGTATGAACAATAGAATACTCAACCATAAGTTTTCACATTTATTTTAATTTATGCATGCTTTAATAAAGTATAATAATGTGTTAATATGTAGTGTGCTATCATGGAATTCAAAATACCAATTCCTCAAATTTCTACACTTTCTTCCATAAAGTGATTCAAAGGGTGTCATTTTAAAATAAGTATGATAAGTATTATTGTATGCAAACTAGATAAAACGAAGATAATCCTCCCATTTATATTTTTGGTCCATCACATACATAAAAATAATATCTTATTTCACCTAAATTACCTAATCTATTTGATTATCCATTTCTAGATGATATGTAGAGCTAAAACTATCTTTGCTCCTACAAATACTAAATTTGAATTATATAACACCTTAGTCTTGTACACTTGGAAAATACATATCATGGGTGTACCTTCAGCTTATATAACTTCCTATTTTTTAAAGGCTCACATATTTTATCTCTCTATGCTTATTGATTATTTCTTAATCTAACCATATGTTATTATAATGACCAAGTCTCCTATTATTTCTCACAAACATGTAAACTTACTTATCTTCTATGTTTGTAAGTTCTATACCTATACTTATTTTCCATATTCCCAAACACTTGTGTCTAAGTTATATGCCTATGTTGACACAAGTTTCATGTGCCAATCTAAGTGTCTAGTGTCCTAAATTCATCAAATTTTCAAAATGTAACATGTCTCTATAGTCAGCCTAAGTGATTTTCCCTAAAATATTGGGATATATGCATGATCAATACTCATTCATTCACCACTAAAAATTTCATACCTCTCACAAAGAAACTTACCTAAATCATTGAATCAAGAATTCAAGTGAGCAAAGCTTCCCTATTATTTTTTATTTTCAATGTCAGTCATAATATCAACCCATGTACAAGTCTAAAGTACTAAAGGAGTAAACCATGAGTCATATTTACCAATTTATAAGATAGGTCACTGTTGTATTTAATTTACACATATTTCACCCTTGTACACACACAAGCTAACACATTAGGGGTGAATCACATAATTATGAGCCCCTATTCAGAGTAGTGGATATGTAGGACCCTGTTGAGGTCAACATACCCTAATTTTTGAAAAATGATGACCCTTGTTCAATTTTTAAAATTGTGTTATAAATTGACATTCAAAATAAATAAAATTACATTATTGAATACCATGTGTTGCTTCAACTTTCCTTATCATATCAACATATTATCCTTATTTGACTTTGTCTAATGTTGCTGACATGATTATTGTGTTCCATGTGCAGGTTTAATGGATGATCATTGTTTAAGTTTTTATGATTTAAATGTCAAATTAACCCTTAGTTGGTTAAATAATTTGATCTCAATTTACTGTTACATATTCATCTTTTGTCATAATTGATTAATTGAATCTATGTTTAAACAGTGTTGAAAAATCTTAGTCTAATTGTGTTTAGCCTAAGTTTCATTTTAAATAAGATTCAAATTTATGTGGGGTCAAATTTGTGAGGGAATATTTTGTCATGTCTTAGGATTAGTTTAAAATTTATCTTAAATTCCTAATCATGTTTATTAACATGACTAGAACTTTAATCTAAAATTTTATGCTAAGACCTTTATATCCCAAAAACCCACATAGTCTATTTTATTGTTCACATAGACTAATTAAACATGGGTGCACTTTATTATATTATAATCTTAGTCTAAACTTTTATCCTAAGTCCTAACTATATTTATTAATAAAAATAAATCCTTAGGATAAAATTTTATCCTATTTGTTTTTATATTACCCAAGCCCTAACTTAGTTTATTTTCATTGCCTACAGGGATGAATCAACATGAGGATGCCACATGGTGAGATCTCAGAACTTAGAGGGGATATCAATGATACATGGGCATCCACATAGGTCAAATTGTCAAATCCCTATGATATAATGTATTAGCAACAAGTGTCACAACCACAATGGATTGAATGGTGAGCAACCAATCATGTTTGACCTCCCTGATTGAGATTGATAATAAAGATGTAACGGTGTAGGGAAAAGTCAATAAGTCAAGGTTATATAGAGGAATTTGAGAGTAATAAATGTTATGATATAAATAAAATAACCCAAAATCAATGATCTATGCTCAAATGAATGTAAAAATAATAGGATCAAATAGATGGAGATCAATGGAGCTCATTGATTTATGCATAGGAGATCCAATAGTGTGAGATGAAGGAAGACTTTTCAAAGAACCTAGAATGAAGATAGTAGTGACAAGTGTCAAAATTATAATGAATGGAATAAATATCAATTAATGGTGTTCAACCTCTCAGATCAAGATCTATAATGAGTGAAGAGTTGACAATTCAATAGACCCAGATCTAATGAGAAGCTACCACATGGAACAAAAGTGTTAAGTGATGGAGTGTGTTTGCAATGCGTAAAGAGAGCTTGTGGATCTACCAAGTGGCATATTCTTAGGAGCTCAAATATAAAATAAATAACTTGTGATAGATTTAAGGTTGGGAATACTTCTTACTAGATCAATGGTGTAAATTGGTCAAGCTTTAGGATTGTATGCAAAGGTGACATGTATCCCAAAAGGAAAAATGGTCACATTTTTAAAATAAATGAAAATTTGACATGATAATGGCACATAAACAAGACAATTTATATTGAAAGATCTCATGGACTCATACACATGAAAGGTGTAAATACATGATCCAAGTAAAATCTTAGCTATGAAGCTCATAAGTTCAAACTTAATTGTTGTCATTGAAGCTCTACATAAACCTATAGAAAATACCTAAGCATATGGATTACCCTAATTATCTTAGTGTTCACTATAATTTAATTGAAAGAGCTAGATTATTATTATCTGTAATTACATAATTCAAGAAAATGGTGACCTATGAGCATGTTTCAAAGGAAGGTGTGGAACTATATTGGACAACAGATGTTGAAGGTCATGTTTTCAAGGATATTGAGTTCATTTTTATTACTTTGAACACATGAGAAATAATTGGTCAAAATTATTCTAGAGGATTGAAAACCAACCAGTTATCATCTAGGAAGAGGAGAATAATCTCTTAACAAAGAGGCTATACGATGACATCACTATAATATAGATGACTAGCCTGCATCATGAAACTATGAAGCTAGAGGTAATCCACTACATTTACATTCTTTCCCTCATTTTTAATGAAGCTAAGGTAGATAAGGGCAAGTTAATCAATGAGAATAACCAAAGGAAGGTTGCTTATATTTTTGATATTACATTTGAGTCCTATTATAAACTACCCAAACCCCAAATTAACCTAGCCTCTATCAATTATTAGGCTAAATAAAACAATCTAATGGACATCTTTGCCATATGGTTAGATTTTGGGAACTAAGTATTTTCAAACCTCAATAAGAACATTCCCATCAACTAGTTTAGACCAAGGGTTAGGATGATAATGATAATGTTGAACAGGTTGTGTGGAAATGTAACCACTATATAAGTAGACCCAGTATGGGTGCCCATGGTCTGCTTTATTGTTGAAAATGTAATTATACCATGGTGAAATAGTCTGTATCTCATTGAGTAGACAAATCTATGCAATTAGGCATAAAAAGAAAACTTAATTTTACATGATGTCTTACTTCCTAGATGCCCTATGTACAACAATAAAAATCCCAAACCAAAAGGAATGGTCTCAAAATAGAACCTAAATTATTTCATAATATTATTCAAAATTGTGTATATTCAAATATAGAGACCACATTTAATTTATATGTAGCTATGTTTACCCTGCCCTGAGTGAAGCTATAATTGACATCCTAATGACAAGATTTAGCCATCTAATCAAGAAATCTATCAAATATATGGGGTATATATGGTTATGTCTAGACTGTATAGTCATAAGGATTGAGGGGAATCAAAATTATCCTCTCAAGCTACTTGTCCATGTTCTTGATAAGCTAGCTGAGAAATAAATTACATACCAGTTGTTTCATGGCATTGATGGTCTATGTAAGACCAAGAGAAAGGGACACCTTCATAAATTCTAAATGATAATTATAAAGACTACATTAAAATAGTAGAATCACATTGAGGCAAAATCCAAGCATAGATCATATTTCAACTTGCAAATTGATGAACTTAGATAGTGGGACCCTTATGGGAAGGTTAAGGAACATTTGAAACATAAAGGGATGCTAAGTGTGCCATATGAGCATGCATGAACATGGTGCCTTTGACCCTATGTACACCAAGTCATATATGTACTTTCAAGTCACCAAAAGGTTGAAGGAACAAAACCACCCATTAACAGAGGGGTATTTGGGGTTAACTTAACATTATGAGCCCAATAACCCTTTTTTTGAAGGTCACTATGAAGATGAAGAGTTAGGGTTTTGATGATTTTACAAGAGCAACATCTAATGATCTAGATTTGAATAAACTAGAATGAAGGTGACACATAACCCAATATATTTTAGGTGGTCAAATCCAAATCCATTAAGTATTTCATATTGTACACTTGCATTTAAATCATACAAAAGTGTTAATGTAACCATCCAAGGTCAATGTAAGTGTTTGAGGCCACAAAGATCAAATTTATATATTTTGATGACTAGTCCATAATCCAGATCTAGTTTTTTCTATATTGTTCCAAATTAGATTTGTGTGGGCACAATAAGACAACTAAGTAATCTTATTTTACATTTATTATAATATTAATATATAGTTGTACTTACTATTTTAGCATATCTTAGCATTTGACTTTAGAATTTTTTTCTAAGTTTATAATTAATTGACATGTTGTAGATTTATTTATCACCCTTGTGCTTATTCATTTCTATAGTCTTAACCCTATAATATATTTATGCATCATAATTTAGGCTAAACATTTAGTAAACCTAACCATTATGTCTTTCCATGCAATTCTTAGTGTGCTCTAGGGTTTTTATAATTTTTCTAATCTCTCAATTGTTACAATTTATTTCAAAAATAAAAATTATTTTCCTAGTCACATTTAATATAGATAGAAATAACTTCATCTTCCTCCTAACCCTAAAGAGTGTGATAACTACATCCCTCTAACTAGGTTCAAGCTATCACTCCTTGAAGGGGTAAGGTATATGGTATATGTTTGCATGTTTAATCAAATTTACCTATAGTTTGTGCTTGTGAAGCCCTAAAATATCAAATCACCAACATGAAAAATTTAATGGAAGAGTTAAAAAAGTAACATCAATATGTTATTTCAGAAGTGACATCATTGAACCATCACATTACATACTTACATAATCAAAATGTGCCAGTGTTAATCAAGTGTTTGCATCTTCCTCTAGCAATGTCATACACAACAAGGTTTCACTTCCAAATAAAAATCTAACATAATAAACATCTAAAGCAAGTGATTAAAACCTTATACCAAAGGCTACTAAAAGACCAAGTGAAATCTTAAGAGAAATGCTTCAAAACAAAGTGATTAAATTACCTCCTCCACATCCTATAAGGAGATCCAAACACTATTGTGCATATCACATAATTGATGGGAGTCATAAAATTTATTGTTTTTCATCTAAGATCAAAATAAAAAATCCTCTAAGATATTGGGGATCCTATCATTGATACATCAGTCAAATAAAACAGTCACATTATGAGCACTTCTCTTAAATCATAAGTGTGAAAACAAAAAATATGGATTCTAAAGGATAATTGAGAGAAAAAATAGTTATAATTACCATTACTAACGGTTTTAAAAATTATAAATGATATACAATTACCAAAGAAACCAATGCTACCAAAACCAATTTACAAAATAAACCATGTGAGATCCCTTTATTGGTAAATATCAGACAACAAGAGGACATAATCCTAAATGATTATGATAATGGCGATACTATTCCTAATACAAAACCAAAAATGAATAAAAATAAGGCAAACCATGTATCTCAGGATGTTCATAAGGTATTAACATTTGAGGTGCACATGGATAAAAATAATCACAACCATAGTATGCCACAATTACTTATTTATATATAGATACTCTAAATGTTATATCAAATGTTCAAGAATAACCTAATAGCTTATATTTATCCTATAATAATGATTACATAAATGATTATGATCCTAATAATATAGAAGATTGGTATGATCTGATGACACTTATTATGTAACAAATGAGTATGACACACATGATATTGGGTCTCCACAAAGACATCTCCTTTATGATATCCTTGGGTTATAGTAGCACTTTTTCCTATACATGATCATGATGCACCCAAGCTATATCATTCTATTATCACTTTTCATTATCATGGTTGAGCTTAAGTACTTACACATACCTTTATTCATTATTATATATTTCTAAGTGTACTTGATATGATATGTACTTAACATCTTTGATAACACATATATCTAGGTACTAGCATGATATGCTTATGTTATTTTCTTATGTTCCATGCTTCCATTTTATGCACTTCCTTGAGTGTCTTGTATTATTTGCTCTTATATTTTTTGTTTGAGAATTTGAATATGCTCCATTATTTATAGTCCTTGTGCCTTTGTTTGCTTGTTTTTACATTTTCATATGCCATTGCTTGTTGTATGGACATTTGAATATGTCATGCCTTGATTTTTGGACATTTTGCTAAGTCATGTCATTTTTATTATCTAATATTTGAACATGCCCCTTGTTTGAGGTCTCCTTGGACCATTGTATTTTGATTTATTTTTTAGTATTCTTATGTGTGTACTTAATTACTTTTTGATCTTGTACTATTACTATCTAGATGTTGGCATGATCTATATCATGCGTATTAGGGCTTGATGTGATCACATCCTACATGTTTCAATGATGTATCTACTTAGACATGTTTATCCTATATGTTACATGATTCATACATATATTATGAGGTTATCTCATCCTTTTGAGGTAAATTAAATATCAATTTATACGTCCCCTCACCTCAAAATTGGGTTCATATTAGTGGGGTATGTCATAGAGACATGGATTCCACATTTTTCATAGCTCACAAATTCATATATATAGTGGGGGTATGTTATGGAAACAAGTTTTGCACACTTATACCAACTCTCAATTTCATATTTCATGGGGGCATATTTTGGAAACATATTTTACACACTTACACAATTGAAAATTGGCCAAATTACATAGTTATATGATTTAGATACACATTTTTGGTATCATTATATATATTAGTACCATTGTTATACCCAAGTTTCATTATGAGACATATATAAGGTATACATGCTATGTAAATAACACTTAAATTGAAAAATCAATATGATTTTTCATATTTCAAAATACGTATACTAACTTTATCTCACTAGGTTGGACTATTACATACTGTTATTGAGCTAATCTACTATTGACATAAAATCTAAAGTGGTTAGTTATAGATAATTTTATGTTATATAGGTTAAATTTAATTATATTAATATATCACAAGGGTTATTATTGGGTTAATTCCTTATCATTCACTTAAAAATAAGTAGTGCCTATAATTGAATTAAATCATACACAATACACTAGACATAAGAAGTTCTTACTCTAACTCCTTTATTTCATAAATATTGATATAACCACTAAATAAAATAGTTCATATAATCTTTATTCTATACCTTTGATATTATTACACATGTTACTTTGATTAATAACCTTTACACAACTCTCTGTATTCACCTCTATTCTTCTTTATTTCCCTATCTATTTAAAATGTTATGGTATAAATATTGAGCCAATACAATATCAATAAATGGTCATGTCTGTGTAATAAATTCCCTTTATCTAATCCTATCAATATTTTTTTTCCACAAAACATTATTTATTATAGTATCCCCAATTGATATAATCCTCCACTTTATCAACTTGGAAGAGTGTTCTATTGTTGTGGTAATGAAATCAATCATGTAGTACATGCAGTTTAGTTGTTTGAATGATAAATAATCCTACCAAAATTTTCTCAAATTTTATATCATTGTCTCATCCTCAAGATAACTCTATTTATTGATAAGGACCAAAAATTTATCACAATCCACCTAAGTGTAAAAAAATTATGGGAGTTATTAAAATACATGGCTAGAGATCATGGAGTGGGTGCCCTTTCCTTGGGCATATGCTATTGATACTTAGCTATCATTGTTTGAGTGAAATTTTCCCAGTCCAAGATGAAATTTTTTTCCTCTAAAATCATATTTTCAATCACCACATTTTCATTGGCCACCAATACAATGTCATCTAGAACATGGGCTTTGTCCAATGAAGACAAGTAATCAGTATGTGTCTTTAGGTGAACCTATACTTTATTTATTTATGTTCTAAATAAATCACCATAGTCATCCATTTCCTATATATATATATATATATATATATATATCCTATCTTTTTACTTCTCTTTGTAGTGTTTATGCAAAGATATCATTTTTGCCCTTTAATTAGTGGAGGGTATGTGATGAAATCCAAAACTAGTTAAAGTTGTGCTCAAATAATTTTCTATTTCCTCCAACTCATATTTCTTATTTGTTGTCCATAATGTCAAAATAAGTAAGTAAGATAATTAGGTAGAAACATCCTATGATTTCTCCTTCATCTTACCTACTTACTCCTTGTGCATTGTTCTATTTACTTGACTTCAACCCTTAAGAGGCTCAAACATCTACTCTTGTTATTCCTATCAATCCTCCATTTTAATAAAGGATCTATCCCATAAATCTATAGAATGGTTGATGAAATTATCCACTATTTCTACCAATTATTATTCAATTGGTAGAGTGGTATTTAGATCAAACTATGGCCTAGCAATGGTTAAGGCAGATAAACATTTCTTAATTTCCTCATCCAAAGTAACACACCATGTCATCCAATAGCCTTTGACACTTTGAATTAGAATTAGGCCTAGCATTTATTTATTAATGGGAGTTAAGTGTTGTAGTGTTACTTCAATTTTCCCTCCATCTATTTGGAGAAAACTAGGTGGCACTAGAATGGTGGATGTTTTCTATTTGTGTTTGGATAATTCTACTTTGATCCAAGATAGCAGATCCATAGAAATTTTAATAACTCTTTAGATCCCCACAATATTAACAAAGTGCATATTATAGTGTCTTGGGTGGTGGCCTCTATTCTTTGTATCACCTCCTTCTCCTTCCCCTTCTCCCATAGAACTAGTATTTTTTTTTTGTTTTTTTTTTGTCTGATTCCTCTTTTTTTTTGTCTTCTTCCTCTTTATTTTTCAATTCAGCCAATTTTTTTTATTTTATTCATATAATCTCTTTTTGTTTTATGTTTCCTCTATTTTAAAACTCTATTATTATTTCATTTTATCCTCCTGTTACTTTATCCTATTTTCTTCTTCTTTGACAAGTTTTATTCTATTTTTATTCTTCAATTTTCTTTTCCTCCTATTCTTGCTTTTTCTTTTATTCCTCAATTTTATGTGCCTCAAGTTTTTTAGCTTCTATTTTTTTCTAGGTTTATTCCTCCAATTCTAATTTCTTATTTTTTTTCTTCTTTCTTCTCTACTTTTCCTTTCTCCAATAGTTGTTTTGCATGTTGTGCAATAAATGCCATAGTCTCTTAAATTTTCCCATCTTCTTCCTCAAGTTTTTGTGCCAATTATTTAAATTTTTGAATCATCTATTCCTGTAATTCCTTATCCTTTTCTAATAATTTTTATATACCAGGGCCTCAAAAACTAGGTGTATTTTTTAAGATCTTAACTCCATCTATTGGAGTTGTTGTAGTCAATCTTGGTTAGCCAAAGACATAGAAGGTTTTATGGTAGTTGTCCTCAAGGATTCCTCTTTGTATTTTTTAATGGTGACTTTGCCATCCTTATTTTTATCCCTAGTAATAATATGGATGTTCTAAAAGTATTGTGTGACTTTATCTATGATTTCATCTAACTCATATGGACTAAGCACTACATAGTCCATAATTTCCCTTATCACCCTATTCTTCCCTGTGGTATCCATATTATTATACAAGTTTCCCACCTTACTTATTCCCCATTTAGTGTGGCACATACATAAAATAGTATTCATATTTGGGACCTCAATAGTCACCTCTTTCTCCATGTTTTTTTCCATTTTTTCATGTCCCTTTCCTCTGAGAAATCTGAATCTGACTTGGTTATTAGCTTTTTGGATTTGGATTTCACTACTTTCTATTTTTATTTCCTTTAAGTTTCTCTTTTGAGGACTAGTTCCTTCCTCTTTTATTCCCACTCATCTATAGTAAGGTGGTCTAGTGGTGAGAGATGTAGTGGGAGATGTCTTAGGTTCCTCTATAGGATGGAGTTTTCTCTTTGATTGTGAGGGTAGGTCTCCCTTAGGTGAGGCTTTTATTTGTCTAAGTGTATAGGGTAGAGTACCCTTCTCCACCATATATTCTTCCCCTAATTATTTACCTATGGTGGAGTCTTTGACAATAAATTAGTGTATGTACTCTTCTTCCTCTTCCTCTTCCACATTGAAATCCCCCAAGTCCATAACTTATTTATTTGGTCTTGACTATATGCGGGTACCAACTTGAGGTTTAAATATCCCTATTCTTCATAATGGTATTGGACCTTCACTAACCTTATCCTCCTAATATTCTTCCTCTTGTTGATAAAATTACATAATCTCACTAAAATTGTTGTGCCATTGAGTCTGGTGGGAGGCTCCTAGCCCCAATAATCACTGTCTCAACTTGTTCATTCATAACCTCATAGGGTGGAGGTGGGTGAAGCATGAATTTATTAATGAATGTATCAATAAAAAAATTATCTATATCTATTAAAAATTGACCTCTGTAAAGTATTTATTAATAATTTACCTTGATATTTTATACCTTCCTTATACCATACTCATAATTTCCCTTTCCTAGTGTAAGAAGTGTTTTACCTGCAATACAAGGATACCTTTCATCACACCGATGATTTTGGATCCTATGGGTATGTCTTAGTTCCATTTTACCTTTCCCTCATGCCCAAAAATAGTATGGGTAAATTACATTGTAAGTAATAATAGTACAGAACTATAGTAAAAGTCTTGAATAGTTTTACCTTTCTTTATCTTCCATAGATTCTCCATGAATTATTTGTATAGTGTGGTTGCCAAGCCATATTACATGCTAGTGGAGATAATGTCATATGTAATTTTCATGTTCCTTACCTTTATAGAGTTATATTTGTTTGTGTAATATAATTTCAAGGTGATAAATTTTATGATGAATCTAATTATTACATCCTTCATACTCTGAATAGATACAACCTTATTATTGACTTTGGTACCCATCATCAAGGAAATAGAGATAATTATTACTTTGGTATTTATGTCATACTTATGGGTAGAATTCCCTTCACATAGGAGGCTAGTTATTATTTGAATCACCTTAGGGGTGATGTGGTACTATTGGTCTAGATATAAGATATCCTCATGTTCCCTACTTAGTATCACTTTAGTCATGCTTGACATTAGCCTAAAATATGGAAATTAACACCAAGCATCCAATTTCAATCATGGGATAACTTTTTATTTTGGTTTATAATATAACTTTTAGGGTTCACCTTCATCATGGTAATTCTCCCTAATTCTAATTATGTATGATCAATTTATATCAAGTGTGTCTTGATGTACTTGTATATGTCTTCTGTATGTGTGGTTAGATTAGGAACTTTTAAAAATGTGTCTGTTGGGTCTAGTGTCTCTGATTTTATTGAATGATTCTTATACTTAGGAGGATTAATTTGTTCAAAGGTAACTATTTGAGGAATTTCCATTATTTTCATTAAGAAAAGTATTAGCTAATGAGGTATGAAATTTGAGCTGAATTTTTTCAGAGTTTTGGTTCTTAGATGATTATGTAATTTTTGTGATTAGCCAAACCCTCAATTTATAATCTTATTGATTCACCTATTAATTACATTGAACATTTAAGGCATTAAATAATATTTATTATCATCATTCATCTCCCTTGGTTCACTTTTTTCCCCATTAATATATGTCTCATCATGTGTTTATTCCATTCTTGTCTTTTTATTTGCAGATTTTGACAATAGGTCAAGCTATATATCTACTTGTTAGTATTTGTAAATTATCATGAACTAGTTAATTCAAATTTTAATTTTTATAGGACATGCATTATTATTAATCTTCTTATACCCAACTATATTTATATTTCTTCTATAGATGTGTATTTTTCTATATCATGATTTATGTAACTATGGAGATTAGTTCGATTTTTATTGATCCTCTACTATCTTATTATCTTATTGTTACATCTTATTTTATACTTTTGATTAATATCTTGATTCCCTTATCCTCTTAACATGATTTATGTACTTGAGACACCTTTCCTTACCAATCAATTTGTTAACTTGTGTAGGATAGTAGTGACTATTTTGATCTTATATGAAGATTTTTTATTAACATTGTGTCATATTTCACACCACCATTATAATTTTTTTATCATCTCTCTATTTTTGTGTCTCTTAATATTTATATAATATATTATTATGTGGTAGACAATACTAAATTATGGTGACTCTTCTTAATCAATATAATGTTTATTCTCTATGTTCTCTTATCGTTGTATACCAATATCCATCCCGACATCATATTTTTGCATTTCTCATTCATCACCCCATAAAAGAAACTAAGACTAGATTAATTCATCAATTTGACTAATCTTTTACCATTTTGTAAAATATAATATTGTAGGCTCATAGTTTTCTTGTCCCTTTTCTTTCCCATCCTTTAGTTCTACTTTCAGTTGATACCTTTTTCTTTGGTGATCATATTTTATATGTGTGAATAAATATGTTAACTTATTTAAATATGTACTAAGATTATTTCTTACTGCCATGCATTATTATCAACTTTAAACCCATGAATTTCAATTTTCAAATTTATCTTTATATGGAATACAATTATGTTATTTTCCTTAGTATTTCAATTTTTTATCTTATTGTAATGTAAATTTTAGTCAGTGTAGTCTTAGTATTTTATTTCACCTTATTTTTCTCTCTTATTTTAATTCCCATCTATTATATGGTAAAAGTGTCTCACTAGTATGTTGTGTCATAATAAGATAACTAGTTATCAGTAAATCTATGTTCTAGGTACTACAATAACCTTTTTCAAATTCCTTAGATGGGAGGACAATGCCAACCTAGTAAGGAGATGACACGATCTATGACCAAAAACTTAAGCATCTAGTTTAGGGTATCATGGTACCTCCTACCAAAAATTCACCCAATTGGAAGGATATCATCACCTTGTAAGTTATTACCTTGATGCTTCTACGTCCTTACACCATAATTGTCTACATTGTACAGTTTCAATCTAACATCATTGAAAAAACCTTGTCTTAGGTTCCCTGCTAGTGTTTGTAGCTTTATTTCACCTGAGTTCAATATGCTTTCCAATATATAGGGTCCAAGCCATATTATTTTCAACTGTCCCATATTTTTATATTTACTACCATAGAATAACACCTTGTCTCCAACTTTAAATTCTTTTATCTTTATGTGCCTATCATGCCATGCTTTTGGTGCCTCTTTTTTTTTTAATGTTTGGTTATATGTTGCTAAAAAACTTTTTTCATTTAGTTTTTATGATTCCATAAACCTTCATTGAATTGAATCATTTTCATTCATCTAGAATGTGACCACAAACCTTAAACTCGATAGTGTGTATTCCATTAGCATCACTACTTCTAATATGTAGACTAATGAGAAGGGATAGTATTTATTCAGTCATTTTTAAGTGGTGTGGTAAGCCCATAAGACTACTAGTAACTTTGTATCCCAATATCCTATCTTTGTGTTACATAATTTTATTAGTACTTTCTCTAATAATTTATTGAATGGTTCAACAATTCCATTAGATTGTGGTTGGTAGGGAGTGCTTATGTAATGTTGGATTAAGAAATATTTTAGTAATTTCATAATTATTTTATTGACAAAGTGTTTTCCTTAAACACTCGTTATGTTTAAAAGGCATTCAAACCTTGTAATTATATTCTCATATAAGAATATTCTATCTATTTTCGTGATATAGTCCTTTATTGGAATAGATTCTTCCTAGCTTGTGAGATATTCTATTCCAGTGATAATGAATCTAGCATTTATTTTTCTTCTCATAGGATTGATAGGACCAATATAATCAATTGCCCATTTTTCAAATGGGACTACCACCAAAACTGGGTGGAGGAGCATCTCATATCTATCATTTGGTTTACCCACTCTTTGACACATCACAATTTTTTGCATACTTATGAGCATCTTTGAAAAGTGATGGCCACCAAAGACATACTAGTAGTATTTTCTTTCTCTTGGCTTCTCCTAAGGTGTGTCCTCATATAACTCCATCATGTGCCTCTCTTAAGATATTTTATCTTTCATGTGGTAATGTTACCCTCCATAACACTTCATCTCTTCCTTTATTATTAATCATCCCTTCAATCAGCATGAAAGGAAACAATTGAATCATCAATATTTTTTTTGTAATGTACTATATTCTTCTAGAAATTCTTTGCTAGATAAAAATTGTGTAATACCTTCCATTTCCTTAGGTACTACTTCTATGTGGAAGAGGTGAGTTTCAAGAAAATCATCCTCAATTGGTCCTACATCTTCTCCTTCTATTATTTTAGATAAATAATCAAGTCCATTATTAGCTTTCTTAGGTTTCACCACAATCTAGAAGTCAAATTATTGGAACAACATGAGCCAAAGACATATTATCCCTTGTATTACTAGTCTATTTATTATATATTTAAGTGTTTCATTATTTGTAAATAATGTAAATAGGGTTGCCAATAGCTAATGTCTAAACTTTTTCACCACATAGACCATAACGAGTGTTTCCCTATCTATTTTTGAGTAATTACTTTTTGATCTTGCTAATTTTCTACTAGAAAAGGAAATTGGGTGGTCTCTATTTCCCCATGGTTATGTTATGACTATCCCTATTACAATACTTGATGCATTAATATGTACATGAACTAGACCTTTTCAATCTATAAATACTAATATTGGAGCATTCATGATTTTATTATTGAGTGTATAAAAATATTTGTGGCATTGTCTTGACCAGTCTAATGGTTGATTATTTTGCTTTTTCAATAATTCTTTGATGGGAGCATTGATAGTTTCATAATTCTTTATAAATTGAGGGTGATATATAGTATACCCCAATATTTTTCAAACCTCCTTTTGTGACTTGGGTGGTATTAAATTAATGATTATGGTAGTTTTTAATGGATCTACCATTAGTCATTCTTTACATATGATGTGACCAAATAATGTTCCAAAGGGGGCAGTAATAATGAATTTATTGAGATTGAGTTAAATGTTCAGTTGCATGCATCTCTAAAACATCTTCTTAGTGCTTATACATGATTTTTTATTAACCCATAAACTATCTAGTCATCCAAATATACTTCAAAAAATTCATGAATAAAGTCTCTAAAGGCATTCACTATTATGAGATTGAATACCGTTGGTGCATTCTTCAATCCAAATGGCATAACTACATACATGAAAAATCCCCATTCCATAAAAATGTAGTTTTTTACCTATCTTCTAGTTCTATTCTGACCTGATGGTATCCTAAGAATCCATTGGTGAAGGAATAGACCTCTCTACCTACAACACTTTCTAATATTTTTCTTAGTGAATGGAGTTGGGAATGGGTCATGCAAGTACACCTTATTGAGTTCCTTATAGTAAATGCATTTATGTATTTCACTAGTTTTATTATTTTGCATTATCATAGGACTTATCCATTCAGTATCTTATACCAATGTTATAATACCTCTAGCTAGCATTTTATCCAATTCGACTTTAAATTTTTCATTTACATTAGGATTTATCTTGTATAGTCATTTTTGAAATGGTTTAGTGTCTTCTTTTAACTTAATATTCATAGTACGTACATCTTCATTTATGCCTTTGAGTTTAGTAAACATTCATGGAAACAAATCTTCGGATGCCCATAGTAATTCAAAGACTTTCTCTGCCTCCTCTTTCAACCACTAATTTCTTGCCTTGCCAACTTTGGTTTGCCTTCAATGGAAATATTATCCTTTTTTTTGAGTGGATGGTAGAAATATTGTGTTTTATCCTCCATGGTATTGAGAAGCTTTCTGTCACTTACCACAACATTGATTTTTGTATTTTCTAGTTTTTCTTTGTCATCCTCTTCATGGTTTGTAATTTTACAGTAATATGTCACATGTTTTTATTCTTTTATTTTTGTAGTTCTTCCTATAATATTTTTTAATTTTCGTATAATTGTTCCAATATTTTACTAATAATCAAAATGGCCTAATGGTCTTTCTTCCATTTTTATTTTGGATAATTATTGTTTTACTATTGGGTCTTCCATGAATAAGAATGTTTTTATCTTCCACAGTGACCTACACACTCTAGTATCTAGATCCCAAAAGTTTTATGTTATGTATAAATCCATCTTCAAGTATACCCATGTATTTATCCCTTTCTACATTTCTTGGTGTAGGTACCACATTTTTGTTATTGCATCCAATGTCTAGAAAATTAATTGTGCCCATGGGTGTTTATTTATCTCCCCCCTTGATTTCTAAATTTTTTAACATATTTCAATATGTTATCATGGGTTTTTATTATTCACATACCATGTTATCTTGAGGAAGTAGCTTTTTGATTTTATGAATCTTGTTCTAAGTAGTACACATACAATTTTCTAATTATGAATTGTGGATTTATGCATGTGCCACCACCTTATAACAATAATGGTGAGTGTATCATCAATAAATTTCATTTATATTTCCTCATAAGGAAATACTCTCATCATTTTTTTTAAATATTCATCAACTAGCCTTATGCCTATAAACTTTGGTATTTTATAATGTGAAGCTCATTCAAAGCGATGAGCTCTTCTTATCTATAGTAATGGATTTTGTAGTGTGGTGGTAATTTTTCCTTTCTAGGGTATTTTCCTTATACAAAATAATTTTTTCATTATAATTTTTGGATCCCCATAAATGAAGGACTCAATTTCATCACGTGAGGGTGTCTCACCTTATTCTTATTCAACTATCAATTTTTCCTCATCATTATGTTTTGGGTCATCTTCTATCTTAACAATTTTTTTTCAAAGTGTACACTCCAATGATATTATCAAATTCATTACCCTCATCTTTCAAGAATACTTCCTCTAACCATATTGTTGCCATTCCTAACTCTAGTGGGAAGTGAACTACTAACCCCTTTCTTTCAAATATGATTTCCTCCTCTTTCGAGTTTAGTGATTCATTATAATTGATGAACCATTGTAGGTTTAGTAGTACCAGATAGTTGATATCATATATGTCAATGACCTCAAAGTGAACCTTCCTATTTACTCACATAAAGTTAACTTCTATGTTTTGTAGGGTGCCAATGGGTGATTATAGAGTGTTTTCAACCATGAAAATGTCATATGCTACCACATGTCACTATAGTTTCCCCATTATTTTCCATGTGTTCCATTGTAATACATTTATATCCATGCCAAGATATAATGGTGTTTTTCTTACTTCCTAGCCATCTATTTCAATATCCAATAGAATGGCACTTTTCTTCCATTTCTATTTTGTGCGATATATATATATATATATATATATATATATATATATATATATATATATTGCTCTATTTAGTTTTCTCCACTCTATATACGTGGTGTACCCTTCATTTTTTATTCTAATACTTGAAAAAATGAGTAAGTTTGATTATGAGGTCTTCTTTATCAACTAGTTTTATTAGCTTTTTTAAATATCCAACCTCTTCTTCAACAAAATAAGTCAGATTAAGCTTATCCTTATCCTATTTTTTCATTATTATATTTATACTTTTATCAACAATTCTATCATGTTCATTAATGTTAGATTTATCCCCTTCCTCTTCTATGTCTAATTCTATACTAGAATCAGTTACTACGTCTTTTCTTTTATTAGTGTTCATGTCACTTCTAGTGGTTATTGCTACTCAAGGTTTTAAATTACCATTCATAATTGAAAGAGCCTTCTTTCGTGGTCTCTCTTTTTGATCCTTTATAGTTTCTTGCAAAGTCTAATATGTTCATCCATGGATTTTCTCTGGGATGAACAACCCACTTTTCTATTATCCTCTCCTCTTCTCTTTCATGGTGAATTTAGTCACATCATCCTTTCATATCTTGTCCCTTGTCTATTTTTCATAGATGTTTAGCCCCTTTTCTAGGTGGGGATTCTACAAATTCCTCTATTTTTCTTCCATTGTTTTGGTAGAATTGTGTTGTTTTTAGGCATGAGAATGAGTCATGGGGTCCCATTTTCATGTTAAAAACACACTTTACTTGTGACTCTTCTTCACAATTCCTAGCAATATGTCCAATCTTTTGACATTTGTATCATGTTAGGGGAGGTATATATACCCATAGTTATAGTTATGATTATATCCTCTACCACCTTGGTAGTTTTTTATTTAATGGAATCCTCCTCTGTAACCACCCTAACCACCCCCTCTATATCCTCTTTGGTTGTTATTGTAGTATTGGGGTTGGGTGTTTTGAATTATCAACATTGATTGATATACTTGGCTAGGATGTGGTATGCTAGTATTAGTTATGGGTAATTGTGTTTGGGGTATTTGTTGTATCACTACCACCTTTCTCTAAATAGTATCTTGGATATCCACAAGTGCATCAATATGAGGGTAGTTTTGGTTATAATTATTGGATGAGACATAATTTGTACAATACATCATCTAATTTTTGGGAGGTGTTAATTCTATCATTGGGCATAAATGTTTGTTATGGTCATTATATATTTTGCACATTCCATATTAGATTATTCCCCCATATATCACTTATTGGAGAGGTGGGGTCATACCCAAAGGTGGTTACATATAACTTATTATTTTTACTCTTATCACCATGTCACTATGGGGGCATTCCATCCTAGAATGGCCCTTCACATAGTGGGTAGTACACCAAATTTGTGTATGCTTACTCTGTAGTACCATAAACTCATCTCCCTTCATTTGTATCTCCTATTTTATTCGTAGTTGTTCTAATTATAAATGTAATTGTTCAACATTTTTTTCAATGAAGTATATATATCTCTTCTCTAGGACTATGCTTCTAATATTGATACCATCTCTAATGTTTCTACAAATGTATTAAATTTGTTTCCATCCATATTAGCTTGGAGGCATGGGAATAAGCTAGATATAAACCATTCAATAATTTTATTTTCATTGAGAGGCTCCTCTAGTTTTCATACTATAGACTTAAATCAATGATCATAATCTTTGATAAATTCCTTCTCCTTATAAATTAATTCCCTCATCTTTCTAATGCTCTCCATTGGTATATATAGGTAGTGAAAGTCTCTTTTAAATGATTTTTTAACATAAAACCATGCAGTTGCATGTCCTAAGTAAGTCTTCATATACCACTTAAGTGCATCATCTCTTAATGTCCCCAAAAATCAAATATCATCACATGTTCATCAGTAATGTTGTGGTTTCACCAATATGAATTTAATATAAATAGATTTTATTAAACATCCTTCATGTCTTTTTTAAATAGTGGAAACTTCATTCTATTATGTTCCAATTGAGGGTTCTTTGGTGATTTAGGAGTACCAATGCTAGGGTTAGTACTGCTATGAGTCAAATTTTTGAAGGTACTTATGCTTATATTACTATGGTAATTATATTGTTGTTTATCATTTATTTTCCTATTATTTCTTCTCATTTTATTTTCTCTTTCTTTTTTTATATCTACTTCTTCCTATATTATTAACTTATCACATTCTACAACTGAATCCTCACCTCTTCATTCAGCATCTTTCTCTTAATTATTTAAATTATCTTCTAATTAATACCTCTTGTCATCTTAATTAATTTATGTTTATTTGATATTGATTTCCATAGCCATTATATCTTATTTAACCTCCCCCAACTATTTAGATTAAATATTATAAGTAGTCACATTTTTTGATAATCCCCCTTATTTTTGCACCCTATTACTTAGGTGGTTGGCCCTAAAGGAACCTCTTACCTTCTTGTATTAGCCCTCATTCTATGAATAGATTGAGAATGAGAACCTATAATTTATTCAAGAATTATTGACTTTCTCCTCAATGAACTCAACTTTTTAAGTGTCAAAACTTGTCCAAATCTCTATAGCCTAGACTATGATGAATGAATCAAGATTTGTCTCAAACTAGTGATTAATAGCTCAAGTTATTAGTGTATCAAAGTGTTGGATTTAATCAAGTTTATACATAGTTCAATGGATAGGTATTTTAATATGATCATGGTATCTATTTGTATGTTTATATTGATGTAGAATATAAGGCCACAATAAGTGTTGAAAAGTAACCAAAAATTCTTCTTCATGTGTTTCGAAGAGTGCTTCTTTCACTACTAGTAATGTTTCCCATATTCATTTAACTTTTATGTGAAATTTTTTTTATAGCATTTCTTCCCACAAATTTTATATTTATATTGGTATGAGTTTATATAATTCCAAAGGATACTTTCATTTGGAAATTAGTCTACTAAAGTCTATGTGATGCCAACAAATGTTAACATAAAATCTGAAGTAGTTAGCTATAGATAGTTTTATGTTAGATAGGTTAACTTTAGCTAGATTAATGTATCACAAGGGTTAGTATTGGGTTAATTAATTATCATTCACTTACAAATAATTAGTGCCTATAATTATATTAAATCATACACAATAGATATAACACATTAATTTCCTACTCTAATTCCTTTATTTCATAAAGATTGATATAGCAGTTGAATACAATAGTTCATTTACTCTTTATTTTATACCATCAATACTATTACATAGGTTAATTTGATTGATAAACTTTACATAACTCTTTGTATTCACATCCATTCTTATCTATCTCTTTATCTATTTATAAATTTGTGGTATAATCCAATACAACATAAATCAAAGGTCATGTTTATGAAAGACATGCCCTTTCTCTAATCATGTTGTCCTTTGTCTCCATGAAGCATTATTTATTAATGCATCCCTAGTTGGTATAATCCTATGTTATATCATCATAAAAGAGTGTTCTACTATTATGATAATGAAAAAAATCATGTAGTACCTACGGTTTGGTTCTTTGATTGATAGAGAATCTTGCCAACATCTACTATAGTAGTTGGTTCACTTTTGGTACAGTTGAGGTGATTAAATCACTATATATCACCAATTTTATAGGTTATAATTGATTACATCATCCAACCTCACTAGATTTATAGTGTGGGTCAACTTTTATCAACTCACGTTTACTAGGTTATAAGTATGATTGGGTTGCACAATTGAGCTAATCTCAACTACTAGGTAGTAACTCACTTTTTCTCTAAGGTTGGGTGAAATTTTGTCCTTTTACATTTATATCTCTCTCTATATAAATAAACATATAGGTTTTAAATTTTTCTTAATTTTAGTTTCAAATCTTCATAATGAATCATCTTTTCAAATCAAATTTCCAAAAAGAAAGGTAGTTGCATTGATACATAGGTGTACTCTTAAATCTTGATATTTCTATTTCAATCATTTCAATGATTTAAATTTTAGATTATATACTATATCATGATTTTGGTTTTAGATCAGTCACCAGTAAAGCACTCAATATGGGATCACACAAAGGTAAGGTTTGTTACAAACACCCAAGTATGCATTTATTTCCCTTTAAACTAGAATTTTGTTTGCTAGATTAAATGGGGAAATGTAGACACTAAATCTAAATTATATAGCACCTCAATCTTATATACTTAAAAAATACATGTCATAGATGTAAATTCAATTTATATATCTTCCCACTACCAAAAGGATCATATTTTCTATCTCTCTATGCTTATTACTTATATCTTAGTCCAACCATATGTTATTCTCGTCACTAGGTCTTGTATTCTTGCTCACAATTACATAAAACTACTTATTTTGTGTCTCTACAAGTTTTGGACTTATACTTGTCTTCCAAATTAATAGACACTTACATCCTGTTCAGATGTTTATGTTGACACAAGTGTCATGTGCCAACATAAGTTCCAGTGCCCTAAATTCATCAAATTTAAAAATTATAATGTGTCTGTATAGTTAGCATAAGAGATTTAATGTGGTATATTTACCTAAAGGATTGATTTTATATGCATGATCAATCCTCATTCATTCACCACATAGAAATTTCATACCTCTCACAAGGTAACTTAAAAAAACATTCAATCAATAAATCAAGTGGGAAAAACTTCCCTATTCTTTCTTATTTCAATATTAGTCATAGGAACAACCCATATATAAGTTTGAAGTACTGAAAGAGAATCCCATGAGTCATAATTACAAAGTTACAAGATAATTCACTTTTGTACTTATTTTCCATGTATTTCATATTTATGCATATACAAGCTAAAACATTAGGGGAGAATTACATCAGTATGAGGCCCTCTTCAGTGTAGTGGATATGTAGGCAATACCCATTGATAGTGAGATGTTTTGGGTTAGATCGACACCATGATCCCACTAACTTATTTTTTACAAGGTCACTATGAAGATAAAAAACTAAGGTTTTGATTATTTGACAAGAATGATAGCCAATAATCCAAATCCAAATGTGCGAGAGAGAATGTGACATAGAATCTATAATAGTCCATGCAATCACATCTATATCTAATAGGTATTGCATACTAGACACCTACAACCAAGTTAGATAAAAGCATCAATGCAACCATCCAAGGTTGATGTAAGTGTCCAAGGCCACAAAGGTCAAATTTATAGAATTTTACATCTAATCCAGAATTAAAATATAATATGATTCACATTAGATCCACATGCACATAGTGAACCAGCTAAGTAATCTTATTTTCCATTTATTGTGATATCATTTTATATTTGTACTTATTATTTTTATCATATCTTAACATTTAAATTTAAAATATTGTTTATTTAAGTTTATAATTAATTGGCCTACTATAGATCTATTTATCACCCTTGTGCTTATTCATTTATATATTCTTAACTCTATACTATATTAACCCATCTCAATTTTGGGTAAAACGGTTCCAAAAGATGAAGTCAAAGTCTTCAAAAATTAGGAAGTAAATATCTTGTCCCTATCACAAATTTTTGTCTTAGACACACTATCAAGGTGAAAACCTCTCTAATAAATTATTCAACAATAATTGAGGCATCATCTGTGAGTTTCCTTAGTACAAAATCAGAAAATTTAGCTATATTTTCCACTAATACCAAAATAGTATCATGTTTCTTTCTTGAATTAGGCAATCTTGAAATAAAATTCATGGTAATGAAAAACCAATTTTATTTTGGTATATCATGAGGATATAACTATCTTCCAAGGTGGAATTATTCAAATTTAACCATTTAACATTAAAAATACTTGGAAATAAAATGAGCCAAATATTTGTTTATTCTACGATAAAAATAAAATATTTTTAGCTCATTCTTCATTTTTAAGACACCAAAATGAGAAAAATGGGGTGCCATATGAACTTATTACATGATTAGTTCTATAACTTCATTAATTTAGTACCGAAAATAATTCCATGAAATCTTATAAGGCCACATAAAAGAATTAGTGTACCCCATATTTTTGTCCACAGGTTCTTCTATAATTTTAAGGTTGATTTCCTTAAAATAATAATTTTTAAAAATGTTTAACAATTGTTATCACAATTATGTTCTAAGGTGAGAAATGAAAGACAATAGACTCTCTTGATAAGAACATCAACCACTCTATTTGATTTTACTTTGACATATTTGATGTCCATGTCATAATCACTTATCAATTCTAGCCACATGTGCTACTTAACATTTAAATTATCCTAAATGTACCTGTCTCAAGACTCCTATGACCTATTAGAAACTTAAATTGATTATCTAGCAGAAAATGTCTCCAGATTTTTAGAGAATGTACAAATCTAGCCAATTATAAGTCATGGGGTGGATATTTTAATTTATTTGGATTCAATTTACATGACATATAGGCCACAACTCTCCCATTTTGAGTTAATAATCCTCAAAATCCATCTAAAGATGCATCAGTCCATTGATGGAACAATTTAATATTATTGGTATATATCACACCATTAATACATTAAGATAATACAACTTACGTAGGTAAATTAATAATTATATTTATTATTTAACACTATTTGGGTTAATACTTACATAAATTGATAATAAAATATATAATTATGAAATCTACCTTTGTAAATTATATAGGAGGTTGAACCCATTGGTTACAATGGTTCAACCCATTTATATTTGATTTTACATGGTAAAATCAATCATTCCAACATATTCCAATACATTAAAATATTGAAATATTATTTGATCAATGTGAAAAGG
Organism: Torreya grandis; assembly: GCA_037957365.1. Classification (NCBI taxonomy): domain Eukaryota; kingdom Viridiplantae; phylum Streptophyta; class Pinopsida; order Cupressales; family Taxaceae; genus Torreya; species Torreya grandis. Next base: position 143,917 of record JARHVA010001663.1, read on the forward strand.
TTCCATGAAGAAGTGTTTCTAATCAACAGTGAGAAAGAGAGAGATTGTATTGGATCAAAGTGTTTCTCAATAATTGAATAATTCTTTATGGGATTTTTACCTCCCTGTAAGGTTTTTATACGTACATCTTGTGTTGAATACTTTTGTTCTTTGCTACTATATTTCACATATATATATATATATATATATATATATATATATATATATATATATATATATATATATACATTTTATCATGAAATCATAGCATTGTTGACGTGTTTTTTGGGGCAAGGCCTCTCTGATCTTTATTACTTTAAATATGTTTTGTTTGGCATGTGGAGAAATTCAAACCCATGTGCATAACTCTTCCTTGATTTAGAACTTGTGGTACGACCCATGAATGGTTGAGTAAGTAATTATACTACATATAAATTATTTTTAATTATGTTTACAATATAATCTACATATAATTTTTATATCATTAAATTCAAATTACAAATAAAATAATCACTCAAAAAGCAAACACCTCTTATGGCATGGTTGTATGACCTTCATACGACCTATGTGGGCTAAAAAGTTAGTCAAATTAATTTCCTTTTTTCTACATCCTATAACTTTATTTTAAGTGGTGGATAATCAATATTTTTCTTGAATAAACCTCCATATAGAGTTTATGGAGTATCAAGCTCACATTATGATAAAATATATTCCTCCTAGAGGGTTTATGTACGACATGGTAATGCTAAAAGTATAAAAATATTAAATTTTGGATAATAAAATTTAGTTTGTCTACATTTTTATCCATTATGAGCCTTTTATAGGGTTTATGACCTCTTTCAATTCTTGTTTTGGCTTCTTAAAAACTCCTTGTTACACCCTTACCTCCCACCATGTGCCATGGCTACCTATATGGTGTTATAAGGTAAGTCAATAGTTTAAAAAATTTATTTATTAAATAATTTTTAAGAAATAAAATAATTTTCATGAAAACTAAGTGGTGGGCCCCACTTTCAAACTTGAATTTTAACCAAAAAGTTGAAATATATTAGTTGATTTTCACATACATGTCAATTATATATTTTTTATTTAAATAAAATTGGAAAAAAATTACTTTAGTGGCATATCATGCATTCATTATTCATAAAGTGTTGAAGGGGAGTTAGTAGTTCTATTTTTGTAAAACACTTATAAAAGTGAGGTACAAGCTTCAAAACATACTAAAAATAAATTTTGGTCAATTTTTTCTTGGTCAAACTCTTTTTTGAAAAAATAAAAATAAAAGAATAAAAGTTTATTTTACTCTTTATACCTTATAAAAGTTTGTTTTTTTCAACACTCGTGACTTTTGTAATTGTTGCAATTTTTTGTAACATTCAAAATTATTTTGCATATAGTTAAGTGATTTTTATTTTTTTAAACACTTAAATATTTATTTTATTAAAAAAATAAATTATAAAATTTGCATTAAAATTTTATTTTTTAAACTTTTTTAGTGTCATTTTAGTACAAAATAAAAGCTAGAAACTTTCAAACTTTGAACAGAAGTTATGGCTTCTCTAAAATTCAGGTGAAATAAGTCAACTTTTTTTAATGGGTCAAACTATATTTTTTTTAAAATATGTATTTAAGGCAATTTTATGGATCAAAAAATTTAGAACATTTTAGTTGAGACTGAAAGGCCTCCATTAGGGAGACATGTCACAACCAAAATTAAGAATGTATTTCAATAAAAATCGCAAGAATCCATGTCAATCATTTTATGAGTGTAAATAATGAGTTACTAGTCTATATTGACAATCAAGTTTCACCTAGAGATGCCTAAAAACTTATTGAATCTATGCATGAAGACACTCATCTCTAAAAAATCATTAAACTTATACTTAAATTGCTTCTACTCTCATAAAAGGTGATGAAAAAGTAGTTAATTTTCTTGAAAAAATCAAAAACATTAAATCTTAGTTAGATGGTTGTAAATAATCTTATTCAATATCACATTTTTTTACTTTATTATTTAGTTGAACATTCAAGAAAAGTTTTACAATTTCATTTTTATTCTTAATTCTAAATACCAAATAGAACAAGACATTCTTGACCTCGTTACATTGTCTACTCTTCTTGTTAAAAAAGAATAAGTTATATTAAATTTGATTCTAAAGAGACTGCCACTCAGGAACTTCTCATGCTTAATAGTGTTTTTGAAAAAACTATAAACCAATATAATAATTATAAACCTAAACTTGCCAATGGCAAAGATGGGAATAATAAATATAGAAACAAGAATCATAAATTTAAATTTAATGAAAATTAAAATATGTGTGGTGAATTTAGACATAAAAGGGAACATTGTTACAAAAAAGAATAAACCTAATAACAAAAACTCTAAAAATAACAAAGTGAAGAAATTTTCTAATCAAAATCAAAACAACAATTAGGAAAAAATCTAATATTATTCCTCTTTATGTTTTTTTAAATTCTAATGATAATGAAAGGATTTTAGATAGTACTGCATCCCATCACATGCCATGTTTATAAAATATTTAATCTGACATTAAAAATATATCAAAAAGGATTTATTTAGGTGATAATTTATTTCTAGAAGCTACTAAACAAGAAAAAGCTAAATTTTCAAATGTATTCTTGATTGATGTTTTCTATGTTTCTAAACTTAAGAAACATATGTTATCCTATTTTTAACTTAAAAATGATAATTTCATAGTAACTCTACTTAAGAATAAATAATGTATTAAGAATCAATTTAGTTATCTGATTGCTAAAAAATTTCAAAATAATGGATTATATATGTTCTTTACTTCTTCTACATATTATCTTTCACTACAAAGTAGAAATGAATCTCAATTGTGGCATGAAATACTAGGTCTTATTAATTTTAGAAGTTTATATGATATGTATCATCATGATATTTTTATTAGTATTCCTAATATTTATTATCATCATGAAATGTGTGAGAATTAATTATGTGGTAAGTAACACACTAAACCTCTTCACAAAAATCATGATTCTAACTCATCTCATCCCTTAGAGCTTATTAATAGTGATGTTAGAGGACCTATATAAGTTTATTATCTTAATGGTTATATATATGTTGTTACTATCATTTATGATTACTCTAGGATGATCTAATATTATTATATTAAGAAAAAAAATTGATGTGTCATCTGAATTCGAAGAGTTTAAAGCTTTAGTTAAAAATTATTCTAACCTTTATATTAAAAGACTAAGAAATGATAATGGAATTTAATATATTAATACATATTTTGATTCATTTTTAATTAATTTTGGTATACAAAAAGATTTAACAAATACCTATTTCCCCAAAAAAATGGAATTTCTAAAAATAAAAACTAAACCATCCTTAAAATGGCTAGAACAATGTTGCATTTGTAAGTTGAAGCCATGAATAATGTTGTTTACATTCTAAATATATTACCTATTAAATATTTACATTTTGATACACCCTTATAAATGTGGTCTACTAATAAATCAATTATTTCTCACCTTAAGATAGTTGGTATTCCTACCTCCATTTTTATTCCTAAAGACAAAAGAAAGAAACTTGATCCTACCTCCTTTTCTTGAATTTTTGTAGATTATGGATAAAAAATAAAGGATTAAGAGTTTATGATCCATATAAATAAAAAATCATTGAGAATATGAATGTATAAATCTGTTAGAAATATTTATGTGAGACTTCTATAGAACCCCCTCAATTTTATTCTTTTGATGAACCTAACTCTTATGTTAATCCTTCTGAAGAAACATATGTCTTAGAAGAAGTTGATCCAATTTTTGATAACTTATTATCTAAAGGGTAACCTTCTCCAATTTGTGTTCAAAATGAAATACCTAAATAGGTTGAATCCCTAATTCAGTCATCTAATCTTGATAATCATACTAAACTAACTAGGAGTTAGCACACCTATCATACTTTGATGAATTATATGAATATGAACCTCAAAATTTTGAGGAAGCTATTCAAGAAAATATATGAAACGTTGCTATGCAAATTGAATGTAAATACCTTAAAATTAGAGTTGGAATCTTGTATCACCTATGAATAAGAGGCATATTATTTTTATTAATGGTAAAAGTGGGTTTTGTAGAGTCTGTACTTGAACAAAAGACCATTAGGATTAGTCATAAAACTAGTTAAGCATTAAATCTAGAGATAAGATAGTCAAAAGAACACATAGAAACAAAAAAAACCAATACATAGCTAAAAAATAACAAATAAACAACAACAAAAAATATGTAAAAGATGCTTTTAAAAATTACCTATTGGTACTCTTATAGTCCTTGTAGGCCTTGCTCCATTATTCAATCATGCTCTTGAACTTCATGCATAAGATGTTGATAGATTTATCATCCTCTTATTTCATGTCAATGCCTTTAATATTCTTATTAGTTATGTTCTCTTCAGTGTTATTTTTCTTAGTTTTAAAGATCATGGACAAGCCCTCCATACTTTACATAACATTGTTGATTGTAACCCTAATGTAACTCATAAGGAGATTGATTTTATCCTTAAGATATTTGTTCTCCATTTTGAGCCTACTCATTATGTCTATAAGAAACTCAATCTAGGTGGAAATTCTACCTACTTCTCCTTGGTTCAATAAATACCATCAATCAAATTGATTTGATTGATTTCCTATTTTAGGCGAGCATGATCCTTTACTAACCATTGAAGAAAGTCTTTATGAAAGTTAACCTTATCACTAATCTAGTCTAATCTGTCTTTATTTTTGATATAATCTGCTAAAGTGTCTAGATATGGATGGGGATCATTATTGGGGGAGGTTTCCCTAGTCTTAAAATCTTTAGTATTGAGCTTATCCACACCTCCTGATGGATTCTGAAAAGCTTCCTCCACCTAGTGAAAAGGGTTTTCATTGACTTGAACCCCATTTACCTCAAGAGTGTCCTTTTTATCTTTATAAAATAGGGTTAGTCTAAGGTAACAATAGTATTCTTTTCCTTAAGAATAAGATCTTTGATTTGAAGGTTAGCCATATTACAATCCAAGCTACTAATAAGAGGGGGTTACATATCCTCAATCTCCTTCCTGGGATTATGCTTGGACTTGATTTTAAAAACCCTATTAGAAATATGATTGGTTACATGATTCTTTGACCTCTCCTTAAAAATCAAAAAAGGAGTAGGATTGAGGGATTAAAAGAACTTGTAAATAAGGAAAATAATAGCTTGGTGAAGCGACAACTTTTTATTGCCCATTTTAACCTCCATTATTGAGTTTTCTAACAAATAGAGGATTTATAATGGAATAATAATGGGAATATTATGATGAAGATAGTTTAATAATGGAATATGATAGAAATGAAAAACCATGAAATGACCATCGAGGGTAACATACCTTATCACTTACTCAACCACATGATTGTAAGGAATAGGAAAGTTCTCTCTTTTGAATCCCCCTTAAAATTTAGTGAGGCATTCATAACCAAAAATAAATTCAGCCTTCTCCTAATCAGAGTCTTTAGTTAGTCTGATATATTTGGTTTCTTCAATCTTAAGACCAGTCACCCTAGAGATCATCCCCTCAATAATTTCCACATAAACATTAGTGATACTAACCACTCTATCAACCCAATTCATGGAAAATTATCTAGAGAGATGATCTTCATACCCAATAATGTGGTCAATGAAGGTATTAAGACCACCATTGTGGAGGATATTATAGAGATATATCATATTTTCAATCTTGTTTGTAGACATATGTTTAACCCTATTCATCCCTACTCCCATTTTGGATTGGTTACCAAGATACATTTTAAAATTGTGAATGTAGGAATGAAGATAAATAATTCTCCATTGAATGTTATTAATGTTGTTATTGCTTTTAGAGTTATTTATTATTGATTTGACATAGAAATTATGGTTTTTATTATATGACCTCTCAACTCTATAAAACTTGCCATCATTATTAATATTATGGTACTCAAACAGTCCAATGAATATGGCCATCCAACTATAGAGGATTAGTGATGTGTTTATATTTTTTAATGATAACATTGATATGGTCTAGTAATTACTCTATATTATTCCATATTTTAAATTAGTTTACCAAAATTCCTCTATTGGCAAAGGAATTTGTGAACATGTTCCCCTCTTAGTAAGTGTGCTGAAATTTTATGTTCTGGAAGCCACTACTCAATGGGAGATTTCATCAATGATGTGAGAGATGGACCAACTCAAAAAATTATTATTATCAATACAATGTATAATATTTATATAATCACCCTCAATGAGGATATTTTAAAATCCAAGATCAATATCTAACTAGACACCCCATAAAGTAGCTAAGGCCTCAAAGAAATGATTGGTTTGAAATCCCATGCTACCTTCATAGGTAGAAATGAATACTCCCTAATCACCTTAGATAACTCCTCCTCCTCCTAATAGGATAGGATTCCATTTGAAGGCTTATTCAAAATTTAATTCTACCTATCCAAGTGAATTATAAATCCATATGATGTTTTTATTGAAAATAAGCTTGGGATCGACCAAGGGCCTATTCTCCATAGAGATTTTCCATCCTTAGAAATGGATTATTCAAATAGATAAAATGGATACTTCTTCCCCAAGATAATGCTCTTGAAATTATTTTATAGTATAGATATCATCTCTTTGGCCACTCTAAATAATGTGTTCTTACAATCCCTAAAACTTTTGTTGTTACGCTCTTTACATATCCACCATAGTAGATGAGGGAAGGGAAGGTAATAAAAAGCTTTGAGTTCTTGATTGATGTAAGGGGCTGACCAATATTTCCAAGCTACCAAAATGGAAGGAGGATGAACCCATTGAATGTGGAATTTTCAACATAATACACCCCATATCTTGAAAGTAAATGCACATTCAAAGAAAATGTGAAAAATAAATTCATAAGCATCTTCATAGAGAACAAATCTATTTACCAAAGTGAGTATTATTTTGATGATATTATCCATATTAGGAACCTTTTTTTTCACACTAACCCACATAAAATATTTAATTTTGGGGATTAAATTTTTATCCTAGGGTCTGGCCAAAGGTTTAACTTCTACATGTTGGGGTAGAAGCTTCAAATAACTAGGTTTTACATGGTTGTTTCCATCCATTTAATCCTCCCAAACAATCTCATCCTCACTTTGAATATTAGTAATTTTAATGCCTTTGAGAATAATATTAATGTAGTGGCAATATTATCATTAGCATTGTCAATATATAGATTTTTCCAACTCAACCTAGCATTAATGACTTGAAAGTAGTTAGCCACCATCTCTCCAAATACTTGGGTGATAGGAGGGAATATCGGATGATATGGTTCAATTTCATCCAAATGGTGATCTAGAATCCATTGATCCTTCCAAAATTTGATATTTAGACCATTTCCTAGCTTCCATTTGAAACTTTTAAAATATTGTCCCTAGTCTTAGTGAAGAAGTTCCGAATAAGGGAACCATTGACGAAGTTTCCATATAATAGGAAAGAAGTAAATAATATATTCTCAAGATATTTGGCACAAAAAATATTAGACCACTAATTAGGTTATTTGAGAAATATCCAACATAATTTAGTAACTAATGCCTTATTCATAGAGGAAAGGTTTTTGATACCCAAAATGACATATTGTTTTGGAAGACACACCTTTTCTCAAGCCATCAAAGGGAATTTATTTTTGTCCTCAACCCCCATCCATAATAATTATTTATGTATTCTTTCAATTTTTTCTTGGATATTCCTAGGCATTTTAAAAAGGCACATGAGATAAACAAGGAGGATCTACAAAACACTCTTAATTAGCTTCATTTTTATAGCCTATGAAAGAATGGAGACTTTCCATTCTAAAAGTTTGCTTTGAAATTACTCAATCAAAATAACTATGAAATTATTCTCCCCTTGAATAATGGCATGCCCAAGTATATAAAAGGAAGACTTTTAATCTGGCGATAAAGGATATGAGTAATTTTGATTTGATGAGGACCCAGAGTGTTAATAAAAAATAATGAGATATTAGAAAAGTTCATCAATTACATGGAAATAACAACATAAACATTTCAAATTATTTTCAATAACCTAGCCTCCCTAACCAAGGAAATGGTGAGAGTGATCATATCATCAATAAATTATTGATAAAGAGTAGGAAAATCATTATTGGCTAGTCTTAATCCTTTCATAGTACCCTACTTAAGCACTGCCAAAATATTTCTACTAGGATATTGTACCATAATAATTAACAAGAAGGGTGATAAGGGTTCACCCTATATAATACCATGAGCACTCTCAAAAATCTTAAAAACATGGTAGTGAAAATATAAATGTGCATCATCAATATAATGTGTTTATGAAAACCAAAATTTTCTAATACCATATCCTTGAATCCCTAGTTAAATTTATCATAAGCTTTATCCATATCAATTTTGAAAATCATACCTACCTTATTAATTTATTTTATGGAATACATAGTTTCATGAAAAACCATAATACCATCCTGTATTTGTATTCTAGAAACATTCTCACCTTGATTGATAGAAATGATTTTGTCCATCTAAGGCTAAATTTTCATTGCAAGAATATTTATAAAGATCTTTTAAATAAAATTACACATGCTTATATGCTTAAAGTTTTTGAAGTTTGAGGATGAACTTTCCTTAGGAATGAGAGTAATGAATTTGTTATTAAATTCTCTAATAATCTTTCTAGATGTGAATAATTCATCCATAGCAGCCCATAAATCATGTTTGATTATTTCCCAAAAAAATGAAAAAATGCCATGGAAAAGTCATTTAGCCCTGAATCTTTGTCCTTGTTCATCAAGAAAACCATTTACTCTATTTATTCCTCTATTAAATATTTTAGTGGGATATAATTATCATTGAAAGGATATATTTTATGCGACAATTGAAAGAATATCTATAAAAAGTCCCTAGCCATATCTCTATCAAGAGCAAAGTTGGCAACAAAGAGGTTTTTGAAAAAACTGATAACATTATGCTAAGAGCCATCATTGTTAATGATTTTAAATATTTTATTGTGACTTATATGCTTGAGAGTAGATAAATTAAAAAGCATTATTTCTATCCCCCTCCTTCAAACAAATTGCATGAAACTTTTATCTCAAAAAATATTCTTGCCGATCCAGTATCAAATGATAGTCATCCAAAAGCACTTGTTCATAATTGAGAGTCTACTTATTTAAGACATGAAAGCTGATTAATTCTTCAAGGAGTTGAACCTCTGATCAAATACCATCTTTATGATGGAATATGTTTCCAAAGACCTCACTATTCCAAAACATGGACCCTTCTCTTGACATTTTTCAACTTTTATGAAAAGTCTAAACATGTTAGATCTTGGAAAATCTAGATAACACCATTCCTTAATTATATCCGTAAAGTTCAGATGGGAGAACCACATGAAAGACAATTTGTTAATCTGGTTGGATTTATAAAATCAAATATAATTCAGTTGGTAATATTTAAAAAATAAAAGATATATTAGTTTATCTTGGTTTTACTCAAAAACCTTGGATTAACTATGTTTAAAATTACTCCTATAGAAAAAATAAGTATTGGTAGATTATTTATTACCCTTGAAAATTAGAATGTTTATATTATACACCAAATGGATGTTAAAAATGCTTTCCTAAATGGTGATCTAGAAGAGGAAATCTACATGACTCATCATAAAGGTTTCATTGAACCTAATAAATAACATTATGTTTATAAGTTAAATATCTCTTTATAGTATAAAATAAAATCCTCAAGCTTGGTATTCTATAATCAATAGTTATTCTAAAGAATTAGACTTTTATAACAATTATTATGATAATGATCTATTTGTAAAAGTTAAAAATAGTCATTTTATCTTAATTGTATTATATGTTGATGATCTTATTATTACTAGCGATCATTTTTTAATTATTAAATATAAAGATAATATATATCAATCTTTTGAACTGACTAATCTAGGAATTCTTCATCACTTTGTAGGAATGATTGTATTTCTAGATAAAAATTCAATTGTTGTATCTCAATATCAGTCTGAACATAATCTACTTTTTAAGTTTAATATGCTTGATTGTAAGCCTAAATCTATCCCTATTTAAGTTGGTGTTAAAATTTATCCAACCTAATTGTGGCAAAGCTAAACCCACTCTATACAAGTGGCTAGTTGTCATTTTAATTTATCTATCTATTACTACGAAAAATATTTAATTTGTTGTAGGTGTTGCTTCTAGATTAATGTAGGATCCATACTTAAATCATTGGAAATTATCAAAATGGATACTTTAGTATATCAAAGGAAATATAAATTTTGATGTATTGTATTATTCAATTAATAATTTTATTTTATATGGTTATTGTGATGCTAACCATGTTGGTGATAATATAAATCCTAAATATACTTATGGATAATTGTGTAAGTCTCGCGTAGGTACTATCACTTGGAGCAACAAAAAGTAACCTAATGTTTCTATCTCTTCTACAAAATTAGAGTATATAAGTGATTTGGAAGTTAAACAATCCATGTGGATATGAAGGTTGTTATAATAACTCCATTTGGATGTTTCTCATAGTACAGAACTTCTTTGTGATAATTAAATTTGTATAGCTCTGGAGAAAAATCCAATGCAACACTAAAAACTAAGTATATTTAATTTCATATGAATTTTATCTAAGATAAATCCCTCAAAGATGATATTGATCTCCATTTTTGTCTTATGAATGAATAAGTGGAAAATATATTCACAAAACCTCTTGGTGTTGTCAAAATTTTCAAGTTTTATATAATGTTTGGCCTCTCAGAGTTGCCATTGAGGGGGAGCATGTATGACAATGTCACTTCCTAATTTCCATGTGTTTATTTCTTCTTCTCTATACTTCTCAATTTGTAAAAACAGTGTAATAAGTCATTTTATGTGGTTTTGATAAAATTCACCATATGTGACTTTACATTGTAACCAAACTTCAAATCATGTGTTTTAATGGAGTTCATTATGTTATAAAAGGCTCCAAAATGTTTGGTTTATTATTCATGATAAATTATGAAATGTAGTCTCATGATCATGTTAGCCTAAACTTACTTTAAGTAGTTTATGGATTATAATTCATTTTGTTTCAAAATGTGATATTAATCGGATGAAGGATTTTTAATCCTTAAAATGTTACATGCACCTTAAACTCATCGTAGATCATTTATAGAGTATAATTCCTTTTTTTATAAAGGTGGCTATGACATGTATTCCCACTTAGCATTAAGGGGGAGTGTTAGAACAATTTAATGTTATTTGTATATATCATACCATTAATACATTAATATAATACAGCTTAAGTAGGTAAATTAATAATAATATATTTTAATATATAGCATTATGTGGGTTAATACTTGCATAAATGGATATAAAATATACATTTATGAAGTTTACTATTGTAAATTGTGTGGGGGTTTGAACCATCTGTTTACAATGGTTCACTCCATTTATATTTGATTTTACATGGTAAAATCAATCATTCCAATACATTTCAATACATTAAAATATTCAAATATTGTTTAAGAAATGTGAAGATGTGTTTTTGAAAATAAGTGAGGAGAGAGATTGTAGTGTGTTAAATTATTTCTTGATAATTGAATAATTAGTTATGGGGTTTTTACCTCCCTTTGAGTTTTTCCCACATACATCTTGTGTTGAGTACTTGTGTTCTTTGCTACTATATTTTACATCTAGATCATGTACTTGTATATATTTATGTTTTGTCATTCATAACTCAAAACATTAATTAAGAACATTTACCAATAATATTGGTGCTATATTAATGGGGTATTTAATTTTTTTAAATGCTTATTCACATTTAAATTCCCATTAAAACTTATTAATATTGAATTGAAGAGAGGGAATAAGATAGGTTATCTTGGAAAATTCATTTGAAAAACATTGATAATACCCAATGAGGCCCATAAAAATCCACACTTCATGCACATTTCTAAGAGCTAGTTACTCCTTAATATCTTTTATTTTTGAAATATCTACTATTATACCATCTTTAGATATGATATGGCATAAATAGTGGATTTTAATCTTAAATAAAGATCACTTGGATAACTTTCCATATAACTTATGTTACTATAACTTCTACAAAACTAGCCTTAAATGTTTTTCATGTTCTTATTCATTTTTGAAGTAGATTAAAATGTGATATAGGAACACTAAAACAAAATGATCCAAATAGTCCTAGAATACACTATTAATGAGATTCATGAAAGTTGAAAGTTCATTGATAACCAAATGGCATCACTATGAACTTGTAATGACCAAAACAAGTTTAAAAGGTTGTTTTGTGAACATCATATTATTTTATGTGAAACTAATGGTACCTTGATTTGAGATAAATTTTTTTAAAGAATTTTCCCCTTCCATATAATCAAAGATATTATCAATCCTTGGAAAACAATAATGATTATTGATCGTGAATTTATTTAACATGTGGTAATCAATACATAACCATAAAGTCCCATATTTTTTTTGACAAACACAATCAATGCTCTTAAATGTGAAACATTTGGATTTATGATAACTTTATCCAAGAGATATTTTAGGTGAATTTTAATCTCTTAAAAATATATAATGTTAATTTTATAAGGAGCTTTTGAAATGGGTGTAAATTCAAGAATGATGTCTATGTAAAAAGAAAATTCCCTTATAGGAGGAAATCCTATAAATTCTTCTAAAAAAACATCCTTGAATTATTTTAAGATAAGATGATCTATAATATTAAGTTTCATTTATTTATATTTTTCTTTTACTTATATAGAGTAATGTTAGCAAAGGTTCCTAAAGCATCAAAACATGCTAAGGACGAGGAAAACTAGGATATACTTTAGTGCACAAGATAATGTATCATATTCATATATAAGGGTGGAAAATATAATCATAAAAAATATTAATTATTTTTAGTTAACTAAAAATTAAGAATAAATATTGATTCATTAACATAACCAGAGTATTCAGATTTAAACTAAAAATAAGCAAATGTTATACATGAGAACACATGCAAGGAACAAAGTAAGAAACCACATAGGTAACCATAACCAGATAAGTCTCTATTAATCTCTTCAAAGTGGAACTTTATTATTCTTATAAACACAAGTATATATAGACATTTTAATTCTGTGATTGTTCATATTCTACTCATACTTTACACAAAAAGTAGAGTCTATTCATATTCTAACCTATTACAAGTTGTGAAGATACGACAAAATAGACTTATATAAGATAAAATGAGTACATAATGAATTAATATCAGATAAAATCCTATGAAGATTTACAATCCAAATTCTTCTCCCAAAACTTTCTAGACTTAAAATTTTATCTCATCTTAAGACAATGTTGTAGGATCTCCAAAATTGCACAAGTGAGTAGAAGTGGTTAGACTAGTAAGAGTCACAGTAATCACTCAAGGATTCATTTTTTTTTCACCTCTTACACACTATGTAGTCTCCATTTCAAGTTCTCAATAGGATGGCATAACCAAATGGCTGCCCTTTATAGGTTTTCAACCAACCTATCCCTTCTTGTCTTACTAATTCATCCCTAATACAAAATTTTATAAAATTCTTGCTCAGCATAATAATTAACTTGATGGAGATGGCATAGATGTAAATGATGACTAAAAATAAGTGTCCTTGGACTTAGACTACATAGCCTTGCATTGAGCAATGATCTATTGTAGATCCAAAGGTGGCTTGTATGCAAGTGTGTTAACAATCTTGGCAACTTTGCTAAAAAAGGGAGTCAGATCAGTCTTGTAAGCATTCTAGTCTAGCATGACTTCTTAGATCATCCATAGTAGGGTGTGAAATAGAGCATGGTAACCAATGAATTGATTGAGATATATATCATCAGTTATGCTCATGATTACCTTGGTTTTGGAATCTTAGTTTGAATCTCATCACTCAACTGCTCCATTTTATCTACATGACATTGAGGTTGGATATCAGTGAAGGAACTATGCATAAGATGACTCTACCAATTAAAGAGGTTATTATGCACATTATCGTTAACATTTAGTAACTCCTAGAGTGATCCATTATTTTCTTCCACATAGGTAGTGTGGCTTCCCATGATTAACTTGGTGGTGGAAATTATTACAAAGTCTACACTAGAATTGGCTAAAGAATTATCGATTTGCTACTTCTAATTTATCAAGTTGTGTGTGACCTATTATGCTTACAATGAAACAATGTCCAACATGCCTTGGTACTCTTCTAGTAAAGTGATGTGATTCATAGCCTCAGTCTTGAAATCTTATCCCAATGTGTTGAATACACATAGTTTCTAGGCTGTGCACCAATCCTTAGTCAACTCAAAGACCAAAGTCTTGAGTCTGTGTTGGTCAGACATAACTTGGTCCCTAATTGCTCAAGTGACCAACTTAGGACATGCATCCTAGATAATATTTTTATCTTCATAGAGGCAATACTTAAAATTGACATTATTTACCTTAGATAGATCCCTTTACTACTCTAAATAAGTGGCCTTATAAGTAAAAGACTCCTAAAATACTTTTATGCCCTTGATTTATTTCTTTAATGGGAGTCTAGAGACATATAATGATGCTTCATGCTTGAGCAGGAGTGTTTCCAATGTGCTTATAGTCATTAAAGGGTCAGGTTGGGGTATTATCTTAGGTGAGATAGAGAAAGTGGTACATTGATCACCCATAGTCAAGACGTCCCATAGCCACATACCTCCCAAAGATAATTCTAGGAGTTGTGGACTAGTTTAAGCTGTAGCAAGTTATTCTTATTTTGGATACTTTACTTTAGCTTGTTATTGCTTTAGTACATGTTGTTGTTGTGTCATGGCCTCTACTACAATCTTGAGTTGTTACATAGTGTCTTCAACCTACTTTTGTTTGACTTCCTCCTCCACTTTCCTAGTCAGCTCTTCTTGTGCAACTTTCTATTTGGTTTATTATTATTCTGATTGAAGGTTCTATGCATGTTCTTATTCTTCTTTCTTTTACTTCTCTAGGGTAGTATCCTTGGATTATTCAACTATATCATGTGCTTGTACTTGTGCCTATGATTATGCTTGTGTCTGATGTTGGCATAGGGATTCATCTTCTTCTTCCTTCTTATTTACAGCTTCCTTGACTTGCTACTATGTGCACATGACATCTTCATTGGCCTGCTTTGCCTATGTTTCTATGTCTTGTTTCTATTTTTCTTATTATATCTTAGCCTTGGTAGTGAGCTTAGCTTCTTTTCCCTTTTACACTTGCACCTCCTATGCTTTCTTGGGTATATTGACAACTTATGACTTCTTATCCACTTTGATGGATTTCTATCGATCAACCTCTAAATCTTGGGCCTTTTGTGTAGCCTTAGCTTCTTTAGTTTGTTAATTTACTTCTTATTATTGATGTTGAGCCTATTCCTTATGTAATTTCTTCTCCTCTTTTTCTAATCACCATTCTGCTATGCGAACTACTTACTTCCTTTATTCCTATTATTTTTCTATTATAGGTTGCTTGGGTGTGAGCTCTTTGACATCCTAGGCTTATGGTGATGGAGGAAAATCACTTGGTTGGACCATAGATCTATAAAACTATGCTTTCTTACACCCAAACATGACCAATCTACATTTGGGTGGTGGTGAAGTGGAGGATGGATCAAGATGTGCTTCCTTTGTGATGGTTGGTGAATTGAATGTGCATTCTTCAAGTGTAGGCAAGACCTTAGCCTCACACCTTATTCAAGGTTTGTGTACAAGTGAATATGATGGGATTTATGGAAGTTGCATAAAGACATCTTTAATTGTGAAGGTGGTAGAAGGTTTCTACTAGAAGAAGTCAACCCTTCACTATAGTTATTCTAATTCTTTTTACACAATGTCAGGGATGATATATATGGAGCATGGTGGTAGGTCCAAATAGAGATCCAAAGGTACCTTCTTGTGCACTTATATCATGCACATAACCTTCCAAAATAAGAATTCCTTCTCCTCCTCCCTATCATAGAAGTCTCTAGACATGTTGGCAATCATTACCTGGTAGACCTCTTGTTCATCTGTGCCCATTTATGGTAGGTCACATGATTTTGTGATCTAGGGAACCTTAGCATCATCTAACTAGGTCACCATGCTCCTTATCTTGTGCTTTAATGGAGGAGACATAGATTGATTCTTAGTGGAAATCTTGTGCTTTCCCTTATATGGTTGCAAACTAGTGGCTTCTTCTTTTTGTTACACTACAGGGATAGCTATGCCAAGTGGTATGGCTTGAAGTAGTGTCACACACCTAGTTGCAAAGGCATTCTATTTGATGAATTCATCCTGCACCATGGCCATGGTAACAAAAAATGGTAAAGGTCTAAAGGGTAACCTCGATAATTTATGGATATGTATAAATACACCTTTTGGTAGCAAGGTGATAGAAATGTGTTAGCCCAAGTATTGCATTACATCCGATGGCACCCAAGGATGTGTGGTGATTAGATCTAGGATCTCATCCCACCATGATTTAAATTTTCCCTCATTATCTAAGGATCCACACTTAGGTGTCCATATGAGGTTAGAGAATTGCTATGCTAGCCAATAATTAGTGTCAAGGTGCACCTCTCCCTCCAAGGATTTATATTGTGTAAAGTAGAGGAGAAAAATGGGGAATTGGTACTGAAATGTCTACTTCAAATATGTAAAACACTTGTCAATGTTAATGAGTAGTTCCTAAATTAAGTATTATGGCTAATTAAACTACTCATTTTGGTGGATCATGTAATGGATGATGTCCATGACCCTTTTTTGGATTTGCTTTATAGACTTGGTCATCTTTCAGAACCTCCATGTGATGCATTTGATGAGGATGCATAATAGTTCATCATGAATTTCTTCAATTGGGATCCCTCTAGATCCCTAAATATACAAATCTCTGACCTCTTGGAGAATAGGTGGCATTCTCATCTTGTATGGGGTAAGGGAGTCCCCTTGCACATACATGCCTAGGGCTCAGGCCATAATTTCTATGTTATTGATGATGGTGGTGTCTAAGCCAATGTAAATGTAACTATCATTATATCAATTGACCAAGACTTGTACAATCTCCCCCAAGTCACCAAAAGTATAAATTCAAATCAAGCACTCAACATTTATATTTTGGAAGCAGTGGGGTGCTATGAGAGCTAGTGGTTGTACAACATCAATGGGGTCAAGGTGAAATATCTTCTACTCTACTACTCAAAGGAAATAAAATGGCTCTATATTATTGAATTTTATTTGCCTTAGTGCCATATTGATGCTCATTACTTATTTTTGTGCATCTATCAAACCCTTGATGAGTTGTAAAGTATCCATGATTGTGGAAGTGATAAAAGTACAATGTTATTGGATTTATACCTAGTAAAACTATCTTAGGTTTTTGAAATTATAGGTCATGAAAATATTTTTAAGGTTGAAATGTAGACTTGGTTTTCATGGTGATGCCTTTATAGATTTTGTACCTTTTAATTTTTGAATAAATTTTACATTAAGTTATCTATTAGAAATGAATGCAATTATTGATGTGGAAACTCTTATTTGATATGGAAATTAAGATAGTGAGTCATCGGCACATGTTTGAAGATACATCATTATGTTCTTTTCAATCTTTATGGGAGTATGAGTGGATGATGTTGATGGGCCACCAATTTGTTGAAGATTAAGTTAATCAAACCTTGGATCTAACATTAACTTCTTTAGGATGACTATTATATGATGAAGATCTTGGTTGATGTGATTTATCCATACATTTATTGGACTTAATTACTTTATTTCTCTCTTGTTGACATCTATGATGGCACCCATGAATTCTCCTACACATGGTTAGCATATGTGATACTTGTTTGATTTATTCCCAGATGGTAGTGAAGAGATCATATATAAACACACACACATAGAGAAAAATAAACATATAAAAACATATAGAAATGAGACATCCTAATCTAATCAATGCTACTTAGCACCCACTCACTTAGAAAAATGAGATCAATTTGAGACTATTCACCCACCTTGGAAAAATGGTTCTAAAAAAATCTCTCAAAATAATGGTTCCTTACTATAATATTTCATTTATAACATAAATACATTTCCATCAAATCTATAAATTACCCATAAATGCTCTCAATGACTATCATGTAACAAAATTGGTTGATCTTTCTTAAATTCCTTATGGCATAGATTCCTATCATGCCATGATTTTTGGCTCTGTATGTGAACTTCTTGTATCCAAGATGCTCTACATCACTACTCATCCATCATATTTAGTTTGATAATTATATTGGTGAGAGACTCATGATCCCTAGTCATATGATCATTGCAATGCACAGACTAGGTACCAAATATTCCATTGTTATAACTACTTCAAGCCCATAGACTAACTATAATGGAGTAAAACCTATAGCTCTATTATAATGCATGTGATATGCCCATATAATTTTAGAAATATAATCTTCCCAATCATCCCTCTTGATATCATAAATCTTTGTCAACATTTTTCCCAATAATTTATTAGAAGCCTCAGCTTGTCCATTAGCTTGTAGATGGTACATAGTAATTTTATGATGAGAAATCATGAATTCCTAGTAAGAGCCTTGATGGTGTTATTCATGAAGTGTGTCCCTCAGTTACTAATGAGCTTGATGGGGAATCTAAACCTTTTAATAACATTATCATACAATAACTTTACTATGTCTTTCATACCACAACTAGGTATTGTATCAGCTTCAACCCATTTGGTAAAGTAATCTATCACAATGATAATATACCTTGCTTTACTACATTTATTCAGTGGATTGATAAGTCTGACAAAATAAATGCCCCATTATTTAAAAGGTTATTTGGCTAATAGAGGATACAATGGAATTTCATCTATTTTTAATGGTTTACCCATGTGTTGACATACATCGTAGTGATGTGTTACTCTATGTGCATCCTGAAAAAGGTTTGGCCACCATAACCCATTATGTAACAACTTCTTGATAGTATATTCTCTAGTAAAATGGCCTCATATTATTATTTGGTGCACCTCTTATAAGATTTGTGTCCATTCATGTTCTAGAGCTACCCTACACATTACTTCATCCTTTACTAAATAATAAAACAACCCATTTATAATGGTATATAACAAATCTCAAGTGATAAACTACTTCTTATCTCTTTCTTGGTACTGTGAAAGGAATAATCCTTGTTTTCAAAAGTTATAAATTTCTTTAAAAAATTTGGGGATTGTATAAATATGAAATATATTAGCATCAAGGGAGTCTTCATGTAATTCTTTTAGTTCTTTGCCATGGGGAATGTGACTGAGATGATCTAAACCTACGTTTTCTCTACCAGGCTTGACATTAATATGAAATTGAAATTATTGAAATAACATCAACCATATATAAATGCATCATATAAACATTGGATTATTGAAAAGGTATAAAATATCTTGATGATCCATGAATACTTCAAATGGTGTCGCAAGAAGATAGTGTCAAAATTTCTATAGTGTGAACATTATAGCTAGTGTTTCTCTTTCAATTGTTGTGTAATTATTCTCTACATCAGATAAATTTTGACTTGAAAAATGTATGGTATGGTAAATTTTACCATCTCTTGGATGTAAAATCACAATACCAACTATGATACCCAAAGCATCAATGTGCACATAAAAGGGATTACTCTAATCTAGAAAGATGAGGATAGGCGCAATGACCAATCTCTACTTCAGTTTGATAAAGGTTACTTGGCACTTATAAAGTCCAAACAAGATTCACACCTTTTCTCAATAAATTATCAATGGAGATGAAATGGATATATATCCCTTGATAAACTTCTGATAGTACCCTATATGACCAAGAAAATATCACACTTCTGTGGAGCTAACTGGTTGAGGCAAACTCAGAATGACTGCAATATTGGCCTGGTCTACCAAAATACCTTCACTACACACTAAGTGACCTACAAAGACACCAAAAGGTGTAAAAAATAAACATTTATTTAAATTTAAATCAATGCACATATCTCAAAAATGTTTTAACATGAGGTACAATTTAGATAGATGTTCTTTAAATAAAGAAAAGATTTCCTGATCATCAAGATATACTTCTAAGAAGTCATGAATGAAGTCCTTGAATGCCACTATTGCATGAGAGAATATCATAGGTGTTTTATTTAGGTTAAAATTAATTACCTTGTATGTAAAGGATCCCCATTCCATGGAAAAATTCATTTTTAGCTCTATCTTCTTCTATAATGGGTATTTGATGATAGCCAATGAAGCCATCTGTGAAAGAGTAAACTTCATGTCCTATGATAGATTTTAAAAATTAATCTATGAAGGGAATAAAAAATGGATCACTCACACATGCTTCATTAATAATTTGATAATCACCCTATACTATGATCTTCCCTATTTTCTTAGGTTGCACTACCATTGGACTAACCCAATCTGCCTTCACTTTCAACTTAATGTTTAGATTCAACTTGTATGGTTGTTTCTTTATGGGTCATGCACACTCCTTGAGTTTGATATGCATTTTTACTAGAGATAGATCAACTCTTATGACCTCTAAAATTTAGTGGGAAACACATCTTGATAATCATACATGAGTTTCATAGCTTTAAAAGCTTTAGCTTCTGTCCAGTAATCACCTATATGTGCTAATTTGGGAATCTCCTTAGTTATGATGTTTGTTACATGTTTTTTAATGGGATGCTAGTAAATATTATGCTTTTCCTCATAAAAAAATTCTTGTATCATGTGTTTCCCTTCATGTTCTATAATTTGTATGTTATAAAACTTATCTTCCTCATTAGGTTCTACGATGGGGTCCTTTATTGGTTCTAGTGGCCATTCAGGTTCAAGTAAATTAGTCAAATCAATATCACCATCATTATCTAAATCTTAAGTGTCCTCTTCTTCATCTTACATTTTGAGGCATGGCTGCATGAGATATTTTTCTTCTTTTTTGGTAGCTTTATATCTTTGTAATATCATATTTATATCATAAGCTGCATTCTTTTGCACAGTGGATTCTGTCATAGTGATTAAATCTTCTATGCACCCATGACATAGGAAATGTTTGATTTTAAGTAGTGCATTGTGCACTAGAGGGTTCTCATATTCAAAAACAAATGTCTATATGAAGTATCTCTACACCTTCACCCAATGGTGTGTCTACCTTCTGCATTCTTAATGCATATACCATGTTGATGGTAAAGGAGCTAGTGTATAATGAAATATTTGAACCCAATATTTTGGGGCCACACATTCTTTAGTCCAAACTTAAAAACATTTATGAATATGTATTCTAGGATACTCACCTCCTTGGAAAAAAGACTAATTACTTCTGATGACCTGAAATAGTTAAAATCTACTAATCATGAGTTTAAATACATCATCCCAATCGATCTGATCATTTATATGAATTGCCCACCCTATCACTAAAAATCATTTCAAAGCATAATTCAAAGCACTAACACAATGACTAATGGTAGGTACATGAACTTGGAGGTGAAGAATGAATTGATTGATATCCTCAATCAAATAGTACATAGGGAGTTGTCTTTCATGTGTAAAGACCATTCTCATAGGTCAAAGTTCATGATCACCATGAGCCCAATTGATTAGGTGCATGTTTGAGTCTCCACTAATAGATGAAGCTATTTCCCAAGACAAAGTTCCTTCTTTGGTCAGTTTTATATAATATTGCATATGATCATTTGCTTAATAGAGAAAGTCAACCTCTAAATGCATAGGGGATTTGACAAACATGGATGCACAATCTTATATGATAAAATGGGTTACCAAAGGCTAAGTAACTATTGTTTTAGGATTTCATTACTTAGATGTATTCAACTATTGAGTGAGTAGAGATTGGACCTGATAATTAGTATGATCATACAAAAATTTACACTCAGCTACACTCAAAGCTTTCAATTTTTATTCAAATTTACCTTAATCCAAATAATTTCTTATATGACATTTAGAGAATCTAGTTCAGTCAAAATGATGTAGGGTTTGTGCACCCTACTCAAAGGAATGATGACAACCTTAATTATTTGATGTACCTCTAATTGATTTTATATATTATTTATAGTCATCCAGCCATCATATGCCCATTTATTTGTAATCAATGTAAGGTAATGTGTTACTATTATCTTCATATCATGAATTCAAAGTCACCTCATAGGGTCAGTTCTATGACTTTGATCTCAATGTCTTATAGTATGCCAATGGGATCAAATATTTCATAATTAGCTAAGTTAAGATTTACTAGGTTGCAAATTAGAATTGGCCATCTAATAACCTCACATGTAGATCTAGGAATCATGTTGACTCTGTTGCCAAAATCAAGGATAGATTTTGGAATTTCATATCCCATAACTTTAATATTGATTCATGCATCTACATCCCATGGCTTATTTTTTTGACATACCAAACAAGATTTTCTATCTTATGTTGTCCTCAATATGCACACTCCATTAGATTATATGGAAAGTTTATGATACTTTAAGAGATGTCTTCATTGTGTAATGTGCTTAAAAGTTTTAGTAGATTTGTTAGTGCAGTAAAAGCTCTATCCTAACATATAGTGCATATGATATGGCCATATATTGATGCAGTATCTCCTTTAGTAGTGTCTTGGTGTTGAATGTTTTTCAACATCTGCACAACTTGATACATGAGCCCCTTTTCTATAGTTGGGTCTGGGTATTTATCCTATTTTGCTTTTTGGATTCCCTAGTCTTGAGGCATTTCAAGAAGAGACAACCCTCTTTCTTCATGTTGGTGTCATGTAATATAATTTAGGAATGCATCCTTCTCAAACTATGCATTTACCATATTAACATTCTTGGTGGCCTTATCTTTTCTTTAATTTTCCAATACAAGATAATCTTCTATCTCATGCTAATCATATACTCTATAGTATGCACAATAAGACTATCTTTAGGGAATCAAAGGGAAATTATGTTACACATGATTATACCCTACACACAAATAATATCACAAATGAGGGCATTGATAGTTATTTTCCCTTCCACCTTGGTAACCCCCTCTATATCTACCCATAAATCCTCCTCTATTAGATATATAACTTCCTCTATACCCTCCTTGTTGCTACACTATATTCTAATGTTGATGCTACTAGGTATTATCTCTAATTCCAAATTATTATTGCATAACTAGTGGGGTCCAACTAGTTGGATGTTGTTGTATCATTACTAGACTCCAAGGTGTTGGATACTAGTACGATGGTGATGGTGGTGTTTAACTCAATGAAGGAGGGGTCTAATTAGCTAGACCCTGAGGATGGTACTATAAGAACCCATTATGGACCTTCTTGGGTCATATAACCTTTATTGACCTTTGGGCTTGGAATCATTTGTTTCATCGAGGACACTTTCTAAATAGTGAAAATGAATACATTTTTGGTGATGTCTTCTTTGAGTTCCTATAAATCCCTATAGTTATTTTCATCATGATTGTGTGACTTAAAAAAATTACAATATAAATTCTGTGGGTTCTTGACATACTATTGTAGGATATGACACTATGTTATTGTATACCCTACTACTCGATAGATTTCACAAAACTCTATCTTGATCTTATGACAATCATTGTTTTGGTGTCCTTTTTTCCCACTCTCCACACACCATAGATTCAACTTAGGTTTATATGCTTCATGATATTACTCCATTCTCTTCATAAAATCTTTTAATGTATTTTTATTCTTAGAATTTATGATGGGAGCTTTCCCATAATCTTCAATTTACTCCACTCACAAAGCAACAACTCTAACATCTGCTTTAGTAGCATATTGAGTTTATGCAGTAGCAAATCTAATTTTGAAATGTAGTCCTTTGATAAATGACACAAATTTATCTTTGTCTGTTAAAGTAAATTCCACCTTATTCATAACATCAAAGAATTTATGATCATAGTCACAGACCAATTCTCCCAACTTATACCTTATCTCTTTCAAGTCTTGAATAGTCTGACTGATACATTTATTTATCTTAACTCTAGAACAAGCCATTTTTAAAACTATTATAGACTTACCTGCTGAATTTATTTATGGTATATAGAATCAATTACTCTTTTAGTTAGTTCCCTTACTAACTCACACTTTTTAACATCTTCATCAGTAATGCCCTTAGCCTACCATCTCATTTCGTAGGTTAGTAAGTACTATTTAAGGTTCATAGACCCATCATACATTGCTGGATTTATAAATTCTCCTACAACACCTATTGTATAAACTAGTATTGAGGGGATCTACTGCATAGTTATTACAAGAGGAGACTATGTTCCATGTAATCCTACTTTTGTAATATGAATATTTATCTATGCATTAGGATAGCCAACATGCACACTCTATTTTTCTATATTTCCTTCTTTTCTCTACTTGGTTTTAACAAACCCTATGGCCTTTAAAGCCTTTTGAATTGATGTTGTTTCAATTTCAGTACCCCAATGATGAACTTATTTTGAAAATGGACCTTCTCAACTATTGTCTTCCTATCAGCCTAGGTGAAAATTTTTACTAGAATATAAAAAAATTGAGCTATGGGGATGTGTGCTCTTCTGGTGAATGATTCTTTCCTGTGACTTCTTCTTCCTCTACGCTTGAACCTATAATTACTCTATGACTATGTTATACTCCTTTGATTAACTCTTTATGTCCTTATTCTGATAATACTCTTTTTTTATCACTTTGCACTACATATATCATTTAATTGCTCTACTTCTACACTATTTTTTCCTTCTTCAAACATCTCTTCTTCCTCTCATTCTTTGTCTCTTCTTTTTGCTAGCATTCATCATCTTATTTATTTGTGCTTCATTCTTCATCTCATCCATCTTGATCATCACATCTTCTTACTCATTCATCTTCTACTCTTAACTCTACTCACACTACCTAGGTATTCTTCCATTTACTCCATCTGTTCTATTGTTATAGCTCACGTTATAAATCTAAACCTTTCATTTGACTCTTTTTCCTTCATGTATCCATTATTTATTTAGGTTCAAGCCTTATCTAGTCATTTAATAATCATTCACTATCATTTTACACACACCTCCATATTTCTAAAGTGACTATTCCATATTGGTTAGAGTAGGCACCATGGCCTTGTCCATAACCAACATCTTCATAAAGAGAGGTAGTCACTGCAAAAATTTCTCTCAAATTTCTCTAACAAACAAGTCCTACATAACTTTGAAATATATGTATCCTTGTACTATAAATTTAATTATGTATTCATCTATAGTATTAGTAACCCAATAATCTATTATTCTTGTGTAGTTAGTTTCCAATTTCTACAACCAGTATATCTTTCCTTCGCTCCATATTATTATTACTTCTATTCTTGGGTTAAAATAATATATTCCAACCATGTTAATTGATTAGCTAGAAATTTAGGAAACTCACGCCAAATTTTTATTGTAAATCTCTCCATAATTATGCTCTTGAATGATTTCCTATATGGTAAGACCAATCCATTTTGATTCTTCTTCTAAAAAATTACATATTCTTTGGTCTAACTATGCCTCAATATCTCTCTATCCTAGTAGCCATATTAGCATAATTTATTCGCTCACAAAACCATTGTTAAAAAAGGTTCCTAAATAATTAGAACATGTTAAGAATGAGGATAGCTAGGATATACTTTAATACACAAGATAATCTATCATATTCTTACAAAAAGGTAAAAAATAGAATCATAACAAATATGAATAATCATGTGTTAAGTAGAAAGTAAGAACAACCAATGATTCATTAACATAACCAGAGTGTTTGTATGTAATTAGACATAAAGTAATCAAATGTTATACATGAGAACACATGAAAGTAACAAAGTAAGAAACCACATAGGTAACCATAACTAGATAAATCTCTATTGATCTCTTCAAAAGTTAAACTCTATTCTTCTTGCAAACACATGTATATATAGACATTTCCAATATATGATTGTTCATATTCTTCTCATAATTGGTGTCAAAACTAGAGTCTATTCATATTATAACCTATTACAAGTCATTGATATAGGACAATATAGACTTATATATGATAAAATGAGTACATAACACATGCATATTAAACAAATATCCTGCGCAACTTTACAATTTGAATTCTTTTCCCAACAAGTAAAGTAGACATATTTTTCTTACCTATTTTTTCAGTTGTAAGGCTGAAATAAATATTGGAGATCTTACATTTGTAATGCCTTTAATATCTACCAAATTTCAATTATCATCCACATATTAGACTTTCATTTCAAAATAGTCTATGTGGGCTTGATATGAATGAAGAAAATCCATTCCTCGAATGACATAAAATGAGCCCAAATTTACTAAATTCATATTTAATCAAGGATTAAAGACACCTATATCAATTTATAATTGATCCAAATGCTCTATCATACGATAATTTGTTTCTATGCCAAATTCCACTTACCACGCTTCTCTCATTTTTTTAGATTAGTTTCATTGAGTATGAATCCAATGTCGACACTTGATTATTGATGTTATAATTATTTTTATTTTATTATTTTATGAGGGTTATTATATTTATTTATGTCAAATATATATTTTTTGAAATTGAAACACTTTGTAGGAGCTTCCTAAAAAATAGTTAGAAGTGCTAATTAACTGAGCTCAAATCCTTATCCATTTCATGTGTACTTAACTGAGTCTAGTTTATTGCATGTGTACTTAACTGAACTCAAATCCTTATCCATTAATACCTAAGAGGTGGTACACACTTTATAATTTTTTAAAACTAAATTCAATTTTATTATTAGTCAAACTTCTATTTTTAGAGGTGTTGGGGCACTAACTTGTCTAGTGTGAATGTGAGTGTGCACGTTTGCTTAATTGATGAAGAAGCTTCTTGCATGATGTTGATATCTTATCAGTGAATTAAACTTATTATTTTGAGTATATTTTTAGTTAAGTGTTATTTAATTTTTAGTTTTATAATTTATCTTGTCATGTAATTTCTTTGTAATTGGATTTATTTAGCTATTTTTATTAAATAAAATATGGTGTAATAGTGTGGCACCATAATTATTCTTATAAAATATATTTTCATAGTGTTTAGTTTTTATTTTAATTTTAGGCATTCAAAAGTTAAAACTAAGAATCTTTGGTATTATAATTTGAATTTATTCAATGCATACTTTATCATCAATCACACTTATAAAAAATTAGATTAACAACTAGTAATTCTAGGTCAAATTGGATGATTTATACAACTTCATTTTCATATTAAATCAAAGCTAATTTTTATTCCCTTCTTACTCAAAACATTCATTTGGTATCATAACCTCATTCAAAAAAGGTTTAAAATCGTTTTAATCCATTATAAGGATAATCATGGCTTATGTGAATTTTGTTTCTATGAATATTCTCATTTTAAAATATGACAACTTTGATTATTAGAGAGATTAATTAAAGAGAATAATTATTTGGAATGGAGTTTGGGAGAATATTCTACATGAATACACTCCACCTATAGATTGAGATAATTTTCCTCGAGATCAAAATAAAATAAAAAATGTTGAAGAAAAGATTGTTGCACAAACTTTCCTCTATCTTTAGAGTGCCATATAACAAAACATCTATCCAATAATTGTTGGATGAAAAAATTTCCATGAGGCATGGAGTACCCTAGAAAATTCATATGAAAAATCTATTAAGGTAAGATAATAAAAACATCAAACTCTTAAAATGAATATTAAAAATTTGAGAATGTTTTAAAATAAAGAAGTTGGAGAATAACACATGGATAAATGAAATAGTGAGTAGAATGAGGGTTTATAGAGAAACCATATAAGATAGGCTCATAGTAAGATTTTTTCTGAGATCTTTTATTAAAAAATGGATGCTTATTTTGATCACTATTTAGGAGTGTAAGGAAATAAAAATTATAATTTTTTATGACTTAGTGGGTTCTCTCTTGTCCCATGAGGCTAAGATGAGACTATATGCAGGTGATCTAAAACATTCACTTGAAACCAATGCAAAAATTTCAAATCCCAAGGAGAAAACTAAAAATTATAAAATCAAGGAATTTAAATAAATTTAAATTCATAGTGAAAATATCAAGATAAATTCATAATTAAGATAAATTTAAACCTTACTTGTCATTATTGTAAAAATCAAGACACTTTATAAAATATTACAAGATACTAAAAGCTAAGAATTAAGCTAATCAAGTGGATGGAGAGAAGACATTCCAAGATGAAAAAATTTAGGAGTAAGATAACTCAAATTATTGTCTCACATGTATTATGGGAATAGATGATGGAAATAGTTGTATTTTGATTTAGGTTACTCAAACCATATTACAAGTCATAAAGATGATTTTACCAAGTTAGATGATTCCTCACAAAACTAATTGTAATTGGGATATGGAAAGTACATCCAATTTTAAGGAAAGGAAAACATGAAAATTAACATAAGTAAAGGTAAGGTTGAAATAAATGATATTTATATTTCTCTAAATTTGGATCATAACAATATTGATCATAATGTTTTAAGAAATAGTGATGAAAGTAAAGAACACAATTTTTATAATTTTACTTGTAAATCCATAATTATTTCTAGGGATTTATTTTTATAAATGAGATGATATAATAATGTAGATAAAGAGGTCATAATTTAAGTTGGATGGGGGGTTGAATTTTATTTTGATGGATTACAAAGTCTTACACATGTTTCTAGTTAAACTTGAAATAATACTAGTTCTTCCGAAAAGATTAGCCATCCATCTTCTTCAACTGCAAGTATGTAAAATCATTTTTTGAATCCATATACATATAATAAAATGTTATATCAAAATATGAGAAGAGGATCACAAGGATTAAACATTAATAATTTATTTTTTTGATGATTCATATGAGAAAAATACTATGTTTACATTGTCATCTATGAAGTTATACAAAAGTTAGTCAATGGAAAGAGTGGGTTGATGCTATGAAAATTTAGATAGATTAAATTGAGAGGAATGATACATAGACTATTTTTAATTAACTATCTGATAAATATTTTATTAATACCAAGTGGGTCTATAATACCAAAGTTGAGAGTGATGGTATAATTGATGAGCTAAAGCTATTGTAGTTGTAAAATGGTTCACACAAGCATATGGTGTTGACTATGGGTATAATTATGCAATAGTGAAACATCAAGATACTTTAAGACTAATTTTTTTGTATCTACTCATAAATAATGGAAAATACAAAAAAAGGATGTAAAAATTTCATTCCTAAATGGAGTGATTGAATAATAAGTATATATAGGACAACCATAAGTTTTTGAAGTAAAGCATAATGAGTTTTGGGTATATAAGTTGAAGAAAGATATTTATGGGATGAAGCAAGATCTAAGATATTGGTACTCAAGAATTGATATCTTTTTATTATATCAAGGATTTGTAATAAGTTAAAATAAATTGACTATTTACATTCAAAAAGTTGATTCTAATGTGTTATATGTTTATCTCTATGTAAATGACTTGATATTATAGGTAACTCTATGGAGATGTTGAATAGCTTAAAAGAAGCTATACAATAATAATTTGAGATGACTAATATTAGAATTATGAATTAATTTATTGGTATCGAATCCTATCAAAATAAATATGAATTACTCATTTTTTAGGTCAAATATGTCCAAGACATTCTAAAGAAGTACAATCTTAAAGATTCTAAGCCTATAGACACTCCAAGTGTATTAGATAAAATACAATGATAGAGGGTGGGAACCCTTGAGCTAATGAAAATGATTTTAAAATTTTATTTGGAGGTATGATGTATCTCACTATGATAAGACCAAATATCAGTTATGGGGTTTCACTAATTTCTTGATTTATAGGCAATCCATCACTCAAACATTTACAAGCAATGAAAATAATTTTTATAAATGTAAGAAAGACTTATAATCATGGTATTAATTTTATACCATAAAGTTCATTATGTCTAATTAGATTCACATATAATATTGGAGAGGATCTCTTGAGGATAGGAATTCAAATTTAGGTTATTACTTCACATTGGGAATTATACCAGTTTAATGGCAATCAAAGAAATAAGTTATAGTTACATTATCCTATACTAAAGTTGAATATACAACCCTTACATCAAATTTAACACAATGGATATGTTTTATAAGACTCTTAATTTATTTTAGAGAGGTTCAACTTGAGCCAACATAACTTTTTTTAATAATATTGGGGCAATACATTTGTTCAACAACCTAGTTTTTCATGCTAAAACCAAGCATATTGAACTCAAAAATTAGTTGTCAAGGACTAGTTAAATGATAAACATTTTATCACTGTGAGAATTCAGGATAAATTTATTGAGATTCTCACCAAGGGATTGCATAAACATATTCATGAAAGACTTAAGGAGATGATATACATTTTTTCTCTTTGCATCAAAGAGGAGATGGTTGAGTATGATGCTAATGTTGAGACTTAATTGTTGATGTTATAATTAATTTTTATTTTATTTTTATTATTTTATAAGGGTTATTTAATTTATCTATGTCCTAAATTATTTTTTTTGTCAAATCTGAATATTTTTAAGAACATCCTAAAAAATAATTAAAAGTGTCAATTAGAATCCAATTCACTAAATGTGTATTTAACTAAGATCAAATCCTTATCTAATCATCCCAAAAAGGTTTGATAAACTTTATAAGATTTCTTAACTAAATTTAATGTTATTATTAGTCAAAATTATATTTTTAGAGGTGTTGAGGTGCCTAGCTAATCTAGTGTGCATGTTTGTTTCACTAAAGAAAAGACTTATTGCATGAGTCCATATCTTAGTAGTGAGTTAAAATTATTTTATTGAGTATATTTTCAGTTAACTTAGGTATTTTTTAATTTACATTTTTATACTTTCTCTTTTCATACTTTATCATGCAGGTTTTTTGTGATTGGTTTTATTTAGCATGTTTTGTTAATTAAAAGATGAGACAATAGTGTGGCACCATAATTATTCTTGTCAATTATTTTTTCATGTTTATTAGATCTAATTTTAATTTTAGGTATTAAAAAATTAAAACAAAAAATATTAAGTATTCTAATTTGAAGTTATTCAGTGTATATTTTGCCATCAATCACATTTACAATAATATTATATTAACAACTAGTAATTTTGGTCAGATTGGATGGTTTATATAGCTTAATTTTTAGATTAAATCAGAGCTGATTTTTAATCCCTCCATAATAAAAACATTTAATTTTTACATTTAAAAGCATATTTTGGTGAAATGAAACTAGAAAAATACTCAGAATCAATTAACATCGATTTAAAAAAAAAAAAAAAAGATATGATACATTTGGTTTTTATTGGTGTAACCTTCCATTCAGCTTGGTGATTGGTCTCTTTGTTATCATATTATTTTGGAAATTATTTCTTAAATTGAGATTTACCACTAATCCAATAACCTTGATTTAGTACACTTTGAGATACAATAATTTTATTTTCTCCCATGGCAAGATTCAAATTATGTGGAGGTGGAGTATTCTTTTGAAAAATTAGAGAATTCATTCCTCTTTTAGCGTTTCCTTGGAATTTATTGAGGCTATTTCATAATTTTCCATTGATTTTATAAAATTTAGGTATTTTATTTATTTACTTGTTAAAAATATACATTTTTTCTAAATTAATCATTTTTTCAATTCTTTCTTTTATTTAATTTTGAAAATTTATTTTTCTTTAGCTACATAAGTTAATTCTATGGTAATAACTAAAGTCATAACATTTACATCATGTATAATGAAATATCTAATGCCCCAATTAAATTTAGTTACCTTTGTTTCCTTGTCCTTGTAATTAACATAGCAAAGTAGATCTAGAAACTTTATTTTATATTCTATTATAAAAAGATTATTATCTTTCACTAGTTAAAATTCAACATACTTATTTTCTCTATGGTTTTATATGATATATATTTTATTGATTTTTTTCAAAACTTTTCAATATTATAGTTTTTTAATCATAACCTTTCATCTTTACTAAATTTACCCACCATAAAAGTGCATCATCTTCTAGGTGAAATGTGGCAATGTGGGCTTGCATGTTTGAAATGATGTCATTTAGTCTAAATATTTTTGGAAACTTATTAACCATGATTCAACATAATATCTATTATTTTCTTCCTTTAAATATAATTTTTATTGATTTCCTAAACCATATGGTTCATTACTACCAGTTATGATTATAAATTTATTATATATTATTTAATTAACTCAACTTATATACAAACATTCATATTGATTACCAATTCAGTCACAAAAGGGTCATCAAAATATATAGTGTTCATATTACAATGAACTAAGAATTATTAATATTTAATAGCTTAACTTTTTAGTTGAAATATCTCAAAAAGTAAATAGTACAATGATATAGATATTAATTATAAATAAAAAAGCTTTGAAACTTAAGTTCAAAATAGACTTAAAAATTTGATATGCTTTCAAGAAATTAAATCAATCTTTTATGAATTTTGGATACATAACAAAATTCATATTAAAGAACATTTGACTTCAAAAATCAAATTAGTACAATCATAATACAAATGATCAATTACATACGTATAATTATTCTAATCAATTTCATTAGGTTTCAAAACCAAAATAATATTTCAAAACCCTTAATTAACTTCCAAGTACAAACAACATAGAAATATAATAATATGGTTCTATTTATCTTAAACTCATTTAAGTTTTTTTTCTTAAATATAATTTAAGTTTTTCTTCTTAAATATAAGTCTTTACAAATTTATTTCATTATCTTTTATTTGAATAAGACTTGATTACAAATGTTTGAGTGTAAAAATAAAAATATTCACATAAATCAAATAATATACAAAGCTTGTAAAATATAACAATGGCATCTCATTATCCTAAGGTCCATTAACAAATATCCAAGAGACTTATATTTTTATACAAAAAAATTCAAATAAAAAACATAATCAATTATTCAGTCTTATTTAAAACTTATATAATATATTATTTTAGTAACAAATACATTGCTGAAATGGAAACAAACTCTTTTTATATAATGCTCTAAGTGTCAATTTTTTTGCTAATAGTTTTCAAGTGTCAAAAATAACTTTAAAATTGTATTTGATAACACCAACCTAAATTGGAAAAGATAAGCCCATCCATATGCGGGATGACTTTATCCCTACCCACCTCAAAAATTAGATTTGTTTTAAGAAGAATACAATAATTTTTGGAACTATCCTTTAAATAATGAGAGATAACCTAAAACATCTAGATATTAATAGACCTTAATTTTGTAGGCTTATATAAACATCAAATTTTGTAAGATTGTAAACAAATTTGAAATTATTTTATTTTAATTTTAATTTTTTTTCATTTTACCTTAAGTAACATGAATACTTTTTTATATTGTTAATTATTTTTTATAATATAATTTTAAATAAGTTTACAATATTAACATTTAATATAAATTGTCACTTTGTAATTTTCTATTTAAACTAAATATCCATAAAATAAAATAAATTAAATTAAATTTAAGTTATGCATAGTGGACTTATTGTCCATGTCAAATATTATCTAACCTTATAAAACTTGTTCATAAACTTGAACCCTCCTTAAAGTTTTATACTTCACCCTTTATTTGGTTTCACCTATAACATTTAAACGTGGTATTACATACTTTGCCATTGAAGGTCATGGAAAGATTATTTATATAACATGACATATTGTAACAACCCTATATTAAATATTAATATTATTACCTATATCAAGATTATAAACTTAATTGTCAGTTTTATTTTAATAGATTATTTTATATTAATGGATTGTACATGATAATATATAATTATAACCTTTATGTCTATCGGTTCACAACCTATTACCATTGTTCGATTTTTTACTAATTTAAAAAAATCCCATTTTTCAAATTTTTTCTTGATTCATTCAAAAGAAATAAATAAGCATATGCTGTATATATTAACTTATCACAATCTTGATGACTCAGAGACCTTTCATAAATTAGTAAACAGAGTTTACTTTTAATAAATAGTAAATTTATTTTAAAATTAATAACCTGATATACATTTCTATCTCTTCATAAAGATGTTATATTGTATACAATATCTCAATTTAAATACATAACATAAAATTATAAATATCCTTATAGAAAATACTATAAAATTTATATTAAATACTAAAGAAATTTATTTAAGAATTTAGAAACAAACATGATCCAATATAGACTTATTGGTTTATATAATACCATTAATTTTTATCTTATTTATATAATTAAGGTTTTTATCCCATATTTATTTTATTTCACACATTAATCATTTTGTTACCAAAGAAACTTGTATCATTACTAGGTTATATCGAGAGTGTATATACATAAAGAATAGTTCAAAAAACTAGGTAGAGATTAGAAAATACATTTTAATAGACAAGGGTGTTTTTTAAATCCACTTCTTTACATTCTAGACCCATTTTCATTTTTGTTTTGGACCCATTTCAAATGATATTCACTTTAATGAATAGTTCAAAGTAATCTCTCAATAAAGGAAAAAAAAGCAATATCATAGACCAAGTTTTAAATATAATGGTTGTATGATTGTATTTATATTTTTTATCTGTAATATATAATTTGTAAAACTGTATTAGATACAAGGTAAGATTTTAGGAAAATCATTGAAAAGTATAAATAAGTGTAATAAATATATATTTTTTTATAATATTCCTTCTTCTATTATTAATTATATTAACATTTGAATGGGAATATTGAATTGACAATCATCATAAAAAAATTTAAAACAAATAAAAATGATGATTACTCTTCCTTCTCAAAATGATATATTTTCAAATTTTAAAGATGGATGAGTCAACACTATGTTGGGTTTGGGGTTTCATGTTGTATGAAGAGATATCTACAAACTTTTAAGCTTTCTTACCCATTTGTCACACCACCGATATTTAGTAGATATAGGTAGGATTATTCTAGTTTTATTGCACATTTATTTCATTGAGTTGGACTAGCATTTTGAACTTTGGGTGGTTTTATGAACCCTTTATTAAATTTATATCACTACCATTTATGAATCTTTGGGTGTAGGGAAAGATGGAGGGACTTTGAGTACTAATGGTACCAAAACAAGTATAAAAGTTTGTACTGAAGGTATATCATGAGGTACTGGTTATAACCCAAACACTCTTTTACTTGATGTTCTGTTTGATTTAATAGAGTTTGATAAAGCTTGTAGCTATTTTGAAAACTACACTCTGGTTTCTTAATTTATATGTAGTCTCTCGGAGTTTTGAAACAAACCTAATTTTTTAATACATCAATTGTTAAAATAATTTTATAAACTTGAAAAATTATTCTCATATGAAATCAAAAAAAAGGGTTCATAAAATACAAATCCTTTAAAAACAAGTCTTCTTGAGCAGACCTTATAAAAAAAATATTAAGCCCTCGTTATACATTAAGCTTGGGATGTATAAAAATACTAGTATACTCTTAAAAATTCTAATATATATATATATATATATATATAAGTTTTTTCTCATAAAATTGACTAAATAAAAATCACTCATAAAAAATTCATATTACATGGAATAGTAGTGCACAATCAATTATAACTTAAAAGAATATTCACAAATATTAATCCTTAATAGCAGAGTGAAAAAAATTTATATCCCAAAATAAATAATCATAAAATAATGAAGCCTCTTACTTCAATAATTACAAAACAATAAATCAAATATTCATTTCATAATAAACTTTCACTTGAAAGTAGTATTATTCCTCATTAACGCAAGACTCAAATTACCACCTTCTAAAATAAAATAATTATTATAAGGATTAGCAATTTTTTCACATGAATATCACATATAAAATCAACATTCTCATAATGCTACCCAATGGAATCTATTGCATTTGATACCAAGGTCATCGCATCTTTCAAATATCATCCATGTCTAAATTAATTCATTTGAAAATATTATAAACAATTACATTTTCCCTAAACACTTTTAATGCATCTCATTTAACTAATTACAATTAGGGTACTCAAAGTTACATCTATATGAGCCATCCAACTATTGAGTATTAAGAATTTAGGTTCATATTTGATAGTTAAATAAATGATGTGAATAATTAGAACATAATTAGCAATTGTCTCGAAGGTGTAAAGAAAGTCGGAGGAATCATATATTTTTTGTTTTATGATTATATCTAGTATGTATTAATATATAATATATTAAATATATACAAATATTATCTTATATAATATATAAATGATATGAATGACAATGACTCCACATTTTTTTTAGTTATTCATATAACATTTGTTGATTTTTTTTCCCTGACCTAACACCAACTTCGTCATTATTAATTGGGTAATAAAAAACACTAGAAATTTATTAAGTATTTACATTCTTGAAAAAATAAACATTTAAATTATGTAAATATATATAACAAGAATTAACACTCATAATAATTAGCAAAATTTTAATTCTAATTTAAGAAAATTTAAATAAAAATAAATATTTTCAACCAAAACAAAATCATCCTAAATTCTAATGTATCCTAACTAGAGACTAATGAGAGATTGATTAGATCAATAAACAAAGACCAAATGTAGTTATGAAGATCCCATCTAAACAACCCACAACCACCAATTAGAAGGATGCAAGAAATTGTCCATGACTTGTCAAAATGACACTAAATGTTGTCATCTGTCACCCCTTTTGAGGATTTTAACCCTGCGATTTAATTCCCATATAGAACCCCTAAAATCAATCATAAATTATACTAACAAATTAAATGTGGGTCTCTCTCTACCCTTCCCGTCAATTCACAATAATGTAAAATCAGTTATAATTGTTAAACGTAGGAAACATACATGAAATAGCGCCCACTTCCAGAAAGAAACACAACCATAGTACATATACTTTATATATATGTCATGTCTAGACATGGAGATAAATGCATATTTGTAGTATCTTGAAAGCGCATAGGGGCTTTTTGACTCTGTTGAAATCCTTGACTAAAATGGAATGTAGTTCTGCTTGAGTTGAAACAACTAAGATGAAAAGAATGGTGGCAGTGTTGCTCTTAGGCTGAGTTAAAGAAAAGAAAAGAATAGAGCTTGATATGGTGACAACGTTAATTCTATTGGACAAAAATGCTACTTTGTGAGGTTCAAACCCTGAACCCTGGACGTGGCGATAGCAAGGATTGCTTGAAGGCAATGAAGAAGGCGAAGATCAACGATGCAGTGTAGAAGAGAGAGCCATAGAGAGGGCTTGGCATGGTGTAGCTTGAAAAGCTAAAATGGTATGGGCAGAAGAAGTGACTATAGGGAGATATGGTAATGGTAATGACGGCTGCATCTATGAATAATAGTATGGTGTATGTATTGTCGTATGCATACGGAAGGTCACTTGGGGCTTTTTCTTTTCTTAGGGATCATCATCATCAATCTAAACAATTGTCTACATGTTCATGCAATAGAAATATGTTTGGGTTGCAGTAGGTCACTTGTTCAAATCATGGGAGAAGCATTTTAAGCGTTGACCCTGTGGCTTAATTAGTGCCTTCTTATGCTTCGCTACTTCAGAAATATTGGTTTTGAAATACGGAGGATCATCTACCTTTCATGATTGCTGGAGGGGTTAGTAATAATAGTTTTACTAATAATAATCATCTTGCTATTATGTTTGGAGGTTTTGAGGAGGACGATAAGTTTGAGGGCTTAACTTCACATAGTATTTATCCTTATGGTGGCCGTCCCTTGCAAAACATCCATAAAGAGGCAAAATCTTTCATTTATGATGGGCAATTTGCTGAAACAAAAACAACATGATTGATGAAACTCCTCACTGTTCACTGACATAAATGGTATCATGCACTACCAAACCGCTCTGCATTACCACTTTTCCTAAACTATCACTATTCAAAACCAAAGTGTTTACAATAAAATATGTTGTTTTCTCTCTTTGTGAGATAAATCTGCAGGGCCTTGCCCACTGTATAAGTATCCAGCTTAATTAAATGGCAATTATACAATTTTGGAATGAGCTAGCAAGAGAGGTTGGAGTCAAGATCGACCGACAATTGATGGCAGTAGTTTTGGTAATATAGGATAAGTTTGTGAACGGTCTCAGGGTCGCCGCCCTTACGCTCAATATCACCTTTCACCGCTTCAATTGTGACTCCAAATACCTCCCCAGAGGTGATGGCTAAATGACAGTTGAACAAAATAACGAGATTCTGTGCAACCTTCTCCGGCTTGCTCAGCCTGTCAAAGCCAATATCCTTTCCTGATGGACCGTAGTTGAACTTCCTACATTATTGATCGTAATGAGTATATCCTAAGGAATGAGGATAGCTGTAGAGGTCTCCTACCAAAATACGCTTTGCCTGCAACACATGGGTATCAAGTATTTTCTTCACCACAAAAATTTAGTTTTGCATCGTCGATCTCTTCAATGTAGCATAGAGCTGAAAAAACAATATCAAAATCGTCATCATCAAATTTATGTAATGCAAATTATTGTTAGTACTGTAATTGCAATGAGAAATTAGAAAAGAAGGTAATTATTACGTACATCTAGGTTCATGAGTGACGTGAGCTAAGAAGGCAGCGAACTCTCTCTTCTCATCGTCGAAAGATCGAGTTGTGCTAAAGCCAGAGTAGGTGTTAGCTGCGTTGATGAAACCACCATAAGTATAAAATTTTCTCCCACAATAGCTGCTATCTGCAGCATCAAGAATGGCATGGAAGAAATCCTTGGTAATAATGGAGGAAACATTTCGGCTACTACCAGTGCCTGGATTGCTATTACATGGGCCTTCATGGCATTCATTTCCATAGTAATCACTTCCAATGCCACAGTAACCGTATTGGCTGTAGGACAAGTCTCTCGAACATCTGCAATTCTGTGTATAGGAGTAAGAGATGGTGCAGACGAGCAGAAGAATCTCAAGTCCAAAGCCTCCAACATTCCTTCTCATTCCCATTTCAATGTCTTTCTTCGTTTAAATGTGGTAGTCAAAAACATTCCTTCTCATTCCCATTTCAATGTCTTTCTTCGTTTAAATGTGGTAGCCAAAAACAACCCCATTTGTAAATTTAAGGGAGCGACATTTGAAAGCAATATAAGAAATGACAGAAGTATTGTAAATATGCATTTATCAATAATAAATGGAATCATGTACTACCAAACCACTTTGCATCACCATTTCTCTAAACCATTACCAATAAAACTTAAAATACACCACCATTCAAAACCAAACTGTTTACATTGAAATATATTATTTTGTTTCTTTGTAAGATGAATTTAAAAGCTTTGCCAACACCATATGTCATTATTGCATATGGTTGAGTTCAATGATCATAAAGCCCTTTACTTTGTTAACTTTTAAAATTATATTTAAATGAATTGTGTATGACATTACCCATATTTAAACACAATGTGCATAACTCTTAAGTGCACTTAATCATAATTCTCAAAGCCTATTGCCCTTAAATAGTGACCAAAAAAAAAATAATGCCAATCCAAAGATAAATTTATCATTAGTAATTATATTTACAATTTATACATAAAAACACCCTTACCAATCATTCCAATACAAGTTGATGGTCTTCAAGGCAAAGTTTCACTAAAGATGAAGTGGAACTAATCAATTACTATATATATTAGTGGGGTCCAATAATTTATGTAACAAAATAACTTATTATTTTGAATTTATTTTTATTGTAGTTCCTATCATATTTATAGGTATGTGCATGGAGTTGGAGGACATTATTGTATACATTTTTCATAACACGATCACATTATTTAATAATGTCATCACATTAATTAAATAATACAATTGTATTATTTGAATAATGGTTGGATGATTCTTGAGCCATAATACAATCACATTAATAAATAATATGATTGTATTATTTAAAATAAATAATACAACTACATTAATAACATGATCACATTATTTTAAAATAAGGAACGTGATCATGTTAATAATGCAATTGTGTTCCATGTGTCATAAAAAAACTAAACCGAATGCAAAATTTCACCATTTTGCATTCACATTATGTCTTTTCCCTCACTCTTCTCCACTTTGTGATTGCATCTTGCCCCAGTGAGGCCAATCCTTACTACAATTCATTCTAAGACGTTGTTAATTGATGATGTCACCATGTAGAAGAGGTAAGTGCTAAAAATCTATTCATTGTTTATTATTTTTATTATTTTTTTGTTATTTTCATTGTTTAATTGGTAATTTATTTATTTTGAACATCCTATCTTGCTAACCCTGATGTTCCTCTATCTAACCCTCTTGTTCCTTAGTATAACCCTCTTGTTCCTCCTAATGCTCCTACAGTTTCACAAAATCTCCTAGGCAGTCAAAAGAGTCTAGTTGACCACATTATGAAAAAAAAAATTGAAATTGAAAGTAAATAATTAATTTTGAGAATGAGGGATCCCACTTCCACCAACACCCACCACACTTATCTAACCAATTCCCTAGATACATTATTAGGTGAAATTGACTCTATAACAAGTCAAATTGATAGATGGGATTCATATCAATATAGTTGTAGGGCTTACTATGCTAAAAAGTTGTCAATACATGAGGTCAAAAATAAAGACATATCAAAAGCCTCCATTTTCACCTTATTCATCAACCCAACCACCAATGCACCATTTTAAGTAACTATAAAAAAAATTCAATCCATCTCTACTAACACAATTTAATCACAACTAATTTCTAGGATTGATGGTGGATGGTGTTTGATTATCCACTATGTAACAACATGAAGTTTCATTATATTTTTTCAGGAAACTCTACTATGAGTTTGTCCTTAATGAGATTCTAAACTATTTTTATTTTAGTGAGTTTCAAGACTGAGGGAAAGGCTCTGCACAAGATTGACCATGTGCACATCATGCACCTAATCGACATGCAAGGATCCATATCCAAAAACCACTTGAACCTAAAATCCTCTCTATAGTTCAGTAGGTCATGGAGATTGACACTTTGCATGCACTTAGTTTTCTCACTAATACACTCATTCAACATATGAGTAGGCTCTCACAGACCGATGCTAGAGATACACCACCTAATGTGCATTCCTGACCCCACTCTTGTAGATTTTGTGGATATATATGCACTAGGCCTTATGATGACAATGGCTTTGGTGGCTTAGAGGGCTTAGATAATATAGTTGTGACTGATGAGTTTTTAGCACACACATTTAGTGTGCATACATCATCCACTACACAGATGCAGGTATAATTTATATAAATATAATGTTAAATTTAAGTTATAATTATAAATTTAATTTAGCTAATAATAAATTTACATATAAATTTAATAACATATACATAATTTTTTATGTCCCAAGAGGTGACAGTGCTTTCATTGTTAGAGTCAACATTTAGAACATTTGATTTGATGTAGCCATTGTTTACATTTTTGGATCTAGTTGCTAGCCCATCCACTACTACATCTATCTTTGTTAGAATGACACCTTTTATTTAAACAGATGTAAAATTTTGAGTTAATCTTATGCTCTATGTACATTTAGTATATGTATATTTTCCTTATTATTTTAAGTTAAATTTATCTATCAAGGATCTCAAAATTCAAGTACAGTGCTATTAAATACACTCTTAGTTTAATAAAAGAGAAAAACTTGCCATGTATATCTTTGATATTTTATAGAAAAGTAAGTGAGATCTTGTTTACATTTAGTTGATGGCTCAAATAGACACACCTATATCGCTATGATCTAAGACATACATAGGCATTACTATTGAAATATCATCTACACAATCACTGACAGAGGTATATATTAACTTATAATTTTAAATTGTAAAAATAAACTTATTTTAATAATTTTACTACATAATTGAGACAAATATAACTTATGTGAATGTATTATGTATGCAAGGTTGTCCCATGACATCTGATAGTCTCAATCATATGATTAGTAGGATAAATTCTCATGTTTCTTCCTTATTTTAGATGTCTATTCAAATAGCTAAACCTGCCACTGACTTGTTGGAGTATCAAAAATAGATTGAATAGGACCGCGAGCTTGTAGTTAGTGCATGTTTAAATTATTTTTTATTCTAGTTTAAAATTAATTTATTAACATGTGGTTGAATGTATTTCATGTTAATTTTTTAATAATACTTGTATTTGAATAGGTTCAACTGAAAGCAATCTATGAGCATAGGACCCATAATTAGACCTTGGAGCAATCTAAGGCATTAGAAGGATCTCCATCTACCAGTAGGGAATCCCAGGGAGAGTCTTCTTTGAGAAAAGCAAAGTGAGGGAGGCTATTTGATGATTAAGATGTTTTACATGAGATGCACTTTTTTGTATGCCTATATGACATTGTACTTATTTTTGGCATTGCATATGCATATATGGAATTCACCTAACATTAAATACTATGCTAGTAGATGTAATTTTTTGTATGCCTATCATGGTAATCTATGTATTATTGACATTGTACATGTGCCTATATGATTTTTTTGTAGTTTTCATTTTAATTATGTTAATCCATCTAATTTATATTCAATTTTACTTTAAAATGTTATCATATAGTATAGTTTTGATCTTCCAAACTATTATTTATTAGATTTTGTATTTAATGTTGTACACAAATGATGATTAAAAAATTGTTCTTTTCAGTACTATAAATCTATGATATCCCATATTTTTTTAAACTAAAGTTTTTATTTGATTGTGTATAGTGGAAATAATTGATGACACTCTTATCTATTTTGCATTTGTGATCACCCATTTATAACTTTTCAATTGATCATTAGCATGCAATTTGATTTCACTTAAGGCCCATA
Organism: Torreya grandis; assembly: GCA_037957365.1. Classification (NCBI taxonomy): domain Eukaryota; kingdom Viridiplantae; phylum Streptophyta; class Pinopsida; order Cupressales; family Taxaceae; genus Torreya; species Torreya grandis. The sequence continues at coordinate 186,850 of JARHVA010001663.1, forward strand.
CCCAATCATGTTCATGTCGGTGTAGGTATTTACAACACTTATTATTTCATCTTGCTTATGTGATAATTAGGTCTATTAGGTGAGTGATGACATCATCATGATGTCATTATGTACTTGTGAGTGCATGGGGTCACATAGTGTCATTACGTACTTGTGAGTGCATGGGGTCACATAGTGAGTGGATGAGATCATCCATCCCACTTTGTCCCTCGAGTGCCTAGTCCACTCAAGTCACTTTTTCATTATTTTCTCTCAGTGCTCTCTCCACACATTATGGAGGAGCCCACCCACTCACCTTTTTTGGCTGAGTCATCATGCACTCAACCAGCCTATTTATGGACCTCTCCTCCAAGGCTTTTTGTGTGGTAGAGCTTATATGTAATTAGAATTACATGATGCATAATGAATTAATCTTAGATCAGATAAGATAGAGCACACCTATACTTTTGATTGGGTATATACTTGTTAATTGGGAACATGACCAATATGAGGATCCATTAGACCTAATTAGGGGATCACTTGTCACAACACATCATTCTAAGAAGGGTTCCAAAGCCTACAATCTAACACAATCACACAACCCTAAAAGAGCCCTATGATTTGATATTCACTTATGCTAATAAACAAGAAAGCAAACTATTATAATAACAAGAAAAGTAAACTAATATAGTGTGTACCAAAGCTTATGGCACAAAGTAGGGGTTAAAACAAAACAAATAAAAAAACTAAACTAAACATATATAGGAGACATATACTCATGTCAATGTATACATAATCCTAATAAATGGAAGAGAATAATACATATTGCATTATGTATCTACTCTTACAAAGGAGATATAAAGTTAGGAATACTTACTTTTGAAGATGAACTTGTTGAGTCTCAACCTCTCCCTTAGCCAAGGTGTTTCGTAAGAGATTGTTGTGGCTTGTAAGGATAACCAAGATAAATCAGCTTGAGGCTACAAAAACCACCTAAGCATCTAAAAAACTTCTCCACAAGATAAGATCAGAGCTTCAAAGAAAGTATTGAACCCTAAAACTTTATTCCTCAAGTAGAATGGTCAATAAGTAGATGTTTATTCACACTTCTTCACTTGACTCTTCTATTCTTTTAAATGGTGAGAAATGACCTTGTCTATATAGTAGTATCTTGCCTAAAAACCATTCAGACATGTTGGTTGTACTAGGTCAATTAGGTTGACCTAGTACATTCTCGAGCTAATGCCTAAAATCTATGCTAGGTCGGTCGGGATGCAAACAAGTCAAAATAGCTAAAGTGTCCTCAAAATACACTAGGTCGACTAGGTTGACCTAGTGTAATGAATAGGTAAAAAGGGTAATAAGGTAAAAAATAAAGGAATAAAGCATGATAATGAATGGAATGGATAGAAAATAAAAGAACAAGCCTAGGGTTCATGGTTTTAGGGAGCTAGTGTGTAGATAGTAAGTGGCAAAAGGAACAATAATCTTATAAAGAACCAATGGTTTGTCCACCCATTTTTTGGTGTGCCACTTAAGGCATGCACTCAAAGAGATTGAGACTTGACAGGTTCCTGTAAGATACAAAGTGTCAGTAATCAATAAAAGTTTAAAAATATTATATGTATACATATGCCCCAGCCAAAGCTCATCATGTGTCACATAAGTGCAACATGGAATGGTGCTTCAAAGATAGAACATGATAACACATAGCATTGATGCTAAGTATGGTGTAATAGGAAACAAATAAGATAAATGAAAGGACTAAATTGAAAAATACATACCTTTAACTTTTCTTAGTGTTGTAAATAAAGAAGTAGACTACAAGAGATATGAAGGCATGCAATGTGAAGAACACTAGGTGAACCTATAGAAGTTAGTGGAACAAATAGCCCAAAATCATTTTTTTTGGATTATAGGCATATTATAGTGGGAAATAATTGTTATGTCATCATAAATCCAATGTATTTTATGGTTTGAAAAATGTATAAGTAGAAACAAATAGATGAGCAAAATAAGAAATCTAAAGAAAAATAATTAAGAATTTTGAATTTTAAAAAAGTGGTTTTAAATAGGAAAAAGAGAAATCATTTTGTTATTTTGATTTGTAAAAAAGGAGAAAAAGAGATCTGGAGAGAAAACAAGCGAGGATGGCGAGGGAATGACATGATAGGCAAGAGAGAACCCCAAGAGCGAGAGCAGGTGCACTATAGGTATGCAACCAAGAATCTCAAACTAGTTTTTGAAATTTGCATTGATTTAAGTGAGTTATGAGTAAAATTTTATTTTAAGAATTTATACATATCAAAAAATGAACAAAATTAGGTTCTAAGGGTAGTAGATAGGAAGATGGGAAATGGGTTGGAAGGAAACAAGAAGAAAGCAAGAAAAAGATAAATTTTTAGCAAAATACACTAGGTTAGCACACTGAACCTACTAAGTTGACCAAGTTGACCTAATAGGTTGAATCAGGGTGAAAATCCATATGGTCAATCTAGTAGGTGTAGGTCAACCCAGTGTATTCTGTCAACTGAAACCAAGTGAAAAAGTGTCCATTTAGTCCATAAGGGCCAAAATAGAACCTGAACACTAGGGAGAAGAAGATAAGGGATAAAATAAGAAATTTAGGATAAAATAAGACAAAAATAGGGAAATTTTGGTCAAACTAGTTTGACCAAGGAGCCAAAATAAGCACAAAAAACATGCAAAAAGCCAAAAGAGAGTTAGAATGGCTCAAAATGACCAAAGAGGGCAAGAGGGACCAAAATAGGATAAAAATGAATAAAGTGTGCTTGTTTTTTATTAAAGATAGAATGAATAAATAATGTATTATGATTATTCATGACATGGAGGAATGAATACATCCTTTATTATTTCTTGATTGTAGATATGGCCATGGTTCTATAGATTACTAGATGTGTCTTGGTCATTATATTTATTAGAGAGGTTAATAGATAGAGATAGAACTAGACTAGTAGCCATAGGTCTAGGAGGTATAGCAAATATGTGCAGGATCCCCCTGAGTGTGGATGTGTTGGTCATGTTCCATGGTTTTTGGGAACGACTAACCAACACCTTCAAATAGGAGGTAGATGGGGATGTGATAGAGGTGGCTATCACACTAGAGGAAGTCTATGTCATCCTCAGACTTCCCATAGTAGGAACACTATTGATTACAGGGATACTAGATAGCATAAAGGAGAGAGGAGCCTTAGCCATGGGGGCTATAGGTTTAGAGATGATATTATCAAGGTGGAGAGTATGTAAAATGTGTATATACCAAAAATTTTGGATCTCCAGAAGGTGGTGATAATCCTTGTGACACAACAAGTGCTTTGTCACAAGTCAGATGGTAAGGTACCACTATACTTGATAGCCTTGAGTAAGATTATTCTATAGGAGGGAGTGATATATGATTTGGGCTCTATCATCTAGGTCTAGTTTTTTCATGATCTATTTGAGATGCAAGTCAAAGGACATAAGACCATGGGACTGATCTACTACTGATAACATAGATATATGAAATATTTACTATGTATCGATTAGTTGGGTTGCCTCATGTGGTTGATAATAGATCACCTCAAGTGAGGAGATGGAGGGAAGACTAGGTAGCATGGGTCGTGTCCCATGTGCTAGTACTATAGATGGTGAGATGCACTGACATAGTGTAGTGACCATATGAGCAGCTAGCGACTACCTAAGAGAGATAACACACTGTTAGACTAGCACTAGAGAGGAGAGAGGTGATAAGGAACTATATATGGTGGAAAGAGCAACATTAAATGGCATGGGTGCTAAGGCAAATGGGTTTACCTCATCGAGTGATATCGATACTTATGCCTGAGTAGTAGACTTGACATGTGAGAGAGCCATGAGGGAAGAGGGGACTTGAACCACTGATAGTGAAATTAACATTAAAGTCACATCAAGAGTGACCATGGACTAGTTAGGTATGATGAGGTGCATAACAAGAGGAGGTGGAGGTAGGGGCAAAGATACTAGATGTATCACCACCATCTCCATAGAGAAAAAAGCTACAACCATTGAGGACATGGTGGTGACTAAGGTAGGAAGAGAGAGAAAAGACCATCATCATCCTTGGTGATTTAGTAGATGAAATAAAGGAGAGGATAAAAAGACCACTTAGATAGAGGATGAGATGGATGCAAACCATGACAACTGAGTTTGAGCTAAGGAGGTGACTGATAGAGGAGGTATTAGGAGGCTGTGTAGACAAAGAGACCATGCTAGGTGGTCACACAGATGGTAAGACCATAGGGGCAAAGACACAGTTAGGTAAGAAAAGTATGATTAACTTATTTGCTTAAGTTGTTATTTGGTAGATAGATATTATGAGATATGATAATGATATAATATCCATCTAGTGTGATGTTGTAGGTGTACTTGAGGATAAGGAGGAGAGATAGTGTCCCTAGTTAGGGGAACACTCTATGACATCCTAGATGAGACTCTATAGCCTTACAACCCCATGACATTAGAGGATCTAAGTGTACCATCTACCCCAGCTCAAGTGAGCTGGTTCAGATAGTGGGAGAGGGTATGAGGTAGATACAGATGTAGAGAGAGGGCATAACCACCAATAGAGATGGGTGTAGGGGAGAGGTAGGCTTGGCAAGCCCTAGATGATGAAAGAGTTGTGCATCAAGATATAGTGACATAAATGAAACATGCATATATGATGATGTAGACTTAATTGACATAGGCACATGTATCAACCCAAATCGAGTTGGTACAGGCATAGGTGCAGATAGTACATCTATAGGGATAGGTAGAGGGATTGAGATCTTGGACTACCTCATTATAGTGTACCATTCAAAGGAGTCAAACTGAGGCCTTAGTTGGAAGCATGACTAGGTCATGAAATAGACATAATGGGGCTCATCCCTAGTTGTGAGTCTTTATATATGGTTGTATATGTTGTAACAAACTCTTGAGATATATACATGATGTATCATTTTGGCATATTGGTGTTGGTTATGTATGTTGTCTTTACAATTGTTGTTTTTGTTCATTATGTTGGTTGTGTGTCGATGTTTTAGATATATTTATTTTTAGCACATGTATTTAGATTTTTTGTATATGCTATAGGAAATATATGTTATGTGGTTTATTTTCTAGCATTTATGGATAACACATGCATGGTTTTAAAAAGAAACAAGAAAAAGTGACTTGAACAAATATAATCAATAAAAAATGTACTACACACTAATTCAAGTTGAGAAATGTGTAATAACATGAAAAATGACTAAATATAAAGAACCAAGAGAATGGAAAATAAGATGCTAAAAGGGGGATTTGTTTTTAAACCAATGTGAAAGATTTTGACACCAAATTAAAACAAGTAAAATCATACTAAATATCACGTTGGGAAGTATGAAAAACAAAGTAATAAAATGGAAGGGATGAAAAGGGCATGAATGGTAATAAAAACAAATCAAAATTAAGTTAATCAATTATACTATTTCATGATAGGAAGTATAAAAGAGAAACAAAATTTGAAATAATTTGGTCTTGAATTTATCATACTAATTCAAGCTAGGAATTATGAGAAATTCAAAAAATGGTTGTAATCATACATGCACTCAAAAAATAAGAAAATAAAAGGCAAAATAAAAATGAAGTAAGCATAAAACATACTAAATATTAAGATGTGAAGTATGTCAAATGACATGTAACCTCATAATCAATTGAATCTTATCTCTTACTTGACACATGTAATTTGAATGGTGACTTGTTTATTGGATTTTTTTTTTGGTTATTTTGTGAGGATGGCTAGGTCCTATCTGTGGACTTACATTACAACTCACAAAATAAATACCAAGGGGTACCAAAACAACATTGGTAAGTAGAAGGATTAGGATTGATAAATCAAGGATGTGGGTAATAAGATGGAAAATGAAGTAATTTGTGAGGAATGTTGGTTCCTATCTGTAGTCTTACAAAGTAAATCACAAATGAAATCCCATGGGGAGTGATCATAAAGATACACAATAGTTCCTAAGAGGAAATATGAGAAAATGGATTGGAAAAGAGAATGCAAAAATCAAATACTTAGGTGTTTTATGAGAATAACTTAGGAGACAAGAGTCATACTAAGGACATGAGAAGACACTAAGTGACTAGTGTTCGTCTATGTACAAATTAAATCTATTCCCTATATACATAAATATTTGTAGGTAGATAAGTGTGATACTAATATCAACTCATGAAGGTAGATGGGTACAAATAAAAGTAAAATGGACCTACCTTCCCATGACGTGTTCCCTGCTCCTCAGGACCCCTTACAAAGCCATCAGTCTACTACACAAAATAGGTACTGGTGTGATAAAGTAGGTAGCACTAAGAGATTTTTTTTTAATTATCCTCTTCTAATCTACTATTCTAATTCATCCCAAAAGACCTCAGCGCTATCGTGAGGCCAGTTATGGAGTTTGAGCTTTGACTAGAAGAAAGAGATGTGTTTTGAATCGCATCTTTTAGTGTGATTTGACTTTTGAGAATATTTTTTCATTTTTGATATCATTTCCTTTTGTTTAAATGATTTAGATTTTAAATTTATTTTGAAGGATTTTTAAGATTCCTCCTCCATACGCATTTGAAAAACCAAACATGAGAGAGATATTGATAGACACAAATGAGCTTTAGGCTAAGGCTAAAGGAAGCTAAGCGACCTAAGACAAAAGATTGACTAAGACACTTAGGCTTGATAATGAACAAGTATGTGATCTCAAGTCTCAACTGTGTATATGCTTAGTTTATGGAAAAGGAATAAGAAAAAAAGAGATCCAAAGGAGGGCCGGTGAAAGGAAATAGTAATGAGAAAGATTGTTTGCTAATTGATCACATGGTAAAAGGAGATAATAACCAAAAAGGGATAGGGTAGATTTGACCGAGTCACCATGACAACTATCTATGAAAAAATAAAGATAAGAGAGCAAATAATCATGACTATACAAGAGAAGAGTTTTGAGAAAAACTCTAAAGGAAAAGAAAGCAGTGATAAAGAAACAAAATAGTAATGATAAGGAAAATACAAGTATATGCAAAATATAAATAATTGAAACTAATTATAGTACAAGAAGGGACAACATGATATAAGATAAGAAATAATTTGATACAGTGTCAAATGATATAGTCAAAATTGAAATATTTTTGGAACACATGTCTAATCCAAATGTAAATGAGAAAGCACCATGCATGTGCTCATAAATACTGGTAAATCTATCCACACACATTATCCAAGACATCAGATAAATCTCTATGAAGCTAGATATGAACTATTGTAATGTCTTGTCAATCTTTGTTGAATACTGGGCAAATACTTATTTTCTAATCTCCTCAACTAAAAAATCAAGAATACTCATTGGATCATGCTAAGGAGTGGAATTGGGTGAAAAATGGTTAGGAGAATGTGTGGGAATAGTATCCATGGGAAATGTTAGAATCACTGGTGGAGAAGAATCCATGGGTGAAGGAGGGTCCACGAGTGGAGAAGGAACCATAAGCAGAGGCACAGAAGGTGGTGAATGGACCACAAGAGGTGTATCTGTGGGAGAAGAAGGAGGACACTTCTTGTGATAAAGACCTATGGGAGGAATGGTAGAAGGTGTAGGAATATATATAAGATGATCCTTAAGATGCTGATTAAGGATATGACAATGATCAGTTTGCTGTGTGTTGCATTGGTACCATAGACAATACCTCTCACCATACTTAGGTATATGTTTAGGAAGAATATTTAGAAGAGGTATGGTAGTGTCTATTGATAGATAATAAGGATGCAATATATCAATATATTTCCATAATTTATGATAATGGGTAGAAGAGTGATTATCTATCCCATGGAAGCAACAAATATGCTTGTGAGTATTCTTAAGAGAAACACTTAGGGGATAAGGTGTAATAAGTGTGGATGAAGAAGGAGATAGATCATCATCCCATTTGGTGGGAAAAGGATCCATCTTGGGTAAAGGAATCAAGACATCACCAATAAAATGTGGTGAGGGAGAAAGAATGGAATTAGGCTAAATAAAAGGCCTAGTCTTGGATAAGACTACAGGAAAGTCATCGTAAGGTGGTTTGAAAGAATGAGGTTGAAATGAGGATGAAAGTTAGGAGATGATATGAGGTGTAATATCAAAATTTTTGATATTTAATTTAATCTCATCGAGATCATCATCATCAAAGTCTAAAAGGTTAGGAGGAATGTTACCAATGAGCTCAGGATGCCCATTGTAACCTTTGGTTGAGTTGATAGAAATTTGAAAATATGTTATTCATGGAATGGAATACTAGGTAAAGGCTCAAGAGAAGGAATATTAAAAACACCATGATCTTGGAATTGATCAAATTACAAGTGTTAGTATCTCCTTGAGTCCTATAAATGACTCCATTATAAGGGAATTTAACACATTGGTAAGCGAAAGGAGCGATATATCGCATACGATGAGTCCACAGCCTACCAAGAAAGATGTTATAAGAAAGAGGGAAATTAAAGATCATCACCTTTACATTAATTCTAATAGGTGGGACAGTAATGGGAAGCCATAAATACCCAAGAGGAGGTATTTGCCTTTTATCATATCCTTAGCATGTGGTACATGTAGACTTAAGATTGCATTCTAAATATCCAAGGGTTTTAATGATAACAAGAGAAGTAACACAAGTGATATAACCCTCATCAATCAATGTTCATTTGACTTGGATATCACCTATTTAGATACTAATAAATAAAGGAGGATCATCTGCACAAAGCATAATCTCATTGAGAATCATATATGCAATGGAAATTTTTAAAGAAAGAGAAGTATCAATAGTTTCATCAACATTGATAAACATCTCTTCACATTATTGTAAGATAATATCTTCAAAACTAGATAAGGTTGCTTCCCATCCTACTAAGGGAGGATGAGGGACATTCATCTCAAATAATAGTTGCATAAGATAGTTCTGATGATGGGGAGTTGTCCTCATGAGCTTGAGATATGGAATTTGAGATGGGATATTAGTGAGTTCTGGAATGGGATCCCACTCATCATAACCCATGAGAAGATTATTAGAAATATGTGCATAATGGTTAAGGAGGTCTTTGGAAGGAGGAACTGAAGAGCATTGAAATTTGTGTTGATAAGAATGAGAAGGTTTAGAAGAAGGTTATAAATCATTTGGTAATGAAGAATTAGCTGGTTTAGATTGATCTTGAGAAGTAAAAGAAGTGTTAATAGAAGGTTGATTATCATTGGAATATTGATTATCATTATTACTAAAAGATGATGGAAGAATAGTAGAAATATAATGAGATGTGTTATCCAAGGGAGAATCATAAATTGGATCATCATCAAAGGTTATAATATCTTCTTTCCCCAACTCATTCAAATGAGTTGGAAAAGAATCTTGGATAAAATAGAATGTCTTAGAAGGAGGCAGGGTATAGATAGGTTGGGAATTGATGAAAGCCACCACCCTTCACATATTAGTTGTGCTAACCACATTTTGTTTGAAATTGGGTTCAACAAGACTTTATACATTATTGGTGGAAGAGGTGGGTTTGTCTTGGTTTTATTGAATAGGTTGATGATTAGGTAAAGGATATTTGTAAATAGCTAAATGAACATTTGTTTAATTCAAAGCTTGGGTTTGATCATGAGTTTTATAGTCCTTGAAAGTAACTTCAAAAGCTTGTTGACGCTTGTGAATGATAGCATCATGATCAAAATTAAGACCAAGAAGAAAATACATGGATAAATTATGAATTTGTCTATAAGTCTCATGAGAGTGACCCCAACTAGCATGAAACAAACAAATTTTTCTAGGATCATACCAAGTTTTCATAGGACAAGTAGGGTCAATCTCTCGAGGGAGAGGCCTAGGTAAATGCTTAAGGAATTCAGCTAAGGAAAGAGGTTTATAGACATTAATGATGTTTGGTGATGAGAAATAAGGATTAATATATTATTGAGGAGATGGTTCTGAAGAATGGGTAGGAATGATAGGTTAAACATTGTGAATAGTATCATATGAATCAGTAACACCATCATTGGTAATATTTTAGTTTTTGTTTTTAAAAAACTAACAAGGACCATGAAAGGTTGGGGTGGCTCGAATTGATGCATATGGAAATCTTGCCTTTTGGCTTAGTCAATGGCCTCCTCCAAGGTATGTGGATAAAGGATACAAACTCAATATTGTAATTTAGGGAATAAAGCATTTGTAAAGAAATGAAAGAGATTGTCATCTACCATGTTATGTTCACACTTGTTTGACAAAGTCTTCCATCATTTAACAAAGGCTTGAGTGGTTTCATTTTCATTTTGTTTACAATTGATGAAGTGGTCCAAAGTGTTTTTAGGAAGATCACTAGTTTGGAATTCTTGTACTAAAGCATTCACTAAATCCTCCAAACTAGTGATGGAATGAGATCTAAGTTGATTATGCCAATCCAAGGCATTACTTGTGAGGGTTTTGGCAAGGAGTTTGGTAGAATAAAAGGTGTTTAATTTGACCCAATCCTTATAAAATATTCAAACGTTTTAAGATGAAGGGTAGGATCAATTGATCCATTATAAGAGATGGTAGGTGTTATACCTCTGATATCAATGTTAGCAATTTGAGTAGTAAGAGGTTGATTTTGTAAATGCTTGATAACTTTGTTGCCTAATGGAGGTTGAGGAATGAGATTACCTTGAGAATATCAAAGAGGGGGAGGAGGAACACTTTGGTTATGTGTGCCCCAAACTAATGGTTGCAGTTGTGTTTGAAGATTAAGAAGGTGGTTTTGCAATCTCATCATTTGATTCATGTTATGAGATTGAAATGTGTTCATTTGATTGAGAATTTTTAATAATAATTGATTAATTTGATTAGTGTTATTAGAATTAGTGTTGGTGTTTGAGTTAGTATTAGTGGCTTGGGTACCATTATTAGTGTTGACATGATTTTGAGAAGAGCTATGAGAATTTGAAGCACTAGTGGTAAAATTTTCTTATAAACCAAAAGATGAACTAGTAAATGGTTGAGATGAAGAAACACTAGAATCATGATTACCTTGGGTAGTAAAAAATGAAATAGTGGATGGATTAAGGATAGTGGATCTTATGAGAGGCCCACTAGATGTAGAACTATCCATATTAGTCAAGATATTAGGCATGAAGGTAGAAGAATTTAAAGAAGAAGATGTCATAACATAAGGAGTTAAGATTGAAGGGAGAGGTTGAGAAGCAAATAACTTAGTACCCCAAAATCAAATTGAGAAAGTGGAAGTAGGAGAATGAGGTTCTTCAACTTTATGGCTAATCATGAGGTTATAAATGGTAGAAGGGTCTTTCCCTCTATGTTGAGGGAATTCGAAGATTTAAAAAAAACATTTCAAGAGTATATTATAATTAAGATTGATCTTATAAGAAGAGAGGGTTATGATGAAAATAGGTATTATGAGGATTCCCATAACTCATTGTACAGGTTGTAATATGGACATTACTAGCATTCTCAAAAGGAACCCTAATTTTTCTATGGGAGAGCCTATTAGGATTGGTGAATTCCATCATATCTATTGATTGATTTTTATGGTTACCACCAAATATATAGTCCATGATGAAAGGAGGAAAGGAAATATGAGATAAACAAGGAATTATAAAGTGACTGTAATTGAACTAGGTCAACCTGGTCAACCTGGTGCAAAAATTAGGTCTATGAAATTGAACTAGGTCCACAAGATTGACCTAGAATAGAGAAAAAAGACTAGATTAAAAGGGAAAAAGTCTAAAAATAGTACTAGGTTGACCTAGTGTAATGTATAGGGGCTAGAAAATATGCTAGGTCGACCTAACACAGTAAACAAGAAAAAGAAAGCACTGATAATCAATTTATGAAAATAAAGCAAGATAATTTGTAGTTAATCTAAGAAATTGAATGCTAAAAGTAAGAAAATAATCAATTGAATTGATGTTAGTCAATCTAATTGATGCACCTAAATAAAAAATCTTGCACCAATATGATCTAGTGCAAGTTCTTACACACACAATTGAGTAAAGAGCAAGCAAACAACTTGGAAAGTAAAGCTAGCTAATTGGTCAACCTAGAATGTTAGATTATTAAGAATGATTTTAAATGATAGAAAGTTGGTTGTAAATGAGGTACTAAATAGAAATATATGGATGGTTTCAGGTGAGTTTATGATGAAAGGGACTGTAGTGGTAATGATATAGGCTTGGTATTGGGGCCTACACCCTCACTTCACACACCATAACGATAAGAGTGTTAGGTGCTTAGCCAAAATATACCATTAACCATGCTTTATACTTGATTAGAGTATTAAGTTGGCTTCCACCTTGGTGATGAAATTGAATTAGATTGGCTTGGGTAGTTGAATGTTAAAATCCTTTTTGATGTTAAGTGATTTGGCCATGTGTGCATAAAATAGAAATAGTATAACTAATTAGTTAATTAGAAACCTCTTAATTAGACTATGTGAACTATTCTAAGAATGCGAATAGTTGAAATGAAAGATGTGATTAGCATATAAGGTGAATTATAACTTTGAAAGAAGGTATAGTTAAAACACTATATGCAAAATAGATAGACCTAGGTCGAGAGTGTCGAGATAACATTGTTAAAAATAGGGTCTGAAAAACCTACTAGGTCAACTAAGTCAACCTAGTTATTTTAGACAACAAATAGGACACAAAACTAGGTTGACCAGGTCAATTTAATTAGCTATGTAGAGGTAGTTTTGAAGGCTGCAAACTTGAAAAAAAGGTACAAAAATAGAGAGATACAGAAGAATATAAACTCACCTTGATGGTTTAGAGATAGAAATTATTGATCCAAAACCTATAAACTAGGTTGAGTTGTTCGACCAAGCAATACAAAACTTTGTTGAAAAAGTGATGAAAATACACTAGGTCAACCTGGTTGACCTAGTTGGTTGGATTGGAAGTCCAGAAATGTACTAGGTTGAGTTGGTCAACCTAGTAGGATGATCTAAAAGTTTGTAAATAGGAATCTATACTAGGTTGAGTTGACTGATTAGGCTATACAAAAACTACTATAAAGTGACTGTAAATACACTAGGTCGATTAGGTTGACCTAGTAGGCTGAATTGATATTCTAAAAAGTGTTGAAAACCTGTACTGGGTTAAGATGCTTGATCTAGTTGTCTATTCCTATGCACACAAAAAAATAAAACTAGGTCAATAGAATCAAACTAGTATGTCAAAATATATGATAGAAATGATAGCAAAATAATGAAATAAAAGTGAACAAATCCAATAAGGGTTGGATTCATGTTGGGTTTACCAAAATGTATGAAATAAAAATTATATGATGAACAATGAATTAATCTTGGATCAAATAAGATAGAGCACACCTACACTTTTGATTGGATTACACTTGTTAAGTGAGAGCATGACCAATATGAGGATCTGATAGACCTGATTAGGGGGTCCCTTGTATCACTTGTCACAACACATCATCTTAGGAAAGGCTCCAAAACCTACAATCTAACATAATCTCGCAACCTTAAAAGATCCATATGATTTGATATTCACTTATGCTAATAAACAAGAACATAAACTATTCTAATAACAAGAAAATTAAACTAATCTAGTGTGCACCAAAGCTTATGGCACAAAGTAGGGGTTTGAACAAAGAAAATAAATAATAACTAAACTAAACATGTACAGGAGACATATACTCATGTCAATTTATATAGAATACTAATACATGGAAGAAAATAATACATAATGCATTATGGAGGAGAAATAAAGTTAGGAATACTTACCTTTGAAGATGAACCTATCGAGTCTCAACCTCGCCCTTGGCCAAGGTGCTTCACAAGAGATTGTTGTGGATTATAAGGATAACCAAGATAAATAAGCTCTAGGCTACACAACCTACCTAAGTATCCAAAATACTTATCCACAAGATAAGATCAGAGCTCCAAGGAAAGTATTGAACCCTAAAGATTTATTCCTCAAGTAGAATGGTCAATAAGTAGATGTTCATTCACACTTATTCGCTTTAATCTTCTAATATTTTAAATGGTGGGAAATGACCTTGTATATATAGTAGTATCTTTCCTAAAAACCATTTAGACATGTCAGCTATACTAGGTCGACTGGGTCGACCTAGTATATTCTCAAACTAATACCTAAAGTCTATGCTAGGTTAGTTGGGATGCAAACAAGTCAAAATAGCTAAGGTATCCCCAGAATACACTAGGTTGAGCAAGTCAACCTAGTGTATTAAATAGGTAAAAAGGGTAATAAGGCAAGAAATGAAGGAATAAAGCATGATAATGATTGGAATGGATAGGAAAGAGAAGAATAAGTTAGGGTTCATGGTTTTAGGTAGATAGTGTGTAGATAGAAAGTGGAAAAAAGAACAACAATATTATGAAGCACTAATGGTCTGCCCACCCCTTAAGGTATGCACTCAGAGAGATTAAGACTCGATAGGTTCCTACAAGATATGAGGTATTAGTAATCAATAAAAGTTTGAAAATATTATGTGTATTCAAAGCCATTGATCAGTATAATAATTTGTCTAGTGGAGATTTTAGTAGGTTATTTAGCTTGTAGGCCTTTTATTTTTGAACCAAAGAGCCTGTTAAGCCTTTGATCTTGGGTGTGTGCCAACAATATTTTTGTAATATTTGTATAGCAACCTTTTTCACTAATATAGGTTATTTTAGTTTTGCTTATTTCATGATTTCATGATTCAACAGTTATATGTGTTCACTCTATAGTGTTGGTCTTCGTCATCCTCGATTCTAGATGATTTTCACATGGTATCAGAGCTCTAGGTACTGGTAACAACCACCAAAATTTTTTTCTATTAATTTTTATGAAATATTGATATTTGATATTGTCTTATCATAAGAATTGTTGAGAAAAATATTCAAATCTATTAGAGTTCTCATCTTTGGTGGATTCATTTATTTTATAGATATGGTTCATTGACAATTGTTATCACTTTTTTATGGCTTCTTTGTGACTGCAGGGATCTCTGGTTTGGCTTACTCATGGCATGTATATTCTTTTGGCATTTAAACAAATTTAGATCTATATTAATTAGCTGATCTAAGGCATTTTTCACTAATCCCAAGTGTTTTCTCATTGATCAAAGGCTTTTTTTTGTAGATCCATGGTATTTTTTAATTGATCCAAGGCATTTTGGCTGATCCAAGGTGTTTTTGATGATCTAAAGCATTTTTTGATTGATTTAAGGTATTTTTTGATTGATCCAAGTCATTTTTGACCAATATGAGGGTTTTAAAACATCAAAAATCATATTATTTGAGTTTGGGCACCATTTTTACTACCATAAAACTTTATTATTTTAGATATGGGCATCATTATTTCTCCCTACAGTTAAAAAAAAAACTTGAGTGCCATTATTTACATCTAAATCACTCATATTAAGTCTCCATTCAACAAAAAATAGATTTGAAGTTATTTTGGTGACCTCCCTGTCTATTCAGTGCTTCATTTTTGGGGTGTGAAATTCTATTTGGGTGCCCAACTTCATCTGGAATCTTAAATTTGAATATACTTGATTATATCTCCTCCATATTGTTACTTTGACTATCATTTGCAGCGTTCTCCTTCCCCCTTGGTGATGCTTCTCTTTGCTAAGTCAAAAACCTTAAAAGTTTGCTTTAAATGTGTTTTGGAAAATATGTTATTTATAATGTTTTAAATAGCTATTTTTTCATTTCTAAAGTTAATAAAAATTAAAGCATGTTTTAACTTTATCTAAAATATCTTTAATTTTTAATTAAAACACCTTCAAATAAGACTTTTCATGTAAAAAGCACATAGGGGTGTCTCGACAAGGTATTTTTTACTTTTATTGTCTTGAGGAGGTCCGACATTCAATTTTGGTTCCAACAAGTGGATGTAAGGATACCTTACCCTTTTTTTGGTTAGAATTTTTTAAGTTTTAGTGTAATTTATATTAAATAGGCCTTATTTATGGGAAAATAATATTGTAATAACTTTTGATGGGTTGCTCAAAATTGAGCGTCATATTTTTCAAAAGTTCATATTTTTTCATTTCCCATGCATTGGTCATATTTTCATTATAAAACACACTAAAATATAGAGTGTCATATTTAGGGGGTTACCTATGTTATGGGCCCTACTACTTTCTACATTTTACTTTGTGCACCTATTGATCACACATGGATGCATTTTTGGTTGTGTTTGACATTCCCATTTTGAGTGTGCATAATCCCTCATCACTCTAGCACTGATTGCTCACTTGGATGCATTATCAGTTATGTTTGATGTCCCTTTCATGAATGTGCTTTAGGGATTCATTATAATTTGTACCATATAGTATTGCACTTTCTTGGTGTCTTCTCTCAATCATGATGAATCCATTTGAGAGACTCTAGAAGAGGAAGGTTGTGTCTACACCAGTGGTCCTTCTTGAAAAGGCCAATTATGATTCATAACATGCATACATAGAACACTTTATCACACATAATAATCATATTCCATTCTTATATGGATAGATTCCTACACCCACTGATCCTATTTATTTTGAAAAGTGGGCTAATACTTGTGACAAGGTTTTTGCCACTCTATTAATACATGTTTTTATAGATATTCATTACCATGTGGAATATAAAACATGTCCATAAACTATTTGGAGCATCCTAAAAAATATTTTTGGGTATCCTAATGTGCTTTATGTCACACCTCATCTTCATCTTCCTATTGTCTCTTCTAAGACTATTATACTCTTTCCTCCTTCTGTTTCCCATGACAACACATTTATTGTGGATAGTGATCTTCCTTTTATTAAGCCACCACTACAGGATGATATTATATTAACCTCAATTATCCTATTATATATTCTACTTCTATCCCTATTCAAGATGTTTCTCTTTTAGAGCCTTCACAGATTCACACTTCGGAGGACTCTACTATTGTCAATGACAGTACACCTTTTGAGAGCATTGATGACTCATCTATTTCTATGGATTTTCTTTCTTCATTTGGTAAGTCATGTTCCACTCTTCATATGTACATTCTTTACTCAAATTTTCCATGCCATTCTTATGACTAGTTCACTTTAGTGGTATTACCTCCATATTATATGCATGTTATTACCAAACCTATATCGTAAATCTACTTTAAACCTCTTTTAGATATCTTTGTACTACTAATTTTATCTTCCATTATGGAATGGGTATAATTTTAGTACATAGATCAATTTATTAATTTTCTAAAGGGAAGAAACATTATTAGATGCAGATGGAGTTTTTGAAGTCTTCAGGCAGAGGATCTTATCATCGACCTTTGTCATCTTGTGAGATATACTTGGAGTGCTGACTACTTTAGTATCATATTATAAGGGGTCTTTTAGTCTCATATTCTTATTTTATCTCTTTTTGGGAGGAGTTTTTTCCCACTGGGTTTTCTCCCTTTCTCTACTGTATGATAGATTGCATTGTACTTGGGTACCTTATTAGGCCTAGTTTTTGGGACCCAATTCTAGTACCCACCTAATCTACACTTAAGGGGGGTGTTGGTGTAGGTATTTACTACACTTATTAATTAATATTTATTATGTGGTAAATAGGTCTATTAGGTGAGTGATTACATCATGATGATGTCATCATGCACTTGTGAGTGTGCATGGGGTCACATAGTGAGTGGATGGGGTCATCCATTCCACTTTATCCCCTGAGTGCCTAGTCCACTTAGGTCACTTTTCCACTATGTTACCTTAGTGATTACTCTAGAAATTATGGAGGATCCCACCCACTCACCTTGTTTTGATGAGTCATTATGCACTCAACTAGCCTATTTATGGACCTCTCCTCCAAGGCATTTTATATGGAGTGAGAGCCATTGCTTAGTATAATAGTTTGTCTAGTAGAGAGTTCAGTGGGTTGTTTAACTTGTAGGCATTTTATTATTGCACCAAAATACCCATTAAGCCTTTGATATTGGGTGTGTGCCAACATTATTTTTTAAAAATTTATATAGAAACCTTATTCACTAATACATGTTATTTTAGTTTTGATAATTTATTGATTTCATACTTCAATAATTAGGTGTGTTCACTCTATGGTATTGGTCTTAGTCATCCTCAATTCTAGAAGATTCTCACAGATCATACTTATATAATGTAGATATTATATTCTAACTAACTTGACTATAATCTCTTTGTTCTGATAAAATTCTATGTTAATAACTTGAAACAAAATATTCACTCATGAGACAATGATCCATCTTTGGCCAAAACCCTTTATCATCCCCTAATACCACCTAATGCACAATGTGCTCTTATATGTTTAAAAAGGAAATGAAATTCACATTAATATGATATAATATCATGAATAATTCAAAATTCAATTATCCACTCTTTTTCTCAACTTGATTCGAAATCCACTCTCAAACAATCTTCTTTTAAACTAGTCAATTACTCATTAGGTCTGCTCTTAACTAGTCACCAATCTCTTAGATCTGCTCTCCTTCCTTTGAAAAATTATTATTTAAGAAACTTTGGATATGTCTTAGTAAAAATCAATGATTTATGTAGGTTTAAAAACTTAAAATAAATCAACCAACTATAGGTCTCTAATAGATTGAGCTTTTATTCTCAAATTCTATCTTTTTTAAGTTTCTAGGTCTCTAGACCTAGTTGTTGCTCCAATAGGTAAATTTATTAAAATAGAGTTTTTAGATATTAAAAATTAAATTTATATTAATATTTTATCAATTTTAAAATTTTAAAATCCTTTCCCAAGTTTATATAACTCAAATCAACCAAAAACTCATCTTACCTTATGCACAACTTTCTAAAAAATGGTCTTCTACTAGTGTATAAAAAACAATCCTATATATCTAAAATTAAAAACTTATTATCAACAGAATGATAATTTTAATAATTTATAATATTCATTACCAAGCTTATCACAAATTTTCATACCTTATTGTTTAATCATTTTAGTTTTAGAGGTGTTTTACTCATGAAACCCTTACTTCAGATTTACTTAATTTCTGCAAGATGAGATCTAATTATTGATAGTTCATAAAGCTCATTGGGATTTTATATGATATAGCACATGTATATTTATCTCAAAAAACCTATTCAAATATTATAATACTCTAATTTATTTCATATAATAGTTTCCATGAGTAAATAAACCTCTAAAAATGACTGTAACAGTAAAAATACATAATTTTTTAGGGTTTCATGAATATAATTGAGATTTAAGCTTGAATTAAATATGAAAGGATTAGAATAATAGTATAAAAGGATAATATAATGGAAAACATTAAATAATACTTATAAATATTTATTATGTGTAATAATAAATCATTTACACAATCCTTCTCCATTGAGACAGACCTACAACCTATGCTCTAACCTCTTCAAAAATGATATTTTGTGTCCTTTTAAGCTATTTGGTTGGTATTGTACAGTTAGTCCTCATTAGGAGTGAGGATTATCACTTTTTAAGAGTATAAAATAAGCTTAGTAATTTATTAAACTTTCCTATATTCTCTCTTACTCATTTAAATTAAACTTACTAAATTGACCTATTTTATAGGTCTTAATAATTACCTAAGACTATTATAAACATAGATTCTACATGTATTTAGTGATGACCTTGCATCACCTTTAATATCCTCTAACCTACCTATTTTCACTTGAACTTACACCCCTTAAGGATATGACAAGTCTCTCTTCATTCAAGTGTCACAATGGAAACACCTCAAAATTGTGGGTGAGCCAAATTTGAGGCGAGTCTCTAGATTAGGGCTAGTTCCCTTGATGTACCACTTCCACACACTAAAAGTACACTTTAATTTATGATAAAAAGGGTTCAAAATCCTAAAATAAGCCTATCTAAGGAGGTGATGCACCAAATATATGCTCTACTCACACCACTTTCAATGCACTTGGAACCAAAGGGAAAACTACACATACACTTCATCTATTGAACTAAAATCTCTTCTTCTACATCAATGTTTCAAGCATGAGGTATTGAAGAGAGTCTAGGTTAGGAGTAATTATAAAATAGGTGTTGTATAAACACTAATTAATAAGCTACTAACTATAATTGTGATCCATATTAGACACTTCTTGCTGACCTTCAAAAGAGAGCTTTCAAACTACATGAGGCACTAGGAAGGATAACATGTCAAGGTAAAAAACATACACTTGTACAAGAACAACAACCTTAACATGAACTTAATGAAGTCATGAATAAATTAAAATATCATCCTTTATTATTTTAAGGCAAAAATTAAGTAAGGCTTCACCATACTCAGGTAAAGAGATTCATACAATAGCCAAAAAGGTTAGCATATATAAAAAATGTGAGAGAAGAGAGAGAAGATGAAGCTCAAGAATCACTAAGACACTTTTAAAGAAAGGAGAATGATTTAAATATCATGGAATAAATAATGTGACAAGTCCTATAAAAAACAAGGACAAATATCCATCAAACTCAGCTAACTCCTCCATATGTGGTGTAGATGTTCTCTCATTCTTATGAAACTACCCTCATGATTTGCCTTCATTAGAATACCTAATCACTAAATAAGGTCAGGTATGATGATTGATCTAAGGGGGAACGGTTATTAACAATCCTCTACATGTATTGAAATGATCTCTAATCATTTAAATTCTTCTAGCCATGAACAATCATCTCTAACAATTACAAATAACTCCCTTTCATGCACCTCTCACAATTGGCACATCAAATGCTTCTAATCCTTCAATAGAATCCATGAAAAAGGAATAATGACACATGTCAAGAGTTTCCATGCATCATACTCATCAATCAAGCCTTAAAAGTATTCCTAATTGAGGCTATCATCTTTTTCACTAAGTGTTCACTATTTGCTCACTAGACTGGCTGAGATGAAGAAGATAACAAACACACTTAGGAGACTATATAGATCAATAAATGATCATTAAGACTTATAAATAGTTCCAATCTCTCTCCTAGAGGTGATTTTATCTTTTTAAATCTCTCCATGCCTACAAAACACAAAAATATATCAAATAAATCCCTATTGTACACCATCTATACAAGTTTAGTATAGATCAATTACATGGGGAGGATCCCTGAAAAGTCATATATAACTTTAAATCATTTCCATAGCCTTTACACTACATTTGGCTACTCCTTTTGTCTCATCTTTCCAATCGGGTCTTTAGAGAGGGTTTGTGAGGGTTTTAGAGTAGTTTAGGTCTTAGCCTTTGTTCATAAAGACCATACATTGGAGTTATAAAATAATGCCACTTATGGCTTCTTGAGGATCATCTATAACATTTATAAACACCTTAAGTCTCCATGCAAAGTATCATGGGAGTTCTAAGCATTATATGGCCACTCATGTCCTTTTTGTACATTCTATAGGGTCTAATTATTTTCAAGCCCAAAAATGGTTTTTTGGTGAACTTATCTACAAATTGAGGGCTAAGATACACCTTATGACTCCCTAATAACATGTTCCAACTGATCTCAATATTTTTTTATCCCCAAAATGATGATGGACAGTTCTAGGTACTAGGCCTAGATTAGGTAAGCTAGGTTTGCCTTCAACTTAGGCTCAACTTGACCCCCTAATGGATTTCCATACCTTTTTGATGGTTCAAACACCTCATTTATACCCCCATATACATGATCTAAAGCATTATAATGCTTGTCAAATGCTAGAATTGAAAGTGGTTTCTCATTTGGGGTTAGGCTTACACCTTGCCTAACTACCCTATTTGCTTTCAATCTTTCTAGATTGATTTTCTATGTTGGTATGGATGTCATACAACTCATAAAACCTTATTGAAGGGAATTTTCAAATTTTGACTCATCTTTTATCTTTGTTTTCTAAGTTTTAAGGGTTTATGCAAGGGAAAAGTACCCCCTATCTAAGACAAAATAAGGGGCACTTTTTCTATTTGCCTCACAAAATAAACCATTATGTAGGCTTATTAAAGTATCAAGGTGATATATACCAATTTTGATCTCCTAAATCAGTCATTTGATCCTCTAAAGGCCTTAAAGATTGAGTTTTCAAAGGTAGATTGTATGTAGGCAGGGCATAAGGATTGTGCTTCTACATGTAAGTCACTATTAGGCCTTTGTTTGGCTTGTAAATGATGCTTTTTATCCCTTTGAGACACCTTATATGGTTATACATTTCATAATTCATTTATAACTTACCTATATATTCCATTATAGCTAAAAAATAGTGCCTATCTTTGGGACTAAGACATTTTCCTCAAGACTCTATTTTGAATTGAGTCACTTTATCCTCAAGAGCCTATAGGTTTCCTTTAGTGGTTGGGATTAGTTATGTTGTATATAAATATATTCATGAACCATGAGAACTACTAAACTATAAGAATAACATTTTCAAAGTCTTAACCCTTCCTTCATACTTAGTTTCATCCAACTAATTTCTTTTTGCTCATTCTTGTCTTAGTCCTTCTTAGCTAGTTGTAGGTGCTCATTGACCTTATCTACTTGGTCATGATGTCAATAAGTTATTTGAAACCTCCCTGAGGCTAAAAAATGTGTATATCATTTTGAAATCACCTATATACTCTATTTGAAACTCAACCATGCCTTTCTTTGACTGAGACACTTTCTTAGTGACCCCTGATGACTGAGACAAAACTTCCTATAGGTGTGTTTGCATCAAGAGACCTTAAAAAGGTTATTTGGAAATCCTCATTCTATACATATTGATCATTGAAATCATATTTGAACTTGTATCCACCCTTAAAAACCTAAAACAACATCACCCTAATGCTCAGGTCATTGTTTGTTATATATTGTTGTAGGTATAACTTTTCAAGGTCTATGTACGAATAGGGTATGCAAAAGGAGGTTAAACAATAGTGTATCACTTAATATAATGATATTTATAATACCTTTCAAACATTGAAACCATTAACCATGGAGATAAAGTCAATTTGCTACTTGAATGGAAGAAAAGGTCACTATTTGACTTAGCCCTGTAGACATCATTGAATGTTTTCAGTCATAAAATGGCAAGTCTAGCCCTTTTAATAACTATCATCCTCCAATCCTCTCAACCTCAAACCTGGTGGAGGTCTTGTCTTATGATAGGGATATCATATTTACTCACCTATATTATCTTTAAACCTTGAAAACCATGTTATATGTCACCTCAAAAAAGCTTATAGACCTTTGTTTAGTGTTTTTAGGGACAAAGAGACCAAAATATAGTCTTCATCCCCTTAGAGTGAATTTCATCTCCAACTAGCCATATTACACCTTGGATGGGTCTATCATGGATAATTTCAACATGAAAGGGTTACAAGTGATGTCCTACCTCATTTCCACACTCAAATAAATATCTCAAACCCTTATTTAGGCCACTTAAAGGTGGATATCTAGTACACCACAATGAGCTATAGGATGAGTAAGATGAAACCTTTAAGAATGTGAACCTTATGTACTTCCCTTAGGCATGTCAATACACATTTGGAAATTTTAAACAATTATATTACCTTCTCACCTCTTCATACATCACTATGACATCATTAGGTCCTATAGGTGACTGCTTTAACTTTGTTATGCAGGCAGAGACATGGAAGGAACAAGAATATACAAGGGGAAAGGTTTTCAAACCACTCAAATGGATTGTCAATACTCAAATATATTATCACTATCATAAAAAATTTGAAAAATCATCAAAACATCTTCTCCCACTTTTGAAGACACCTGTAGGTGTGAAAAGAACTAGTTTGACAGCACAAACAATCCTAAAAGAGGCTTCTTGAATCCTTGAGATCTCCAAAACCAAGTAAAAAATGTAAAACCTTTTAAGAAGCCCTAAAAAACACTTAAATTAATAAAATCTATCAAATCGAAGAAAAATATTCTAAAACAAGTTCAAATAGGGACCCCTCATGGATGCAAGAGCATAAAAAGCTACCTAGCTTCTTAGCAATGGTTCATAAAAGAGGTGCCATGAAAATAAAAAATCCTATAATGGATTTTAATTTGACTCAAACCCCTTTCAAATCCTAAGATCACTCCCTCCAACTCCAACTATACATACAATACTAAGCATTTAGAGTTGACCCTTCATGGTTTGTGAAGGCAAAAAGAAGGAAAAGAAGAAAATTTAAATATTTATGACTTTATATCTACAAACCAGGCTTAGGGAAGACCTCAAGGAACTTAAGATACATTATACCCATGTTTCATTTGAAGACACACTTACCAAGTCCATACAAGTGCTATCAAAAGCCTATTTTGGGGGACTTTTTCCTATTTTTATGAATGGAACTACTTATTTTCTGCCTAGAACCATTTACTAACATATTTTAACCTCATACACATTTAAATATTCCTTGGTGATAAATGCTTACTTGAAAAAGTTTGTACAAGTCATTTAATGAGCCCAAAATATGACCAAAAGGCATTTTTGGCATATGAAACATGGCAAAGGGGTTAATACATGACTTAATAACACCTTATAACATTTAAATGACCCTATTAGGACATTTATTGAATAATTTTATCCTTTGACCATGTTTGACTAGAGTTGACTTGGGTTAACTAGGCAAGTACGAGGAAGATAGGCTTAAACCAAGGCTAGAGCAAGGATAAGTGATATGTTTAGACACACATGAGACCCTATTAGAAATATGGGAACCTTTTAAAAGTTTAATATGTATGTTTTGACCCAATTTTACTAAAACTAAAGGTCAAATTTGTTCAACACTACCCATTTTATCATTCACTCTTCACATTCTCTCACTATACATTCCCTAGACTTGGATATGCTTGGATGACTTCTTCTTCTTCTTTAATACTTTCAAGAACACTTCCTCTAGCTCGTATATCCACCTATGAAACCTTAATTCAACCTAATCAATATAATTTCAAAGGAATCCACACTCCTTTACACTTTATTTCACTTCTTACATTCAAGGGATATTTGCTCTAATAGGCCTAACGCACATTCTTGAGACTGGTTTTTTAACCTTCAACACCTCAATCCTTTATCACCTTCAACACCTCACTCCTAACTTACTTCAAATCCCCATTCAGGTCTATATACTCAAGTCAATGCCAATTAATAATTATATTTATTTCTAGGCTTGTCCCTTAAGGGTGTTAGGCCTCCTAAAATTGATCTTTGACAATATCACAAACTTATTCTAGCCTCCAAATCACCTTGGAAACTTAAAATACTCTTTTATGCAAAATTGGGTGAGAAAAGGGAGATAAAAAGAGTTATATGGGGGAGTGTGGTTTAGGAGATTAGGGGGAAATAATATGAATCAGTAGAGTAGGTAGAAGGTTTAGGAAAGAGGAATAAATGGAACAAGAATATGTAAAACTATGTGGAGGATTGAGTGGTTTTAGGTAGACATAAGGGCAATTTCACCCTCAAGTAAAGGTGGTTTTAGTAATAGCAATCATGGAGATACAATATATTATAGTCCTATGGAAATATTGTTATTAAGTTATTAGAATTAAATAAATTATAGATAGTTACAACTATCAAATCGAATCTTCTACCCATAGATTCCTTGCATCATTAAAAAAAAAAAAAATCCATTCAACCATACAAAGATTAACAATAAGTACAAGTATAAAATATTAGTTCTAAGTAAAGTGTCAATATTCAAATACCTCATCTTCACCTAAAACTATCACTACTAACACATCTAGGGATGGGGGTGGATAACATCTAGGATCAAGTTTTTGGACTCCCATCAGGCTTGATCGACAAACCCACCACCTATTCCAACCTCAAGAATACCCTTCCCAATATAATAAAAATTCATTTTTTAGCTTAAGTTTAAACATGCATAAAATGAAACCTGTAACTCATTTCTATGAACCATTTGATCCTTCCCCTACCTATTTAATCTCTCTAATCACACCCTAGATCACTCAATTGGAACCTGTATACACTATATTTTCAAACTTTATTAATTAAGGATGTTATTTATCTTTTAGGAACCCATCAAGTCTTAGTCTCTCTGAGTGCAAGCCCTAAGGGGTGTATCAAAAAATGGGTGGGTAGACCATTGGTGCTTCACAAGATTATTGTCCCTTATTTACAACTGTTATCTACACACCCATCTCCTAAAAACCATTTCCTTAAGCTTTGATTCCTATTTTTCACCCTCCTCTATTCATTATCCATTCCCTAACCTAAAGCCATTTTTGATGGTTTACATTACATACTTATCCCCATCTACCTTTTACTCTTATTGATAAAACTTATTAGGGTTTAGGTCAGCCCTTGGCTGGCCTAGTTAATGACCTAATTTGTTTTTACCAATAATACTAGGTTAAGTGGGTTGACCTTATCGACCTAAACTTTTAGAAAGGATTAGGATTATATCCACCTATATAAACACATCCATTTCACCATTTATAAGATAAGAAAATAATAAGTAACACACACACACACACACACACACACACACACACACACACACACACACACACACACACACACACACACACACATATTGTGCATTTGTTTATCCACCATTCTACTTGAGGATCAAGATTAGGGTTTCATACTTTCTTTAGAGATATGGATCTTGTCTTATGGAGAAGTCTTTTGGATGTATTGATAGGTTATGTATCCTAAAGATAATTTATCCTTGTCATCCTTACATACCATAATAAACTCTTGCAAAGCACTTTAGCTAATGGAAAGATTGAGGCTCGATGGGTTCATCTTCAAAGGTAAGTATTCATAAGTTTGTTCCTCCTTTATAAGAGTAGATTGATATGTATTTGTACTTCTCTCCATTCATTAGGATTCCATATACATTGACATGAGTATATGACATCTATGCATATTTAATTTTCATGTTTATTATCCCCTTTGTGCCACAAGATTTGGTGAGTATTAGATTAGATTTTGCTTTACTTGTTATTAGTTTAGTGAATATGAAAACATAGGACCTAGTTAGGGTTATTACATAGTTTTTCTTGACTGGAGGCTTTAGAACCCTCCCTAGTGATATTATTATGGTAAGAGATCCCTTGGCTAGGTTTAGAAGATCCATCTTGGTCATGATCTAGATTATCTAATGTGTCCCCAATTAGAAGTGTATGGTATGATTTATCTTATCTGAGATAGGATTGATTTATAAATCTACTACATTTCCCATTACATACATTTTGGTGAACTTGACATGGACCTAACCCTTGCAGTTTTTATTTCACACTTTCATTTTTATCATCTTATTATTTTTTTATATTTGCAATATTGTATTGAACCAATCGGTATAGTTCTATCTTTTTTTACATAGGTTTAACATAGTCACATCAAAATAACTCTATTATGTGTGTGCATGCCTTCATCAGATATAAGTTACTATATCAAATAGGTCGACACTGTACTTTGTTTCAATTTCAGATAAGCATATAAGGATGATCTAGTCAAATTTTTTATATTATTTCTCTTTTCCAACATTTAGATCAACAAACGAGGTCAACTTAGTTGACTTATTCATCTTATTCTTCTTCATCACATAGGATTTTGAATAACTAGGTTGAACTAGTCGAGTTAGTTTGCACAATTTGAAAGCAACATTTAATGTACCTTATCATAAATTTTACAATCCTAACCATATTAAAACTAACCAAGGTTCCACTCTTTCCTTTATCTATCATTTTAATACTTTCTTCAATTCTATTTTGTACAAATTAGCAGCCTTTAAAACTATAACCCTATATCCAACTAAGTCGACCTGGTCAGCTTAATTATATATCCTATTTTATATCTAAGAGACATAGTCGACCCCTTCAAATTTTTTCTTTAAAACCTTGATTCTATAGAACAATAATAACCCAATTATCTCTAAGTTGTATTGTTTGCATACAATGTCACCTGAACTGACTCTATACTATTCTTCATTAAGGAATTAACTACTATTTACTAGTAATTAATTAACATTTCCTTTTTCAATTGTTTGCATGCTTCACATAACTCACATAGTCTAAATAGGTGGTTTCTCAAATTACCATTTAGTTACACTATTTTACTCTTTTTCACACACTACCAAATCACATAATATTCAAAAAACATTTAAACACTTGTTTTCCCAATGCCTACCTACTTAGATTTCATCACCAAGGGAGAAGACAACTTGGTTTTCTAGCCAAGTATAAATACGTGGTTAATGGTATATATTGGAAAAGTAACCAACACCCTTATCATTATAGGATTATGAAGTGAGGGGGTAGGCCACAATACCAAGCCAATACTATTGCCAACATAGATCCCTTTCAGCCTAAACATCCTAAAACCATCCATAGATTGATTTTTAGTTCCCTATTTTAGCCAACTTTCCTATCACACTTAAATCAATACTTCCTAATAATCTAATAACACTTAGGATGACCGATTAGTTAGCATTTACTTTTCAGTTGATTGCTTGCTCTCCGATCATTATGTGTTGTATTGTAAAAACTTGCATTAATCAACATTGGCGCAAGGTTTTGTGTTGTGTACCCTAATTAAATCACTTACATTGATCCAATTGTTTATGTTTTTGCTTTCACTTCTTTCATCACTTATATTGCAAAAAAAATCCCTATTTTAGCACACTATTGTTTTATTCAGTACAATCTCTTATATACTATGTTTTCCCCTATCAATAGTACATAGTCAACCTATATGACTATGTATCCTTCTCATCTTGCTTTATCTCCCAGTCTACAATAAAGATTTGACCTATATGACTTGGTGTCTTTTTATGCTAGTTAGGCTACATAACTAAGTTGACTTATATAAATTTGTATCCTTGTCATCTTATTTTATCCTCTATCTATAATATAGATTTAACCTATATGACTTTGTGCTCTTTTTTGCCTATTATATTATAGTACACAATCATCATGTTTGAATTTGTATCCTTTTTGCCTTTTTTTACATCATCTTAGTCTTATATTATCTTTCTCTCTCATCATGAACTTCTTATTTGAAGACAACACTGAGTTGAGCTCAATAATATGATGAGTTTTACCAACCCCAATAGGTTTTTACATAAACATCTTGTCTCTCCTACCCTAGATGAAAGTAATGTACTTGAGGCCACTCACACTACACACTATGGGACCCCTCCTCATTCATCTTCAGTTCACAACCCTCTTTTCTCCTTAGAAGATCAACCTAAATTAGAATATACTCTAGAAAGAGTCTTCATTAATTAATTTCCTCAACATCAAGTAAAAAATCCTTCTACTATTTACCATCTTATGATAAGTGTTCAAACTGAGGAGTCCCATTCACCTTCACCCACATTCTCACATATATTTAGGGGAAATAACTTATTTGCCTCTCAACATCTTCCTTTTATTTTGACCCATTCTCATATTATTACCTCTTCCTCTTTAATTTCCTCCACCTCCATGCCAATTATCTCTACTAACATGGTAGGTTATACATTTATTGGGCCTCTTCTAAGACCCACTCTTCTCAATACTTGCACTAGTGCATCATTTTATACCCATGGTAATCATGCCTCTAGTGCTACTTCTTCTCATCCCTTTACTATTTCATATTTTGACACACAAGAAAATCATGCTACTAATGTCTCACTAATAATTTCTCTCAATATACTAATAATATGCAGGTTACCACTCATAATTTCACCCAAGCCACTAATACCAATACTAATGCTTCATAGACTACAAATAACACCACTCAAACCCATCAACTTTTGTTACAAACTCTTAACCAAATTAATATTTTCCAAGCTAATAATGCTAACCACATGATGAAAATGCAAAATCATCTTATTCATCTCCAAAATCACCCTCAATAGGTTACATGGGGAGCACATAACCAAAATTCTCCCACCTCCTCTTTGAGATTCACATGGTAATCTCATCCCTCAACCTCCTCTTGTTAACAAAAAAATAAAACACCTTCAAAATGAACCCCTTACACCTCAAATTTATAACATATATATAGGAGGTATAAAACCTAACAAAAGTTACAATGGGTCAACCAATCTTACTCTATACTTAAAAATATTTAGAAATATATACAAAGATTGGGTCAAGTTAAACACTTTTTCTTCTACCAAGCTATTAGAAAAACTATCTCTAGAGATGATTTAGATTGGTATAACCAAATAAAATCTCATCCCATCACTAGTTTAGAATATTTAGTTAATGCTCTAGTACAATAATTTCAAACTAGTAACCTCCTTGAAAATACCTTGGCACATTTTATTAATTATAAGCAACTTGAAAAGGAAAACACACAAGCTTTCATCAAATGGTGGAAGACCTTATCCAATACATGTGAACACAATATGTAAGATGATAACCTATTTCATCTATTCACAAACTCTCTTTATCCTAAGTTGTAATATTAGGTCTAGAGTCTCTCTCGATGAACTTTGAAAGAGGTTATTGACCAAGCCAAATGCCAAGATTTTATCATTAATCAATTTGAGCCATCCCAACCTAATATGGATATTTTCATGCTAATTAAATATAAAACATGTCATGCTACTAATGATGGTATCACGTATTCTTAGGATACCATTCATACTATTCAAGCTATTATTCCCAACCAAGCTCCAAAAAAATCTTTGCCTCCCAACCACATCCTTAATCTTCATTTATCTTTAAAAAGTAACATCAATGTTCATAAAATTTTATCCTTAACATAATTGTAAAAGTGTCTCCCAATCCCTCTTCCATAAGAGTTTGATCCTACTCATACCATGATATCTTGGTATGATCAAAATAAATTTTGTTGGTTTCATGCTAGTTGGGGTCATTCCCATAAAAATTATAGGCAATTGCATAATTTGGTTATGTATTTTCTCCTTGGTCCTGATTTTAACCATGATTATATAATTTGTAAATGTCAACAAGCCTATGACATTGCCTTTAAAGCTCATGAAACACAAACTAAAACTCAAGCTTTGAACTAGGCTAATGCTCATATGGCCATTTGAAAAGACCCTCTTTCAAATCACCAATATAATAATGATAAGCCTATTCATTCTACCAATAACATTTATAGTATTATCAACCCAATTCCTAAAGAGAATGTGGTCAATATGACTAATATGCAAAGGGTAGTTGCATTCATTGATTCTCATCCTATCTACACTTCTCAATCATCTCATAATTTTCATGTTATCTAAGAATCTTCCCCAACTCACTTAACATAGTTGGGTCAAGAAGACCTTATATCTTTTGGTGAAATAATTCCAACAACTCCATCGGATAACAATTCTAATGTTATTTATACAACTACTCCAACATATTTACCCATCACCAATGATCATCAAACTTATACTAACACTCGTTCAAATTTATCTCAAACCAAACCTGCGTTTACTACCCCATCTTCTTAAGAAAATAAACAAAATAGTCCTCCAATCAAACCTTTTTCATCTCATCAACATAAATTTACATGCACTTTAGCTCTTCCTCCTGAAGACCTCCTTCAACACTATTCACCTATTTCCAAAAATCCCCTTATGGGTTATGATGAATGGGATCCTGTCATAAAACTTACTAATCTCTCATCTCAAATCTAATTTATTGAACTTATGTACACTTCTCTACATCATCATAATCATCTTATGTAGCTCATATTCAAAATGAACATCCCTCATCCTCCCCTAACATGATACAAAGACACCTTATCTGGATTAGAAGATAACATTTTAAAACAATGTGAAGTATTGTCCATACACATTGATAAAATAATAGACACTTCTATCTCCCTCAAATTACATATTACTTCTATGATTCTTGATGAGATTTTTCTTCATGTGGATAATTCTCCCCTTTTTATCACTATGCAAATTAGTGATAGCCAAGTCAAGTATGCCTTGATTAACAAGGGTTTAGGTACTTGTGTTACCTCTCTTGACATTATTAAAACCATTAGATGTTCTAAATGTAATCTTAAGTCCACATGTAGCATGTTTCAAGGCTATGACTGAAGGAAAATTACTCCCTTAAGTTGTGTGTGGCTCTTTATCACCATTCCATCTATCACTGTTCAAGTTAAGGTAATGATATTCAACTATATTCTATCATATAACATTTTGCTTGGTTCGTTATAGACTCCTCACATGAGAACAACTGCCTCTTCCGCCTACTAATGTGTCAAATTTCCTTACAATGGTGAAATCTATAGGATTCAAAGTGATACTAACCTTTGGAATTTTGAATAATTCCAAGATTATGGTGTATTAAAGATCCCAATCCTTGAACCTTTCCAAGTGTTCCATTTCATGAATCTCAACAATTTAACTTTCCTATCAACTCATTGGTTACCCCAAACTCATCAAGAATATACAACCTAGCCTCTTAGATTCAATTAATGATGAGCATGATGAGATCAATCTCGAGATCAAAACCTCAGATATCTCTCCTCATCTCATTTCTTAGCTTCCACCTTCTTTAAATTTGTGTTTTTATCAACCACTTAGTGATGATATACCCATAATCTTAACCAAAACTTGGCACTCTATTCATCATACCACATTGGATGACAAGGTCATCCCTACTTATGCCATTGATATTCATACACTTTAATATGATGATGGTTATACCTTAGATGACCCATTTTTAGGACATATTATTTAGGCTTGAGATGCTGAAATCATTCGTTATCATTCTTATTTGCTTCAGTTTTTCTATCAATGTTATCATATTCCATCCTATATAATTCCTAATTTTAGAATTTTTCCTCTTGTTTGTAGGGTATAGATGGTGCACACACCTCCAATTTTTTAATAAACTCATATGAGTATACTTATGGATCATGCTATGACTATGCCTATCACTTTTCTAGATACTATGATCCCTTTAATTGACTTATCCTTGAGATGATTGCAACCATTCTTTAGCCTTTCATGTATCTCACACCTCCCTTAGTTGAACCAAGTTTGGATCCTATTCCCACTCCCTCTCTATCTGAATCTCTTCCTAATTTAGTCACTACTATTCCTTCAGTCAAGACTCATACCATCTCTCTACTATCCCCAACTTCCCTTGGTGATGGTTTGTTCCCTTGACCACAGCTTTCTCTTTTGCCCACCAAATGGTTCGATCATCCATATTGTGATATTCATAAAGTTACTAGTCATTGGACTAGATAATTTTCATTACACCATCCTTCCTTAGCTTCCATTTCTACTTCCTCTATTAGTACACTCATAAATTTTACTAACAAGCATATATGTTGCTTTCATGACACATATAATCATTCCTCCATGCATTGTCCTAAGTTGTGACAATATATTAACACCCTATGTCCTACTATTCCTCATCCTAAAAACAAGGCTATGCATCCCTCAAAATTATTACCTAAATATATTCCAAAATATGGAGAGGTATATTATCTATGGCACCAATGTGGTACCCATCACACTAATCATTGCCATATCCTTTAGCAGTATCTCAAGGACCACCTATTGACCATTCATGTGCCAACTACCCTTCCTCACATATATCACCCTCACAAGAAGTCTCCTTCTCATGGCTCCTCCACTAGTGGTCCCTTCTCCACCTATAGTTTCCCTACCTGTGATTCCCTCACCTGTGGATCATCCTTCACCTATGGCCATTTATCCACTAGTGACTCCTTCACTTGTGGCTCATTCTCTATTGATGTCCCCTTCCTCTCCAATAGAGTCCATTCCCATTCCTTCCCTTGAGCATCTCCTACACAATAATCCTCATTAGCATGATCCTTTAGGCATTCCTACATTTTACTTCGAGGATATTCAATGCAAAGTATTTTCCCAACTTTTCTTGACCATGTTATCAGTTAGCAAACAAATCATCTCCTAATAATCTCCTTTTACCAATCTACCTTGGAACTCCCTTTATCCCCCTTATTTCCTTTTGCAAACTAAGCATACCAATGGTTGAAACTTGAGATGACATGTTGGTTCATAGGTAATCCTAAGTGTTTTAGTTAGTCATGTATTTGGATACATAGCTTCCTTTAGCCAACACCCAAATCTCATTTGTGTGTATCAATTTTTCTCTCATGATTGGTCATTCTAAGTCTACATGAAAGAGGAATATTAAAATCTATAAAAATTCAAATCATTTTAACAAAAGGCAATGATCTAAAAGGAAACATCATTTTTAAAAAAGGTCAAATCACACTAAAAGGCATGATTATAAGAACATCTCCTTTCTATAATCAAATATCAAACTCCACAATTGGCCTCATGATAGGTTCAAGGTCCATTGGGGTATGTTAGACCAATAGATTGGATAAAGAGGATTAAAAAATTAGTGCTACTTACTTTCTCAAACAAATACCCAATCTTTGCAGTACACTGATGGCTCTATAAGAGGTTTTGAGGAATGGGGAACATGTTTTAGAAGGTAGGTCCATTTTAATTTTATTGTTCAAAACAACTAACATGAGTTTATATTAGTACCTCACTTATTTTCTTACATAGCTTTGTGCCTATTATGAATATGTATCCTTTGTATATCAATGGTTACTAGCCATTTAGTGTCTTTCCATGTCCTTAGTGTGCCTCATGTTTCTTAAGGCATTCTTATAATATGCCTACATTATGATATTTACATTCCTTCTTTCATTCCCTACACTCTTAATATTTCCCCTTGAGAAATATTATGTTGTTCACTAATCACTCCCCTAGGGATCCTATTTGTGAGTTGCAGTGTAAGACCTTGGATAGGAGCAGACCTTCCTCAGAAATTACCAAATTTTCACATTACCATTCCAAACATCCCATTTTAACATAATTTTCATGTTGTTTTCACCTCATTGGTGTTTCCTTTATGAGTTGCAGTGTTAGACCATGGATAGGAACTGGCCTTCTTCACACAATTTGCCAATACCCAAGTCACAATGAAATTACATGTGTCAAATTTTAGATAAGTCATGATTGATCATGAGTTACACATCATTGAATTTTTTCCCATATTGATATAGTATGTTTTATGCTTAATTAATTAATATTTCACTTTTATCTTCTTATTTTCTAATTGCATGTAAGAATACAACCATTTCTCTTAAGTTTTTCATACTTCCCAACTTGAATCAGTGTAATCAATTTAATTTCATTTTGCCAATTTTATTTCTCTTTTATACTTACCAACATGATTTAGTATGATTGATTGACTTAATTATTTTGTTTTTATACCATTTATCTTTCATGTGCTATCGATTTTATTACATTATTTTCATACTTCTCATGTGATATAGTATGATTTTATTTGTTTTAATTTGGTGCCAATCTGTTTCATGGTTTAAAGACATTTCCCCCTCTTGTTTACCACTTTTTGGTTTATTATACTTAGTCATATTTTGTTATTACACATTTCCTATCATGATATAGTGTGTATTACATTTATGTATGATTAATTTTATTTTTCCAAATCTTTTTTGCTTGTTTCTATTTAACCATGCATGTGTATCACATAATTCTAGAAAATAAAACACTCAACATATATTTATCATAGAATATACAACAAAATCAAATATACATGTGCTATAAATAAATATATCCATGAATAAATAACCATAACCAAAATATAACTCAAGATACCAAAATATAACTATCAAAACAAAATATATCTATATATCATTTTTTTAAGCAACGGTATATAATACAAAAATACATACCTCTAGATTTATGGCTAGGATCCATCATGCCTATCTCATGGTTTAGCCATGTATCCCATATATGCCTTTAACTATTACCTCTACATGGTACACTATAATGAGGTTGTTTGATATTTCAACCCTGCTACCTGTCCTTGTAAGTTGGCCACTTGGGCCTATACCTATGCTAGATGGATAATGGTAGTCATGTGTGTAGCTATATCTTGATCCAGGGCCTACTAAGCTTGTTCCTCTCCTACTCCCACCCATGATGGTGGCTTCAATACATCCCTATGTAATTTTATTTGCCTTATGACCTCCCCCACTAGTCTAAACTAACCCACCTGCATTGGGGCAGATGATACCACAAGATCATCTATCATGGTGGGGTTGTATGGTGCTAGCACCCTATCTAAAATGTCATGGTGCACTACCATGACTAGGGATACCCATGTGATATCCTCTATCATAATATCTAAAAAACCAAAAACACATATATATTAGATCACATATACATATCAAAATCTATCTCTCTACCTATAATCACATATAACTAGTATTCAATGTCAAAAACTAAAAGTTGTAACATTTTCTACTAGTCTTAATGTCACCAACCACTGTCTCCCCATATATTCATCTACCAAGAATGGTCTTTTCATCAAAGCATGCCTTGAGCACCTCATTTTTTATTTTCCTCCCTTTTAAGGCAAATATAGGATTCACCACTCATGCACATCATGGGCCTCTCCTCAGAGGTGCCTTTATAGACCAAGTCTATCCTAGGCCACCTATTGGATCATCCTATGTGACCACCCTCATATGTGCTTGATCTCATTGATGACATATCCATTTTTGGTGTGTTCTAGATGGTCACTATTCTTCTAATGATGGTGCCTATTGTGGTATTTGCTACAACTATACAACCACATCCATGCCCTCTCTTTTGTATGTTAGCTATCATTCTCAACTAGTCCATGGTTTCACACATTGTGGTCTAATCACTAGTTCTTGATTGGTTCTTCCCCTCATCCTCTCCCCCTCAACTCTCTAGCATGATGTTCCTAAAAAGTAGGCACTACTAAAGTATCTACTAGGTGTGGGAGTCTAAACTACCCTAGTAAGTGTGCCATTGGCTGTGGCTCTACCCACTAGGTATAGTGGCTCTTGATCTACACTCGAGCCATCCCTAACACCATAGTCACCCAACTAGGCCAAAAAGTAATAATATGTGTGTAATGTTTCCACATGATCTCCCCTTCAATGACTATCTATAATGTTAGCACATGGGGCACAACCCACACTACTTAGTCCTATCTCTATCTAGTCACATGAGGTAACCTATCATCAACCACATGGGGTAACCTAACTAGTTGATACATTAAGAACCTCTCATATATCCATGCACTAAGCAACACCACTGGTCCCATGTTATTTTCCCCTCTAAATAACATCCAATACATATCATGCATGAGATAGACCTAGATGATAGACCCAAAATTATATAGTGCCCCTGATCCAAAATGGATAGGTACAAGGCTATTACATACAATGATATCTTATTTTATGACTTATGATATAGAAATAATTTTATCACAAGTCCAATCACAACCTTTAAAATGTATAGAATATGTGAAATATACACATCTAATAAGCTCACTTTCAACCTTAGGTAGATCCTATCTAATCATATCACCCACCTAGATAGTGCTCATCTCTCCTCCAAATCATCTGATGTCCCTATGATCACTAGTTTTCCTCCTATAGGCATTCCAAGAAATGTATAGACATCCTCCATTGTG
Organism: Torreya grandis; assembly: GCA_037957365.1. Taxonomy (NCBI): domain Eukaryota; kingdom Viridiplantae; phylum Streptophyta; class Pinopsida; order Cupressales; family Taxaceae; genus Torreya; species Torreya grandis. The sequence continues at coordinate 224,276 of JARHVA010001663.1, forward strand.
TTACCCACCTCTATGGTATCTCCATCCACCACCCATCAAAACATGTTGCTCAACCATTATCATTCTCTAAGGAAAATGACAATGAGATCAACACTCAATGGGATGTGTCTCATCTCCATGATACCTCCTAGATCTAATGTAACTAGTCTCATACTATCCACATTTTTCAAATGCTATAGTAAATATAGTAACCATGATGCATCAATCAATCACCAATATCTTTGATGCATCTGTAAAATATCAAATAACAAAGGATGTATTAAATTTCCATGTCATTTATGATCAAAATACATTCTTACAAATTTCATGAAACTCAGTTGGTTTGATTTAGTTTCTTCATTTTATACCAGATTTACCTATTACAAACTAAATTATCCCTATAATTCATCAAGAATACTAGATTGGCCCTGTCAAAAATTATACTAGATCAACCTTTGTAGTACTAAGTTAACCACACCTTAGCCTACCAGTACTAAGTTAGCCCCATTCATACCTTATAGTACTAATTCATCCACTTAAAAAATCACTAAGTCATCTTACTAGTACTAAGTCAGCCCCCTTTCTTAACCAACTAAGTCAGCCAACTGCTACTAAGTTAGTCTATTGGTTTTCTTGTCCTCTATAGAATAAGTCAACCTAGTTGACTCTATTCATCCATAATGAATTATTTTTACCAATTTCCATTAATGCCTTGAGCATTTATTAGTCTAACTCCTTCCTACCCAATAGCTCATTTGACCCTTAGTGTCCATAAGAATCTCCTAGGGTCCATTCTAGTGTTTATATTTTGCCTACAAGTTCATTTTATATAAATCATTCAATTTCAAATAAAAATATTCAATTTTTTTGAAATTTTTAGTTGCTTACTTGTGCTACACTCATTTTGGTTGTTATGCATCTTCCCCATCTTAGCTATAATCTTCTCACCATCTGAGCTCTCTGGTCTCTAATTAAGTCTATCAGATCTCTATTTTCTAAGAATAGTAAAAATACCAAATGAATTATTTTTTACCCTATTTATTTTACTATTAAAAATTATTTACCCTCCAAATATTTACCATCAAATTTCTTATTTTGATATTTTTTTTATGCAAAATAATGCCAAGAATACTCTCTATCGTCTCAGATTGTAGATGGAGTTAAGACTAATAGACTAAGTCAGAATGTTGTTCAAATATAGATTAAAGAGGTCAAGCCTAAGAGGATATGAAAGGAATTATAGTCTAGTAAGGACATGGAGATCTAGGAATCTCTTGAGTTTATGTGATTTTAGTTCCCTAAGAAAAGAGGTGAATCCATTAGGCTTCATGGAGGCACTTAGTCAGTGAGCATAAACATGAAGGATGTTTGGTCTTATGGGGAGCTCTGTGAATCCTTATTGATATTTAGATTCAAGGTTCATTCAAGATTTTGTTAGATGTGTGCTCACAAGATATGGGCCATAAATAATTTGTATGATGACTGGATCAAACCAAGTCATAGTCTTGATAATGTCTAAAAATCTCATGGAGATAAGGGGAGCCAATCATGCTCTAAGAGTAGGTATGTGATCCTGATTTATGTTCAATCTTGTCTCAAAAAGCAATAATGAGTTTGTTTGGAGAGAAAATGTGTGTTTTTTAGGTCAAAATATTAGATATTTTCCAAGACGATGACCCTTTTTCATTAATGTCAAAGGGGGAGAAAGTCCCAGTTTGGGAGAAATGTCAATTTGAAGAAGATCTAGCTTGGGGAGTTATGAATGATCAACTTTGTATAAATGTTTGCCATCAATGATAAAAGGGGAGATAATTGAGGTATGTTGTTTTTTTTGGTGTTAAGGTATTGTTATTTTCATTGATTTTAAATTCAATATAGATGTCATTAATTTTAAGGTCAAAACTGAGGCCATGCATGGTGAAATGGTATGTGACAAAGAAGTCTTATGATAAGAGAAAATTTAAAGGAAATTTATTCTCTCTACTGAGAGAGAATTTGAAGGTAACTTGGTAACTCTTATGAGGTTGATGACATGTCAAGGCCAAGTTAAAGGTATAAATGAATCATATTTTAATCACTATTTCTTGTTTGAGTCCAAAACTTTGAGTATTGGGTGTGTTGAGAAGCCTAGCCTAGCCCTGAGAGAAGGTGTATGGATGAAGCATAGTAAATCTTGGTGAATTGTGTAAATATAATAATGAGAGAATGTATACAATTATATAAACATGATTAAGAGTCAAATAAGACTTTAGATGAGTTCCAAGGTCAAGTTTGAAGCTTAGTCCTTGTATGAAGAAACCTAGTGAGAAGGCATAGACTTGGTAGCATGATGAGGTAATCACTCTAAGGATTGTGAGATGATGGGTGTAAATGTGTGAGAAAGGTATGAGGTCATTTTATAATTTAATGAGGTTTTTATAATAGTATAATAGATTTAAAGGTGTGCTCAAGGTCTAAGTATGACTAGCAATTAAATGCCTAGTATGAAAAAAGACATAGTGTGACCTAATGAGGGGTCAAGTTCATTTCCCAAGGTCTCAAACCTATTGAGAGGATTAACATAGGTATGATAGTTTGTGTTATCTTTTTTGACAAATTTTTAGGTCATATCTTTAAGGAGAAAGATGTAAATTGGTGTTCAGGTCTTTTGTGTGGATAGAATGGGGATCTATAGACCCGATAAGGTTTTTGTTATGTTTGTTGGAAAGTAAAACCTTTCCTTGAGATCTTGTGTAGTTCATATAAGTTGGGGAAGGTTACTAACTTGAATTTTATTTAGTTTTAGATTTTAATTACAATCTTTTATGAACAATTACTAAAAAAAGAACCAAGTCAAAACCCTCTTAGAACCCTCATAATGACCCAATAGGAAAAATATTGTTAGTTATGGGTCATAATGGTTTTTTGACCTATTTTTATGTTTGTAACATGTAAATTAATCTTTTAGGTTTCTCCAAGTGGTTTTGGTTTGTCAAAAGAGTGAGTAGAAACTACAAGAAACCCCTTGTTTCTCAAAATTTTGATGTATCAGGCAAGGTTAACCAAGTTAAAGCATGCAAATGGATGGAGAATTATGTATGAAAATCTTAGTTTCTGCCCATGTAATTTTTTTATCAGGTTATATACCTATAATTTGATAAAATAGTCATGGAATTTGGTCTATCACTAAAAAGGCCTAATGAGCAAGAAAGTGAGAAAACTAGGTAGTAGTGAGCAAGAGATTAGGGATTGGTTGTAGAAGATTAGAGAAGGATCTAAATGCATGGGGTAATTTATAAATACCTATACCTAATATAACATTTGTTTATAATTTTTTTTTATGCACATAAATGATATAAAATTTGTTCTCAAAGTAATATGTCTAACAAAGTGAAGTCTATATAGGGTGAAGATGCGAGATTGGTATGTAAGACCAATATTGATATTTAACATTGTAATATATATATATATATATATATATATATATATATATATATATATATATATATATATATATATATGTGTGTGTGTGTGTGTGTGTGTGTGTGTGTGTGTGTGTGTGTGTGTGTGTGTGTGTGTTATAAATATTATTAAGGATCATTAAAATTAATTTTAATCTCATAAAAAGTTTCACATAGGTGTTCTAAATCTTGATCTTCATGACTGTGTTTTTGGAGCTACAAACAATTTTCTGTGTATGAGTGAGAATGTTGTTGTTGAGTTTTTTTGCATAGAGTTTATGAATAAAATGAACATGAATATATTATATAGGTCTCATATTCTCATTTTAAAATATATTTATTCATGATAAACTCCCATGAATGTGTGAACATTTAACATATTTTGACTGGGTTCTTAAGGCCTATGTGTAGTTCTGAGTGAGCATATGAAGCCGATCAATTTGAGGTATTTTTACCTATTTGGTGAATTATAATGGAATTGGTGTTTAACATAAATTAATTAAGGTTCCATCCATGTGATTTTTTATTATGGTTATATGTAAAATTTTAGTGTATGATTCATATTTTCAAGATAGATTTTATTGTAGTAAGAAGGACTAATGGTGAGTAGACCTAATTGTGTGGTTCAAGGAGTGAAATGAGATAAATGGTGTTGGGGACATAATATGAGATTAAAAAGGGTATAATTTAAGTGTGTATAAAGTTATTCATCCATTTTTATAGTATTAAGGTGTTCCAATGAGGCCTAAGTGAAATGTGTGCTTAAAGAAGGCCTAATTGAATTAGGTCTCTATTAGGCCTAATGGTGGTTTTGTCCCTTAAGGGTAATGACTGACCTATGTAGTGTTTTATTCACTTTTAAAACATTTTTTATGATATATTACAATGGTGATACAAGTATGGAGAGGTTCTTGGTTGACCAATATGGGTGAGAGCAAGAGTCAAGTATAAAGAAAAGGTCTAATAGGTTTAATTTGACTAGTTAGAATATTGAGTATATGAGTGAATAATATAGAGTTTTATAAACCAATTAAATGGATTTAAGATAATAAAATAGGTGTGATTAATATTAAATAAATATATAACTATTTTTATATAGGTGATAAGCAAGGTCATATGACGTGATTCTGCTAAGGAAAGGGCTAGTTAAGCAAGAAGGCCTAATAGGTTGCTTGAGAGAGATAGAAGAGTGAGAAGAGAAAAATAAGATGATCATATTTATTTGAGTGATAAATAGGTGTCCAAGGGTGATTAGATATTTAATGTAGATGATTTGGTGCTGATTTACCTAAGGTGGTCATTTTCTCCTTACAAGTTGGTGCTTGCTAAAGGACTATTTGAGTTAGTGCTTGACTAATGAGGGGTCGGTGATCCTTATGGGGTTAGTGCCTCACTATAAGTTTAATTAATTACTTATAATAATATTTTATAAGTTTTAAAGTAGTGGGTTTTATCTTCCAAGAGTTTTCCTTCATATATTTTTTGTTCTTATGTTGTTTGATTTCATAGATTCTTATGTATGCATTGGTTAATATATGTATGTGAATGAATTCTTCATGGATGTTAAGTGAAAGGATTGTTTTAAGGAAATTTATTAACCCCCACCCATCTCATTATATATACTTACAAAATTTTGTATTAGATAAGGTCCTTTAAAGGAGGCCTAATAAGAAGGATAATGACAATAATTCAATAGCGATAAATGGTATCATGTGTGGCCTATCAGAGGTAAAACTTGTGAAGGTGATGCACTATATGTTTGCTAAAGAAATCTGGGACAAATTTGAGACTATTCATGAGGGAGACTCCAAGGTCATATTACCTAATTTTCAAACCCATATAAGATAATTGAAAGCCTAAGGATGAATGAAAATGAGACCATTAAAGCCTACTTATTGATAGTTAATGAAGTGGTTAACATCATAAGAGGCCTAGGTGAAGAATTGAAAGAGTCTACTATTGTTCAAAACATTTTGAGATATCTAACTCCCAAATTTTATTTTAAGATATCTGTTGTTGAAGAGATGAAAGATCTAGACAAACTAGAGACAGATAGACTTCATGTCACCCTAACAACCTATGAGATGAGGACAAGTGAAGGAAGACCTGCAAAGAAGGAAGCCACATTCAAGGTAGAAAAGAATCCAAATGAGAAGAAAACACAAGGTAAGAAAGTCAAATACAACAATGAATATGATATTGATAATGATGAGTTGATAACTATGTTTTCAAAAAAGTTGAAGACATGCTCAAGTAAATATAAGGGCAAGCTTAACTTTAAATGCTTCAATTGTGGAGAGATTATACACTTTGACAAGTGACCTCATAATCATAAGTCAAATAATGATTAAGGTCATGATGATGATAAAAGGTCATATAGGTCTGATACGAGCAAGAAAATCTTTTTAAGTTATGATGATAAGAAGTTTTTTCAAGAATAAAAGAAGCCTTTACACCAAGTGATATTGTAGCTCATCTGATAAGAGTGAAATAAGTGATTATGAGAGTGACCATGGAGGAGATGGACTTGATGTTAATGAATTTATCTTCATGGATTAGTAAGTAAGCTATTCAAATCAAGAAGAATCCATATGGATTGGAGGTGTTATTAGTGATTCAAATCAAGAAGGAGATGAGGTGGACTTTTAGGTTGAGTTGATGAATACTCTAGAAGAAATGAAGATAGTGAAGAAGAAAAATAGGGTTTTAAGATATCTTGTAAAAGACTATGAGGATCAAATCAACTTGTTTGAATCTATACTAAGTAACAACTCCAAATAATAAGATGAAAAAGTCAAATAGGTGGAGATTCTACTTAAGACTATGGCTGCAAGCCTAAAGGCTAAAGAAGAAGAATGTGCAAGGTATGTAACTATTATAGATTCCTTAAGAGTTGAGTTGGATCAGGCATCAAGTAATATGAAATTTTATGTGAAGTTTGAAAAGAGTACCAATAATCTAAACAACATCTTGAGTACTCAAGGACTTATAATGATAAGGCAAGCCTTGGTTTCAGTGGAGACCAAAAGAAGAACACTAATGTGATCAATAAGGCCAATGACCAATCAAAGAATGAGGGTGCTGGTAGAATGAAGTCTAATAATATTAGGTAGTCTAATACTATAAGGTATGTTAACCCTTTCAATGGTTATTATTATTCATGTAACAAATTTGGTCATAGATCAAGGAATTGTAGAAGGCCCTCTAAGAATGAATATGTATAAAACTATGAGGAAAGTCATCAAACAAGAGGCATGGGTTATGGTGTGTTTCCATTAAGAGGAATAGTTTTTTCAACTATAAAAATGTTGGTCATATTTCAAAGCTATGTAATCATGGATTATCAAGTCAAAACAATAAAGTTGAGGCCCCTAGAGTACAATAAAGAAGACAAGATAGTGAGTGGAAACCTAAGGTAGCTAAGGATGATGATTGGTTTACAAGTCCAAGAGGACTATTTTTCATGGTAGAGCATAGTTCAGATACAAAGGAATGACAAGAATTATCTCCATCATCTTAGATTTTATATGAAGGAGTCAAGACTAATAGACTAAGTCAAAATTTTGTTCAAACAAAGATTGAAGAGGTCCAGATAAAAGGGATATTCAAGCCTAAGAGGATCATAAAAGAAATAAAATATAGTAAAGACATAGAGATCTATGAATCTCTTGAGTTTATGTGGTTTTAGTTCCCTAAAAAAAGAGGTGACTCCATTAGGCTTCATGGAGGCACTTTTTCAATGAGTAGAAGCATGAAGGATGCTTGGTATTAGGGGGATATCTATGAATCCCTATTGACATTTAGAATCAAAGTTCAGTCAAGAGTCTTCTATATGTGTGATCACAAGAGATGGGTTACAAATAGTTTTTATGATTACTTGATCAAACCAAGTCACAATCTTGATAATGTCTAAAAATCTCATGGAGATATGGGGAGCCAATCATGCTCCAAGAGTAGGTATGTAAACCTGATCTATGTTGAGTCTTGTGTCAAAAAGATATAATGAGTTTATTTAGAGAGAAAATATGCATTGATTTAATTACAAGGACTAGATAGTCGACAAGAATATGACCCATTTTATTTAATGTCAATGGGGGATAAAGTTCAAGTTTGGGAGAAAGGTTAGTTTGAAGAAGATCCATCTTGGGGAGTTGTGAATGATCAACTTTGTATAAATGTTTTCCATCAATGAAAAAGGGGGAGATTGTTGAGGTACGTTACTGTTGTTGGTTTTAAGTCAATTTTTTTGTCATTTATGTCAAACTCAATATATATGTCATTAATGTCAAGGTCATAACTGAGGCCATGCATGGTGAAAAGTTATGTGACAAAGTCTTATGACAAGAGAAAATTTGTAAGTAAAATTTTATCTCTATATTGAGAGAGAATTTGAAGGAAACCTGGTAACTCTTATAATGTTGATGACATGTCAAGGATAGGTTCAAGGTACAAAGGAAACATATTGTTGAGCACTAGTTCTGAGAAGAATACATGGTTTAATAATCTTTGAAGTTATGTATGATGTCTTGGCATAATGTTGTGATGTGACAAGTTCATAAAATTTTTAAGAGTATCCTTGTATTTATAAAATCATTTTTGAATAATGTTCTTGGGTGACATCATTGAGAAATATCTTGTTTGAGTCCAAAAATTTGAGTATTAGGTGTGTTGAGAAGCCTAGCCTAGCCCTAAGATAAGGTGTTTAGATGAAGCATAGTAAATCTTGGTGAATTGTGTCAAGATAGGAATGAGAGAATGTATAAATTTATATAAACATGATCAATATGTAAATAGGCCTTCAGATGAGTTCCAAGGTCAATTTTGAAGCTTAGTCCTTGTATGAAGAGACCTAGTGAGAAGGCATATACTTGGTATCATGATGACATAATCAGTCTAAGGATTGTGAGATGATGGGTATAAATTTGTGAGAAAGGTATGAGGTAATTTGAAAATGGAATTATCTTTTTATAATAGTATAATGAATTTAAATGTTTGATCAAGCTCTAAGTGTGACTAGTAATTAAATGCCTAGTATGCAAAAAGACCTAATGTGACCTAATGTGGGGTAAAGTTCATTTACCAAGGTGAAAAAGCTATTGAGAGCATTTAAATAGGTATTATAGGTTTTTTAAAGTGTTTTGACCAATTTTTAGGTCATATCTTAAAGGGGAAAGCATGAAAATTGGTGTTGAGGTCTTTTATGTGCACAGAATGGGGTGTTGAAGACCTGAGAAGGTTGTTATTATGATCATTAGAATGAGTAACATTTGCATGAGATATTTATTAGTTTATTAAAGTTTTGGAAGGTTCCTATATTGAATTTATAGGCATTAGTTTTGTATTTTAGGGGAAATAATTTATGAATGATTTCTAAGAAGGGAAACTAGTCAAAACCCTCCTAAAACCCTCATAATGAATTGATAGGAAATAAGTTATTATTTATGGATAATAATGGTTTTTTAACCTTTTTTAATATTTTTATCATGTAAATTACTCTTCCAAGTTTCTCCAAGTGGTTTTATTTTGTCAAAAGAGTGAGTAGAAGCTATAAGAAACCACATGTTTCTTAAAATTTTGATGTAGTAGGTAGGGTTGACCAAGTCAAAGAATGAAAATGGATGGAGGATGATGTGTGAGAATTTTATTTTGTGACCTTATAAGTTTTTAATTAGGTTTTAGACCTAAAATTTTCTAAACTAGTCATGGAAATTGGACTATCAGTAAAAAAGCCTAATGAGCAAGACAGTGAGAAAACTAGGTAGTAGTGAAAAAGAGATTAGGGATTGGTTGTAGAGGATTAGGTATGGTCCAAATGCATGGGATAAATTTTAAAGAATTATACATAATATCACATTTGTTTATAAGTTTTGGCATTTCACACAAGTAATCTAAAATTTGTTCTGAAAGTAATCCATCTAACACAGTAAAGTCTATGTAGGGTGAAGATGTGAGATTGGTCTGTAAAACCAATATTGATATTGGAAATTATAATATGTATATTCCAAGATGTTATAATTAAGTTTAAGGATCATTAAAACCTATTTTAAGTTCACAAAATTTTTCACATAGGTCTTTTAAATCTTGATATTCATGACTGTGTTTTTGGAGCTATAGGGAGTTTTCTATGTATGAGTGAGAATGTTGTTCTTGAGTATTTTTGCATAGATTTGATGAATAAAATTAGCGTTAATTTTTTATTTGGGTCTCATATGTTAATTTTAACACATATTTATGAATTAAAAACTCCCATGAAAGTGTGAAAATTCAAAGGCTTTTGATTGGGTTCTTAAGGTCTATGTGCAATTCTAAATGAGCATATGAAGTTGATTAGTTTGAGGTATGTTTCCATGTTTAGTGAATTATAATGGACTTGGTATTTAAAATAAATTAATGAAGTTTCCATAAATGTGATATTTTATTATGGTTATGTGTCAAATTTGAGTGTATGATTCATATTTTCAAGATAGACTTTCTAGTAGTAAGAAGGCCTAATGGCAAATAGACCTAAATGTGTGGTTCAAGGAGTGAAATGAGATAAATAGTGTTGGGTACATAAGGTGAGATTATAAGGGGTATAATTTAATTTTTTATTAAGTTTTTCATCCATTTTTAGAGGATCAAGGTGTTCCAAGGAGGCCTACGTGAAATATGTGCTTACAGAAGGCCTAATTACATTAGGTCTCTATTAGACCTAATGGTGGTTTTGGCCCTTAAGAGTAATGAACAACCTATGTAGTGGTTTTTTCACTTGTGAAAAATATTTTATGATATATTCCAAGGGTGATACAAGTATGGATATGTTCTTGTCATACCATGATGGATGAGAACAAGAGTCAAGTATAAAGAGAAGGTCTAATAGGCCTAATTTGACTTGTTAGAATATTGAGCATATGAGAAAATGATATAGAGTTTTGGAAACAAAGTAAAGGTCTTTAATATTATAAAATAGGTTTTATTAATATTCAATTAATATCTAACTATGTTTTAATAGGTGATAAATAAGGTCATATGACCTAACTCTATTAAGGAAAGGGCTAGTGGAGCGAGAAGGCCTAATAGGCTATTTGAAAGAGATAGAAGAGTGAGAAGATCAAAATAAGATGGCCATATCTAGTTGGGTGATAAAAAGTGTGTAAGGGTGATAAAAAATTCAAGGTATCTGAGTTGGTGCTAAGTTACTTAAGGGGTTGGTGTCTTCTTGCAAGTTGGTGCTTGTTAAAGGACTAGTTGAGTTGGGGATTGACTAATGAGGGGTTGGTGCTCCTTGTGGGGTTGGTACCTAATTAAAAGTTTGATTTATTTATCATAGGAATATATTAAAATATTTACATCAATTTTTGTTGTCCTACAATAGGGTTTACCACATATATCTTGTGTTCTTATGTTGTTTGCTTTCATAGATGCTTGTGTATGAATTGGTTAATATATGTATGTGAATGAATGCTTCATGGATGTTAAGTGAAATTGAAGGATTGTTTTAAGGAAAATAATTAAATCCCACCATATTATTAGATATAATTAAAATATATGAATCAATGTATAAAATTTTCTTTAAATTCTACTTATCATTCATTAATCATTCAAACTACTATAGAGATATAGTAATGCATAATCAACCATTCATATGAGCATGAAGTAGGAACATAACATAAAAACACAAGAGATACATGGGAAAAACTCATGGGAAATAAAACTCAATAACACACATCTTGGAATATAGTCCTATAATCAATTGATCAATATTTAGTTAGGAACCTACTCCACAAGGAGTACTGACCCCTCACTAGTCAAGTACCAACTCAACTAGGCCTTTAACAAACATTAAATTACAAAGAGGCACCAAACCCCTAGGTAAATAAAAAAAAATCAGTTATATAGAACATATAATCACCTTTTTACACCTATTTTTCACTAAAATGGTGATGATCACCTTGTTTTTCTCTTCACACTCTTCTATCTCTCTCAAATAACCTATTAGGCCTCTTCACTCAAGTACCCTCTTTTTGATAGATTTAGGTCATATCACCTTTATCATCATATGTATAATTAATGTTATAAATTCATGACATATTAAACACACATATTTTACTGTTTTCGATCCCTCTACCTACCTTCAAAACTTATATTTAATTCTTTCATATCCTTAATATTCTAACTAATCAATTAGGCCTATAAGATATTTTATAATTGACTCTTGATTTCACACACATTGGATAGAAAAAAACATATCCAAACTTGGATAAAACTTGAAACTGATTAAAAAACCACTACATAGGTTGGTAACCACTCATAATGACTAAAACCACCATTAGGCCTAAAGGATTCCTAATGCAATTAGGTCGTCTCAAAGCACATGTTCACCTTGACCATATTGAAACATCTTGAGACTCCAAAAATAGATAATTTTTTTTTTTTATTATTATTATTAAATTATACCCAATATAATCTCACCTTATGTCCCCAACACCATTTATCTTATTTCACTCCTTGAACCACACCATTAGGCCTACTCACAATTAGGCCTTCTCACTGCCAGAAAGTCTACTTTGAATATATGAAGTATACACTCAACTTTAACACATAAATATATAGAAAAAAATATGTATATAACCTAAATTACCTCATTTTTATCACCATGTCCACTATATTTCATCATACAAGGCAAAACACCTTAAACTGACCACTTCCATATACTCACTCAAAACTACAAGCAGGCTTCAAAAATTAGTCAATAACATTTGACTTTTCAAACATTCATAAGAGTTTATAATGAATGAAATTAAATTAAAATTAACATATGATACATATATAACAAATTAATGTGCATTATATCCTTAAAATCTAGGTATAATGACTCAAGAATATCATTCTTACTAACACACAGAAAACTACCTGAATTCTCCAAAACATAGTCATGGACACAATGACTTAGTACACATATAGATTCACTTTCATGAACTTAAAATGGGTTTATATGATCCAAAAAAATACTTATATTAAATTACAATGAATATACTATTTTATAAAATAGTAATATTGGTTTTATAGGCCAATGTCATTGCTTCATTGTACACAGACCTCACTATGTTAGACAAGTCAGATTGAGATCAACTTTATACCATACACAATATTATTATAGAATTATGTCCATTAGAGATATGTGTTATATGTATTAAAAAATAACCCCATGCATTTTTATCCATACATAATCATTGAAAACCCATCCCTAATCTCAGTCTCACTTCAACTTGTTTCTCTCATTATCTTTCTCACTAGGCCTTTTTAGTGATAGGTCAACTTTCATGACCAATTTAGCATTTTTTAAATTTTTAAATTTTTAATAAAATTACATAAACACACAATAAAATTATCACACATCATCCTCCAATAATTTTCATGCTTTGACCTAGTCAACCATGCCTGCTATATCAAAAATCTAAGAAACAAGGTGTTTCCTGTAGCTTCCACTCACTCTTCTAATAGACCAAGCCACTTGGAGGTGATTGGGAGAGTAGTATACATTATCCAATAATAAAAATATGTCATTTAAACCATTTCACATTTACAAAAATATCTTCCATATGGGGTCATAGTTAGGGTTTTAAGGCACTAAAAACTAGTTTCCATTCTTAACAATCATTCATAAAATATTTCCCCTCATATTCGAAACCAATGCTAAGAAATTTGAGCTAGGAACCTTACCAAAATTATATGAACTTATTAGTATATCATTAAAAGGTTACACATGCCAATAGGCATAATAAAATCCTTCTCAGGTCTGTAATACCTTATTTTGTGCACACAAAAAACCTCAAAACTATATTTCATGCTTTCTCCTTCAGATTTTGACCTTAGACTTGGTCAACACACTTGAAAAAATATTTCACACATATGATAATTATCTCATGAGATATATAACATTGGAAACTAAACTTGACCCCTTATTAGGCCACACTAGGTCTCTTTACACATTAGGCCTTGAATTTCCAATCACACTTAGATATTAAACATACTTTGAAATCTATTATACTATTATCAATACCCCATACTCATGTCATAAAAATATTTTTACCCCTTTAGGAGATGCCTTTCTCTCCTCATCCTAGTGTCACAATGGAAACATCTCACTTGTTGTGAGTAAACAATTTGGTGAGATGAATCTCTAGAAGGGCTAGTTCCCTTGATGCACTCTTTGAAACACTCTCCTATTTATCAACTTGGCATGAAAAGGGTTAAGAATACAAAGTAATAAAACTAAAAGGTGATGTACCAGTATTTAATTTTCTCATATTGACTAAAATTATACTACTTAGAGCAAAAGAAAAAGCTTTCTTCACACAAAACTCACAACGCAAGACAGATTGTTACATCAATGTTTTATATGCTAGGTTTAAGAGGTATATTGATGCTTAGGAGGGTAATGAATGATTACTTGGGAGAATATAGTCATGGAATTTTTTTAAAACACTTATAGACTAAAATATAACACTAACAAAGACCTATAAAAATTACTCTTCTACACACTTGGTGAACAATCAAGGATAACATGCTAGAAAAGATCATCTTCTACTAGACAAGACCAACAAGATTCATTCAAGTAAAAAATTGGTTAGGGTTTCACTGTCAACCAATGGAGGCTACCCAAAAGAGCCAAAAAGGTCAATATTTATAACATTTGGAAGAGGGGTGAGACAAGGGAAGTCCAACAGTCACTTAGATACCTATAAAGTTGACAAAATAGGTTAAATTTTCATTATAAAGTTATGTTAAATTAACCATGCAATGTTGGGAATTCCAAGTGTCCATACAAGTCATGAAAGTTATGAAAAGTGGCATGAAACTCCTTGTCTTGGCCCAAAAAACTATCTTCATGATTTGGACCTATTTGAACATCATAAAATTGACTATGGATAGGTATGATGATTTTAATTAGAGTTAAATATTTTAGACATGCCTCTCCATGCATTGGTTGCATTCTTACTCATCTATAATCTCATAGAAGTAAGCCATCACTACTTGTAGTCTAAAAAACTCCCTTTTCTATCATCCCTCACATTTGGCCTCAAAATTAGCATAATTTTCCCATGAAAATACATATGATGGATTGGATGAAACTTTTAAATATTCTCCATGTCCTTATAATACTTAGGTGAACTTAAAAGCACATCCACTTGAGGTTTTGACACTTCTCACCCTTATGTTCACTATGCTAGTTTTGACTAGCTGAGATGAGAACTCTAGTTTGGACACTTAAGAGTTTTTTAAAATAATTATATGGAAATAGTGGTTTATATTAAGTCCATATATTCCTCTCAAACTTTATTTCATCTTAAGACCTCTTATAAAACCTACAAAACACACTAAATGGTAAAAAATACCTTATTTACACCATATCCATAGAATTACATACATTTCAAAGTATGTTAGGGATATTGATTGATTAATTTGAAATTTTAAATCACTTTTATGTTCAAATTATGTCATCGAGATATCTCTCCAAGCTTTTTTTCTCCATCAAGGCTTTCCAAGGGTTTAGTGAGGGTTTTAGGTAGTTTTTAGTCTTAATCTTTGTTCATAAATATATAACATTTTAACTACAAAAAAATGAAAAAAACATGATTTTAATATAACCTAATAATCCCTCCAAAATCATTTTGTATCCATGCATAGTTTCAGAGGAGATATGAACACTTGAAATCTCCCTATCGAGCTTGTTTCTAACTTTCTTGCATGTTTGGACTATCTCTAAGCTAAAAGTAGATTTACTTTAAGTTTATCTACATAATAAAGAATTAAAAATTTATAATTACATCTCATAAATATTCACCCATTAGATGTAAAACTTACCAAAATCCATAAGTGAAGTTGGATCCCAAATTGGCTCTAGGTCCCTTCAAGGCCTAATGGGCTTAGCATGTACCTTGCTAGTTTGGGATATTTGGACTGATATTTCATGGTTGGGGTGATTTATTATGAATTTTCACACCTCATTAAATATTAAAAAGTCATAAAATAACCTCCCAATCACTCATTTTCATCTTTTCCTTTCATTCACCAACTAGGCCTAAAGGAAGCTTATCTAGTTGGATTGTGTGCAAGGGCGTTTTATTCATTTTTAGAGGTCTAAGCCTGACCTATTATTTTAGATAATATATTTACCCTAAATACACATCAAAATATGTTTCTTTATATTCCCATATCTTCCTATCAATCCCATTGCCCATTTTGACCTCATTAGCTTGATTTGCTAAAACTTGATTTTTCTTGATTAGCTGACCTCTAAGACAAAATATTGAGGTATATACCTATTCCCAAAGGAAAAGTGAATATTTTTGGAGTTTTATGAGGTAAAAAAGAGACTTTTTACTAAATTTTTTTATCTATATTCCTCTAAGTGGGCACTTAACCAACTCAAAATTGCCTAAAAAAGGCCTCTAATAAGGACTATTTCCTCTATTTTTCTCAAATCCACCTAAGAGTGACCTCTCTAGGATAAAAAAATGATATTAGTCTTTCAAAAAATGTTAATAATATACAATTAATTATTATTAATCTTTTAATTCTCCCAAAAACACTCTCCCTCTTTGGATTCTTCATTCTCACCTATTGAGCAAAGAGTTGTAGAGCAACTCTTCAGACTGATAACTTTGGTTAGGAGGAAGAGTAGATGATAAAATTGGAAGATTTATAGAGATTGTTTAAACACATTATTTATAAATCATAAACCATTTTTTATTTATTTTAACCCTCTCCTTATCCTTAGACAATTTCATCTCTTACCTCCATCTCATGCTCAAGACTGCATAATGACTGTTGTAGGTGCATACAGGGTTGTAAGAGATTTGAGTAGGATTTATACACATTTATTGGAGATTATGAGGTCCATAATTATATTAATGGATGTGGTCATATGATATTTCATCATTATAACTCCACTTAATCTTTTCATAAACACCTTGAGAGCTACAAACTAAGTTTTCTCCAATTGACTGTAAATCGTACCTTAATGACTCTTGTAGGTGCACATGAGCTTTAACTAAGATTGATCATGGTGTTTAGAGGCCTTAATTGAATAATTTTATGTAAAAAATTATAAATTTATAATTTAATTAAACTTTAAATCCTTGAAACACCACTTAGACACCACTTATCATCCCACTGTCTACATACCCTATTGTAGGTGCACATTTCTTATAGAAAGACACTTGTAGGTGTCCATGAACTTGAAATACCATAACATAGAATCATATAAATGATTATAATGTTTATTTTCACACTATTAAACCAAGGTAACCATTTTAACCATGAAATTTCGTTCCATTTTCTTCTCAGGATATCAAAAGACCATTCACAACTCCAAACATGTAAATGTTAGTACATGATTTTAGTGTTTTTTGAGGCCACTTTGAGGTATTCTAATTCTACCTTTCACTAAATTTATAACTCACATATTCAGTAGAGGTATTTTATATACTATAAGATACAAGATTAACCTCTTTATATTCCTTTAAACCATTTGCAAACATGTTGTAAGAGATCCACAAAAACCCCTTGGACCTCTATTTTCACTTTTTGGGGAAAACTTCCCAGAATTCAGTCATCTACTTATTTCAAGATGTTTACTTCTCCGATTATCTATTATAAAAATCCTATAAGTTTTTCATGACTATTACATATGCTATTATTGTAAAAGGACCCTATCATGTTCTAAATCTCTCATTTTAAGGCCTCCATAGCCCTAAGGTACCACCTGTAGGTGGTCATCAACATATACAGGTAGTGAGCATAGAATCTTGGGTAGTATGTATGAATAAAAAGGTTTATAACAATTTTATACCTTCAATAATCATTATAATACACTTTTATCAATCTTAATATATTGAAACCCATATCAAGTTTCAACCTCTTAACATGATGTCATCAAAAGCTCCCATAGGTTTGTATTGTGTTGTTATACAAGTAGGACATGAAATGAAGAAACAACATATTGATTAATCACCTAAAAAAACTCAAATATATTTTCAACATTCAATTATGTGATTTACACTAAGAAAATCTTGAAACAAGTTTCAATACTTCTATTTCAATGTGAAAACCACTTGTATACATATGGAATAAAGAAAACAAGGGTATCTCATGACTATTTGGTGTGATCAAGACATGGTGTTATAGGAATAAACATGGATATAGATGATAATATGTACTTGATACCTATGGGACATCATATTACAACTACATGAGACCTATATAGGAAACCAACATTCCATAAACAAGAATAACTTTGATTGAGATTGTACATGGTGGTACCTTCCTTTCAACATGGACTAACTTGCCCATAAAAACACCATAAAAAATGAAAATAAGTATGGATACCATCTGATAATATATATAATATCCTATGGATTCAACATCACCAATTGGTTCATATGAACTTGACCAAAATGGATTAAAACCTATAGGGTGCATGAAATAACAAACATAAAATATAGTTAGTTTATAAAGGATGATTCATAAAGCATAGTTGATAAATCATTGCACTATTTATATGTAAATTAATGTATCTAAGTGTAATATCACCTCCCAAAATAATTTTCCTTGAAATCTCTTGAGCTTTCTTTACTAAGCACAAACCTGTTGGTCACTTTTGTATGTCTAGAAAGGCAAAGAAAAAGCATACTACTTTTGGATTAAAAATGGAACTTCTAGAGCATGTAAATTTTTATATAAGTGTTAAGAAGATGAAAATACATTCCATCACTTTATACTATGTGTCACCTTCCCCCATGGGTCGTACAAATGCCAAATGCTCCCTTTTTCAATTGGTTTCTTGAGTTTCAATTAAACAACCTACAAGATTATGATGTAACTAACATCCTTGATAGGGAATATGATCTATTCAATGTTTTAAGGGGAAAAAGGACTCTTTATCTCCTTGATAACCGTTCCACTTTCATTTAGGACCCTTAATAGCCCACTAATTGAATCAAAATGATAAATAAACCTATTGGACCATAACTAAGGATAAAAATGCATTAGATAACATAAAATGAACTATAATGTAGCCTATGAAAAAGTATTTAACCCATAAACATATTTAAAACTATGTTTTTTACCTATAGGGGTCTAAATTTGACCTAAAATTTAAATTTGGTCAATAAAATGGTGACTCATAAGGGTCGTATGCTTGATATACTAAAGACCAGAAGCCTTATCAATCCATGGGATAGGGAGTCAATTAAATATTAAATAAAAATAGCAAGGAATTGACTAAAACACAAAAAAAAAAAACCACAACACACCAAGAAAACACAAGATACAGCAAGACACCAATAAGACTCACACATGTGCATAAGCACTTAGGAAAAACAAGGAAAAAAACAACTATGTACAAGGGGAGAGGAGAACCCTAGTAGAAACATTTGAGATATATCCCATTGACTAGGATATGAAGCTCCTCTCCATCTAAATTTTTGAGTTGGAAAGCATTGTATTGCTTGTATTGGGTGATAACATAAGGACCACTCCACAAAGCATTAAACTTTGTGTGTTTTCCAAGATTATCCCTATCTTTATCCAAATTTAGAATAATGTCCCCCTCTTGGAAGCTTCTTGGCATGGTGTTCTTGTCAAAGTATCTCTTTGTTTGATCTTGATGATCCCTCATAGTTTGCATAGCTTGATCTCTTAACTCTTTAAACTCCATTAACTCACACAACCTGACTTCCATGATTTCATTTCCATCAACTCCAACTAGTAAGTGAGATCCAAAGCTAGTAACTCAAGTGAAATAGGTAGTTTATATTCTCTCCCATAAAAAAATGTATATGGTGAGTTTCTAATTTATCTCTTGGGGGTGATTCTATCAACCCAAAGAGCTATCTTCAACTTGGAATGGCAAGTTATTTGATTCTCCTCCATTATCCTTTTGATAATCTTGATTATATTCTTATTGATGGAATTAGATATTCCATTCCCATGTGGATAATATTTGGAGGAAGTACTAAGATAAATGCCATGTTTCAAAACCCACTCACTTGTCTTCATTCCAAAGAAAGCCAATGCATTATCTAAAATTATTGTTGGAGCCCCAAACCTTGTCATTATGCCTTCATAGAAGTCTAAAACTAAAATATCATTTACATACTTGAGATAAATATCCTCCACCCATATTTTAAATTAATCTATTGTAGTCAGCACCCACTTGTGGCCAACACTAGAAGGTGGGTTGATTAGGCCTATGAAATCTAGACCCCATTTCAGAAAAGGTTTGTTTACTTATATTGGATGAAGAGGTAACACTACAAGATTTTGTTTACCATCAAAGAGAGCACATTTTTTAAATTTCCCTACCCAATCATGGGTGTCTTTGAAAAAACTAGGCCAAAAATATCTAGCTCTCATAATCTTAACACTCATGGTTCTTGGAGAAAATTGACCACCAGCTGGTCCAGCATGAAACTCAAGCAATATTTTTTCAACCTAATCTAATTCAACACATCTAAATATCACAAATTATAAGTCCTTCCTAAATAATACTCCATCAACAAGTACATAAGGAATAAATTTTAATCTAAAGTACCTTCTTTTAGCTCTATCTAGTCCTTGTGGACACTCACCAGTTTGAAGAAAATGGATAATTTTTTGTGTCTAAGTCATCATTGATGAAGATAAATTTGTTATAGGGTCATCATGAAGGGATAAAAAAACTTTTTTTTTCTTTCAAATATGGAACAAGGTGCTCACATAACCCCTTTCCTTTCACTAACTTGGTTGTCTTAATTTCTATATCATACTCCATCACTTTTGTGATCCAGCCAACCCTTTTTTCATTCAAATATCTACTCAAAAGGAAATCATTGACACTAGGATGAGGTGTTAATATGTGAATATTTTTTTTAGATAACATATTCCTAAACATATTTAGACTTATAAAACCTTAAAGTACTTGCTTCTCTACATAGGTTTATCTTACCTCAAAACCTTCCAAACCTTGACTAAAGAAGGCAATATGCTATTACAAGTTTTCTTCATTTAATTAAGTGAGTATGGAAAATATTAATTCTTCATTTCCAAAGGTATACAAGTTTAAGTATTTTAATAAATTATGACTTGCAAGAGTTGGATCTTGAGTAATAGCTCATTTAACTTCTTCAAAACTCTCTCTCCTTCTTCTTTCCCAAGTAAAAACTTCATCTTTCCTTAGCATAAAGGTTAGAGGCTTGAATGAATTATAAAAAATATGAATAAACCTCCTTATTAAATTTATTTTTCCAATAAAACTTTTTAAACCTTTATTATGTTTGGGCAAAGTCAATGCCAAGATTATACTCACCCTTTTAGGATTTATAGATAGACCTTTTTTTGAGACAATTTGTCCTAAAAGTTTACCTTCATGGACAACAAACACACACTTTTTGGGTTAATAGAGTTTCCAAACTCTCTATATATATCAAAAATCTGCCTAAGGTGATTAAAATGATCCTTTTCATCCTTGGAGAAGACCGTGATATCATCAAGATACACCAACACTATATCATTTATTATACCTTGAAAATCGATACCCATTACTTGTTGAAATGTTGCAAAAGAATTAGACAAACCAAAAATCATTTTCCTATAAGAATATATACACTATTTATTAGTAAAGGTCATCTTATATTGGTCACTTTCCTTTACCAAAATCTGATTATACCCAGAGTATCCATCAAGAAGTGAAAAACTTTCAATACCTACCACAACTTGTAAAATTTTCTCCATAGAAGGAAGAGGATAATGGTCCTTCAAAGAAACTCTATTCAAGTATCTAAAGTCAACACTTAATCTTAATTCTCCTTATTATTCCTTACTGGGACTAAGTTTTCCAATTGAGATGAATGCTTAATAGGAACAATGATCTTAGACTCATTCAACTTTGTAAGATCCTTTCTCATGAGAGGCTCAATATTAGGATTGGTTGGCCTTTGTCTTTGCTTGATATGCTTATAATTTTCATCTATATCTATGGTATGTTGAGATAATTTTGTATCAAATCCCTTTAAATCACTATATTCCCATGCAAAGACATCAAAAAAATTCTTATATAACTCAATGAAAGCATGTTTATCTTCACTAGTACATACCTTCCCAAGAGCAAGCAACTTATCCTTGGAGATTTGTACCCTTTCATAGTTTTATTGCTTAGTAGACAAGATTACCTTTTCCTTCTTTAACTAATCATCATCATTGAAGATACTATCAAGTGTGATTAAGCCTTTAGGGATCTTATTTGCCTTCAATTTTACAATTTTCCATCCATATTGTTGTTATAGTTTGGATTGATTCCTTGAGGAAAACTAAGCCTCCTCTTGTAGGAAAAGAGATATTTTTTGGTCACTATCAAAAAATTTCCAATTAATGACATTATCAAGTATAGAGTCCTTACAATCACCTTTAAATGTGTCTAGTTCTTATCTTCTCTTATCCCCTTTGGAACATCAAACTAAGCTCCAATTACTGCCAACCTATCAACATGTTTTTTGTCTTCTATTGAGATAGATTAGATGTTGAGGGCATGGAAATATTTCATAAGGTCCCACACTCTATGATTATAGGACATAAGCAAATAATTCTTAGTCATATTTTGACCTTTTACTTGGTTCAAAAATAACTCACTATCACCATACACTTATAACTCTTTCACATATCTTTTCCTAGCCCACTCAAGGCCATGAATGATGGCATCATATTCTACCACATTACAAGTACAAGTGAAGTGAAATATGAAAGTAGAATAGTACCTTTCCTTGGATGGAGAAACTAACATTTCCCCACCACTTGATCCAACCTTACATCTAGATCTATCAAAGAATATCTACCATAAACCATCCAAATTTTCACTTGGATTCATCAAATTTTGCATGAAAGAGTCCTCCTCAGAAAGGAAATACACTCCAATACTAGCTTCCTCTATGAATTTGTAAGAGTAGAATCAGATTATGTTTGTCCATTTTCCATTAGATTTTACATTTACACCTTAAAAGTGGAAACTTGAGATGTTTGATTACTTTGCATTGTCATGGCTTGATTATGCATTCATTAACATATACAACTTGGTCTTGATTTTGTTCATAAGAAAGATAACATGGTTGTTCTTGAACAAAGTTATTTTGAGTGGGAACAAGAACTTTGGAAGATGATGGGGCATTATAATTGTAACTTTGGTAAAGTCTAACTTGAGTGATTTGACCTTGTCCTTGAGCATTTCCTTGAAAAGGAGGCCTACTTGCTTGTCTAAAATGATTGTAGGATTGGTAAGGCCTATAGTTTTGATCTTTTTGCCTTTTAAGAGAAACCAATTCATTAGTAACACTTTGAAGAAAACTCTTAACTTAATTAATCTCATTGGTAGGGGAAAGGGATGATTTTTCTTAACTATTAGGCAAAGGAGCTAAGATAGGTAATGTAATTTGACTAAGAGGCTAAAAATTAGGAAACAATGGCATTGGTGGTCTAGGAGAAATCTTACCTACTTGAATAATATAATTCTCAGCATTAATGGCTATCTCATAGGCATCAGGTATTATATTCCCACCCATGTATTGGATCAAAATGGATATATCACTATTCAATGATTTTAGTTAATACAAAAAGGCATATTTTGGAGTAGGTCTCACAAGGGCTAGGATCATATCTCATGTTTTTTCAAATATAGAGTTAAATTCCTACATAAACTCTTGTGGATCCCTCTTGATAGTGGTCAATTGCTCAGCTAGTTATAGATAATCACTCTTCTCTTCAAACCTCTTACATAATATATCTCCTAGTTCATCCCATGAAGAATATAATTATGAGGTAGAGTCCCATAACAATCCAAATCTTTCCCTTTGAAATATAATTCCAATATCCTAATAAACACATTCTCTTGAGTGATATTATGAATGTTGCAAAAGTTTTCTATGTTTCTAATGTATTCAATGGGAGTAATATGACCTTTTCCACTAAAATATGGAACACTCTTAATGGATGCTCTAGTAATTTGGTCATATTGGTCAAGATTCAAAGGAGATGATCTAGTGAAGGCTGTAAAAGGTTGGTTTCTAGATATATTAAAATGCATAATATGTATATTAAGGGTTGAACTAAGTAAAAACCTAGACTTATCAAAAACCAACTCCCTTGAATAAGGATGAGTATTCACAAATCTAAATCTTTTGATAAAATACAAAGGCAATTGCACAAACTCAAAAGGTTTACCTTTGGTATCAAACTTAATAGTCACCTTTGGCATGGAAATTGATGATTGATCAGTAACCAAAGAGTTGAAAACTTATTAGATTTTCTAGGTATTTAATGTATATGTTCTTGTGATTGCAAGCATGCCAAGACCAGCATCAATCTTGGAAAATATTATAAGACTTAGAGTCCCACTAGGTATACCAAAAATTATTATCACTTAGATTTTCACCCATTAAGGATATGCCTTGGTCTCCTAATCTAAGTGGCATAATGGAAACATCTCACTTTCTATATGTAAATAATTTGGTGAGATGAATCTCTAGAAGGGCTAGTTCCCTTGATGCACTCTTTGAAACACTCTCCTATTTATCAACTTGGAATGAAAAGGGTTAAAAAGACAAACTAAGAAAACTAAAATGTGAAGCACCAATATTTTATTTACTCCTATTTAATAAAATTATACTACTTAGAACAAAACAAATCTTTCTTCACATAAAACTCACAATACAAGACATATTTTTACATAAATGTTTCATATTTTATGTTTAAGAAGTATTTTGATGATTAGGAGGGTAATGAATGATTACTTAGGATAATATAGTAATGTACCACTTATAAAAAATTATACACTAAAATATAACATTAACAAAGACTTTTAATAATTACTCTTTTTCACACTTGGTGAACAATCAAGGATAACATGCTAGAAAAGATCATCTTATACTAGACAAGACCAAAAAGATTGAAATAAAACTCAATTATACAATATGTAAGTAGGAAAATTCACTTTTTATTTCTTCAAGATTAATTCAAGTATAAAATTTACTAGGTTTTCACCATCAACCAATGGAGGCTACCCAAAAGAGCCAAAAAGGTCAATGTGTATTGCATTTAAAAGAGGGGTGAGACAAGGGAAGTATAAAGGTAATTTTAACACCTATAAAGCTTATAAAAGAGGTTAAATTATCATGATACAGAGATTTTAAATGAACCATGCAATTTTAATAAGTCTAAGTGTCCATAAAATTCATGAAACTTATGAAAAGTGGCATGAAACTCCTTGTCTTGGCCCAAGAAACTACCTTCATAATTTATACCTATTTGAACATCCCAAAACTAACTAGGGACAAGTATAATTATTATAATGATATGGAAGGATTTTATACATGACTTTCCATGCATTAGTTGTAGTCTTACTCATCTATAATCTCTTGGAAGTAAGTCATCACTGTTTGGAGTCTAAAAAATTCCCTTTTTTATTACCCCTCACACTTGTTCTCAAAATTAGCATTAGTTTTCCATGAAAATAAATATTAGGTAGTGTATGACACTTTTAAAGACTCTAAATGGGCTTATAATTCTCAAGTACACCTTAAAAGGACATCCACTTGAGGTTTTCACACTTCTCACCCTTATGTTCACTATGCCGATTTTGACTGGATGATATGATAGCTCTAATTTGGACACTTATGAGATTTTTTAAAGAATTATATGGCTATATTTAGTTATATTAAGTCCACATATTCCTTTCAAACTTTATTTCATCTTCAAACCTCTTTTATAACTTGTAAAACACATCAAATGGATAAAAATACCCTATTTTACACCATGCCCATTTAATTCCATACAAATCAAATAATGGGAGGGATCTTAATTGATTCCTTTACAATTTCCAATAACTTTCATGGTCAAACTATGTCATTTTTATATCTCTCCAAGCTTGTTTTCTCCATTGGGTCTTTACAAGGGTTTAGTGAGGGTTTTAGGTAGTTTTTAGTCTTAAGATTTGTTCATAAATATTTGACATTGGAAATACAAAATGATGAAAAAAATTATATTAATAGACCCTAATAACCCATACAAACTCCTTTGGTATCCATGCATAGTTTTAGGGGAGATATGGAGACTTAAAATCTCCCTATCGAGCTTTAATCCACGTTTCTTGCATGTTTAAACTATCTCTAAGTTAAAAGTAGATTTTATATAAGTTTATCTACATAAGAAAAGTTAAAAAATGACTAATTACATCTCATAAACATTATCCCACTATATTTAACACTTAATGAAATCTATAAGTGAAGTTGGACCCCCAATTGGCTCTAGGTCCCTTCAAGGCCTAATGGACTTAGCATGCACCTTGATAGTTTAGGCTATTTGGACTGATATTTCATGCTTGTAATGATGTATTATGAATATTCACACCTAATTTAATCTTAAAAGGTCATCACATAACCTCCCAAGCACTCCTTTTCACCTTTTCCTTTTATTCACCAACTAGGCCTAAAGGAAGTTTGTCTAGTTGGATTGTGTGCAAGGGTGTTTTAGTCATTTTGAGAGTTATAAACCTAAAATAGTGTTTTATATAATATATTTCCCTTATATACACCTCAAAATATGTTTATTGAGGTTCCAAAAGCTTCTTATCAATCCCTTTTCCCATTTTGACCTCATTAGCTTGCTTTGCTAAAACTTGATTTTTCTTGATTGGCTAACCTCAGATAAAATAGTAAGGTATATCCCTATTTTCAAAGTCAAAGTGAATATTTTTATAGTTTTATAAGGTAATAATTATAACTTTTACAAAAAAAATATCTTTATTCCTCCAATTAGGCACTTAACCAACTCAAAATTGCCTTAAAAAGGCCTCCAAAAAGGACTATTTCCTAGATTTTTCTCAAATCCACCTAAAAGTGACCTCTCCAAGATTATAAAAATGATATTAGGCTTTACAAAAATTTTAATAATATATAATTATTGATAATTTATCTTTTAATTCTCCCAAAAACACTCTCCCTCTTTGGATTCTTCATTCTCACCTATTAAGCAAAAGAGTTGAAGAACAACTATACAGACTGATAACTTTGGTTAGGAGGAAGAGGAGATGATAAAATTGGAATATTAATAGAGATTGTGTAAAAACATTATTTATAAATCATAAACCATTTTTAATTTATTTTAACCTTCTCCTTTTCCCTAGACAAGTTCATCTATTGCCTCCATCTCATGCTCAATACTGCATAATGACTACTATAGGTGCATACAGGGTTGTAAGAGATCTAAGTAGGCTTGTTAAACATTTATTGGAGCTTATTAGGTTCATAATTATCTTAATTTATGCATTAATATTATATTTAATCATTATAACTCCACTTACCCTTTTCATATGCACCTTGAGAGCTACAAACTGAGTTTTCTCCAACTGATTATAAACCCTACCTTAATGACTCCTATAGGTGCACATGAGCCTCAAATGAGCTTGGTCATGGTTTTAGAATAATTAATTGAATAATTTTAGTTCAAAAAGTACAAATTTATACTTTCATTCAACTTTAAATTCTTGAAACACCACTTATACACCAGCTATCAGACCACTATCTGTAAACCTTGCTATAGGTGCACATTTCTTGTAGAGAGACACCTGTAGGTATCCATGAACTTGAAACACCATACCTTGGAATCATATTAATTATTATCATGTATATTGGCACACTATTAAACCAAGGTAACCATTCTAACCATGATATTTTTTTATATTTTATTCTTAGGATGTAAAAATACCATTCATAACTCCAAACCTATAGATGTTAGTGCAAGATTTTAGTGTTTTTTTAGGCCACATTGAGGTATTCAACTTCTACCTTGCACTAAATTTATAACTACCATATTTTGTATAGGTCTTGTATATACTATGGGATACAAGATTTACCTCTTTATATTATTTTAAACAATTTTTAAACATGTTGTAAGAGATCCACAAAAACCCCTTAGACCTTTGTTTTTAGTTTTTTGTTTCAAGATGTTTACTTCTCAAATTTTATATTAGACACCTCTTATAAGTATGCCATGACTCTTACACATGTTATTGTTTTAAAAGGACCCTAGCATGTTCTAAATCTCCCATTTTAAGGTCTTCATAGCCTTGAGGTACCACCTATAGGTGGTCATCAACATATACAGGTAGTGAGCATAGAATATTTGGAATTATGTATGAATGAAAAGGTTTATAACACTTCTATACCTTAAATAAGCATGCCAATACACTTTTATCAATCTTAAGAGATTGAAACCCATATCAAGCTTTCCATCTCTCAGCATGACATCATCACAAGCTCTTGTAGGTGTGCATTAGGTTGTTATACAGGTTAGGCATGAAATGGAGAAAAAAATGCTGATGAATGGCCTAAAAATAAATCAAAACCATTTTAAACCTTCAAGTATGTGGTTTACACCAATAACATCTCGAAACAAGTTCTAATACTTCTCTTTCAACTTGAAAACCACTTGCAATATTATGGAATAGAGTAGGTAGGGGTATCTCATGACTATTTGGTGTGATCAAGGCATGGTATTATGGGAATAAACATGGAGAGATATTGTATTATGGCATTTATACATATGGGACACCATATTCCAACTACATGAGACCTCTATAGGAAACCAACATTATGTAAACAAGAACTTTGACTGAGACTGCACATGGTGTTACCTTCCTTTCAACATGGACTAAATTGCCCATAAAAATACCATGAAACATGAAAATAATTATGGAAACCATTTTATAAAGTATCCAATGTCCTTTTTAGTCAACATCACTAACTGGTTCATATAAACTTGACCAAAATGGAGCAAAACCTATAAGGTATATGAAACAAGCAAAAAAACATAGTCAATTTGTAAAGGATGATTCATAAAACATAGTTGATCAATCCTTGAATTATTTATATGGATATGAAGGTATGTGATTATAATATCACTCCCAAAAGCATTTTACCTAAAACCTTTTGAACTAGCTATACTACACACAACCCTGTTGGTCACTTCTATCTGTCTAGAAAGGCAAAGAAGAAGCATAACAATTTTGGTTAAAAATGGCACTTCTAGAGCATGTATAATTTTGGGTAGAGTTTTAGGAAGATAAATAGACATTCCATCAACTTCTACTATGTTTCACATTCCCCCATGGGCCGTACAAGTGCCAAATGCTCCCTTTTTCAATTGGTTTCTTGAGTTTTAGTTAAATAACCTATAAAATTCTGATGTAACTAACATCCTTGATAGGGAATATGAAATATTTGATGTTTTAATGGAAAAAAGGACTAATAAGTACCTTGGGAACTATGTTACTTGCATTTATGACCCTTAAAATCCCATTAAATGACTCAAAATGACAAATAAACCTATTAGACCATGACTAAGGCTAAAAATGCGTTAGATAACAGAATAAACTATAATATAGCCTATGACAAATTATTGGACCCATAAACATCTAAAAAACCAAGTTTTTTACCTATAGGGGTCTAAATTTGACCTAAAAGTGAAATTTAGTCAACAAAATGGTGACTCATAAGGGTAGTATGCCTACTATACGAAAGACCAATAGCCTTATCAATCCATGGGCTAGGGAGTCAATGAACTCTTGAATAAAACTAGCAAGGAATTTCCTAAAAAACACATAAAATAACCATAACACACCAAGTAAACACAAGACAAAACAAGAAACAAACAAGACTCACACATGTGCATAAGCACTTAGGAAAAACAAGGAAAACAATAACTATGTACAAGGGGAGAGGATTACCTTAGTAGTAATATTTGAGATATATCCCATTGATTTGGATATGAAGCTCCTCTCTTTCCAACTTTGACAGTTAGAAAGCATTATGTTGCTTGCATTAGGTGATAACATAAGGGCCACTTCAAAAGGCATCAAACTTTGTGTGTTTTCTAGGCTTATCCCTATCGTCATCCCAATTTAGAATAATGTACACCTCTTGGAAGCTTCTTGTCATGACTTTATTGTCAAGTTATCTCTTTGTTTGATCTTGATGAGCCCTCATAGTTTACATAACTTGATCTCTTATCTCTTTAAGCTCCATCAACTCACACAACCTAACTTCCATGCTTTCATTTTCCATCAACTCTAGTTGGTAAGTGAGATCCAAAGCTAGTAACTCAAGTGAAATAGGTGGGCTAGCTTCTCTCCCATAAACAAGTGTATATTATGAGTTTTTAATTGCTCTCTTGGGGGTCCTTCTATCAGCCCAAAGATATATCTTCAAATTGGAATTCCAAGTTCTTTGATTCTCCTCCATTATCCTTTTGATAATCTTGATTAGATTCTTATTGGTGGACTCAACTAGTCCATTCCCTTATGGAAAATAGTTGGAGCAAGTAATAAGATAAATGCCATAGTTGGAGGAGGATAAACCTATTATACCATAACTAAGGCCAAAAATTCATTAGGTAACATCAAATGAACTACAATATAGCCTATGAAAAATTATTTAACCCATAAACATCTAAAAAACCAAGTTTTTTACCTATAAGGGTCCAAAATTGACCTGAAATTCAAATTTGGTCTACAACAACCTCATACAATGCTCACCTATTGCCAAAATTCTTCTCATAAGCCTTAGACTGTTGACCTCAATATGTTACCAAGCCTATGCCTTCTCACTACGACTCTTAAGTATATGGCTCATGAACTCAACCTCAAGAAAAATAAAGACAACTCAAAATGATATCAATGACACTTTAATGACATCAATGACAACTTTATGCATACCTTAAAACACATTATCAATAATATCCCCCTTTATCATTGGTGTCAACCATTTTAAAAAGATTATCTCATTGGGATACATTTCCCCGTACAAATCAATCTCCCCCTTTGACGTTAATGACAAAGCACTACCTCAAACATCTTCTTAACAAATTGATATGACTCCCCCTTTGACCTCATAGATTATGCACTTTTTTCCTACTCTTGGAGATAAATCACCTCATTTTTATCTATACCTAATCAATTGACTTTTTTAGTGACTATTAGGAGTAAGAATAACAACTAATTCCTATCTCAGATGTTCAAAAGTAGCCTTTAGAAGAGGCTTAGCCAATATATCTATAATATGATCCTTGGTAGACACAAATTCAATCTTAATAATTTTTTCACTTACCTTTTCTCTTAATAAATTATACTTGATAGGAATGTGTTTGTTCTTTGAATGCATAATAGGATTCTTTGAAACACTTATGACACTAGCATTATCACAAAAAATAGGACTAAGACCACCAAACTCCACTTTGTAGTCTCTTAAGGTTTGTCTTATCCACAACACCTAAGTTCAACATGAAGTTGCTTAAATTTATTTATTTAACCTAAGATAAAGCCACTAATAGTTGCTTCTTGCTTATCTATCAGACTAGGTTTTCACCTAAGAAGGCTCTCCACTAGTGCTCTTTCTATCATCTAGATTCCTAGCCCAAATTACATTTGTATACACTATTAAATCAAACTCCTTATTCCTTGGGTACCATAATCTATACTCTATAGATCCCTTTAGATACTTAAATATCCTCTTGACTATTTATAGATGGATTTCCTCAGGGTCTACTTGAAATATTCCCACAATACCTACTTGTATGATGTCAGGTCTTGAGGTAGTAATATAAAACAAAATCCCAATCATCTATCTATGTTTTGTTTGATTGACTCTTGAATATTCATCCTCCTTGTTTAAATTACATCTTATAACCATAGGTGTAATTATAGCTTTGTAATCCTCCATTTCAAACTTATTTAACATCTCTTTTATATATTTGACCTACGAAATGAACATACCTTTTTTAGATTGACTAATTTAAAGTCCAAGAAATAAGGATAGTTCACCAAGCATAGACATTTCAAATTATGACTTCGTCACCTCTGTAAAGGCCTTGGTCATGTTTTCACTATTTCCACCAAATATGATATCATCCACATAGACCACCACTATCAACTGATGGTCATTTTTAGTCTTGATATACAAGTTACTATCTACAACTCCTCTCTTGAAATCTTGGTACTAACTCCCAAGTCTCATTCTTCTCAATTTGATTTAACTCCTCATTCATGGATTCTATCCAAACCCTATCTTCACTTGCTTCTACATAGATTTTAGGTTCAAATTTAGACAATAATGCAATATTATCTTGATTAACATTACTCACCATTCATCTTCTTGTTTGTATACCTATACTCTTGTTACCAATGATTTAATATTCAAGATGATCCTTTTGAATCTTCCTAGAAGGAAATTTTGAGTCATTTCTCTCCTCAATTTATTCTTCATCCTCATCTATCTCTATTGTTCCTTCATAATTATTTGACTGAGAATATGCTTTCTTTGTCTCATCTATCTACACATTTGTGCTCTCCACTATCTTTTACAACCTCTTGTTATAGAATCTGTAGGTATCACTAAATGATGAATATCCCAAAGAAAATACATTCATTATAACTTGATTCAAACTTGCCTAATTCCTCCTCATATATCTTGATATAACACTTACTTATAAACACATTAAAATGTTCAACACTAGTAGGTCTACCATTCCACAATTCATATGGAGTCTTATCACCATTGATCCTAATTTGTCCTCTATTCAAAGTGTAAAGTATGGTACCCAAAACTTATCTCTAATAGCCATCATAAAAATTTGACTCATTCAACATGGTTCTTTCCATTTCTTGAATTATTCTATTCTTTATTTCAACTATCCCATTCTGGCTAGGTGTTCTAGTTGCTGAGAACTATCTTCTTACTCCATTTACTTCACAAAAATCATCAAAATCATTTGACTAAAACTCTGCTCCTTTGTCAGACCTAAGGCACTTGATCTTCACATTCATCTCATTTTCAACCAAATCCTTGAAATTTTTGAACTTACTTATAAATTCTAACTTCTCTTTCAAGAATGCTACCTAAGTCATTCTTGTGAAGTCATCAATAAGAAACATGAAGTAGCTATCACCTTGAATGCTTTGAATCCTTGTAGAACCACATAGATCAGTATGAATTAGTTATAAAAGTATATTAGTAGATTATTATTTAAAATTTAATCTCCTCTTAGTCTCCTTACCATGTTGACATGCTTTGTAAAGAGAATCTACAGGTTTGGAAATTTTGGGCATGTTTTTTATGGACCCCTTGGATTTTATCTTGACTAGATTATCAAAGTTTAAATAACCTAACCTCCTATGACATATGCAACTTTCATCTACGTTTTGCATAAATCACTTCTCTTTTGTGATCTCACTCAATACATATATATTTTTCTCAGTTTTCTTGGCTTTGGCAATCAACCTAGTTGATTTTAATCTCCTTATCTCACATCCTTTGTCATTAAAAGTTAGGGTATGTCCTTGAGTTCACATTTTAATTACACTCCACAATTGTATTTTAATCCATCTACATAAAATACATTTTTTGTCATAATCTTCTCATTGTCCAAGCTCAAGGCACCTTTACCAACTATATTGCCAGATGTTTTATCTCCAAACCTTACTGATCATATCACATTCTTCTTCAAAGTGATGAATTTGATCTTATCTCATGTCATGTGACTTGAATATCCATTGTCTATATACCACTTCAAATCTTCATTCTGAGTATGAAAGGTAGTTTGACCTATCATATATTCCTCTCCTCTAGATTCTTGCTTCTCCTTCATATTACCCATAGGGTTTGATTTCTTGATCCATTCTTTAGTATCATGACTACATATCTTCTTAACCTAATTATTATTCCTCATAGGTCTTATATTACAATATTTTGTAATATGCCCTCTTTGATTTTAGTTATAACATAGGATTTTATTTCTCCATCTATAGTCAATAACTCTATGTCCAAACTGACCACAAGAGAAATAATAACCATTGAAAAAATCCACAAGCTTTTATTGTCTAACCTCATTTGTATTTTTATTATAATTGGATCATACACCACTACCTTTGATATCCTTTGATGAAACAAAACCTTTTTTGGCTTTTTGATGATTGACTTTAAGCTTGACCACTTCTGCATAGGTATTTATTTTATCAACATTATCACTCCTTAATAGATCATTGAATTTTTGTATCTAACTCTCATTAAACTCCTTATAGTCTTATTTGAAATAAAGACCTATTTTATCATGAGAGGACCTTGGACTATCCAAAATATTGTTAAGTTTTTTAGTACTCCCCTCAAATTTTTGATATGTCTTCATCTTGATTGCATCTTTCTCTACTTGTACCTCTGAAGACTTTAATTATAAGCTAGGTTAATTTTTCCATATGATTCTTCTCTTTTGAACAACATTTATACGTTATTTCAATGACTGTGGATAGATCTTCATTGCAATAATAATAAACACTTTCATTATCAAAATCCATACCTATGTTCCAAAGATCTCCCTTAGACTATTAGGCCTACATAAGGAAGATTTCTTTGATACCAAATTTTTGAAGCATAACCACTAAGAGGGGGGGAATGAACTAGTGTACAAACTTTTTTCCAATTCCACTTATCATTTATTAAGCATTTAAACTAATATAGAGATATAACAATGCATAATCAACCATTCATATGAGTATGAAATAGTAAAATAAAAGAAGAACCCAAGATATACATGGGAAACCCTCATGAGGAATAAAACCCACTAACACATAGATTGGAATATATTCCTATAAGCAATGAATCAAGATTTAGTGAGGCACTAACCCCACAAGGAGCACCAACCCCTCACTAGTCAAGAACCAACTCAACTAGTCTTTTAACAAGTACCAACTTGAAATGAGGCACCAAACCCTAGGTAAATTAGCACTAAATAATCCACCTAGAAAATATAATCACCTTTGGACACCTGTTTCTCACTAAACTAATGGTGGTCACCTTCTTTTGCTCTTCACACTCTTCTATCTCTCTCAAATAACCTATTAGGCATCTTCATTCAATTAGCCCTCTTCTTGACATATTTAGGTCATATAAACTTTGTCATCATCTATATAATTAATATTAAAACTTCATTACATATTCAACACACATCTCTTATGGTCTTCAAACCCTCTACCTAGTTTCTAAACTTTTATTTCTTTCATTCATATCCTCAATATTCTAACTAGTCAATTAGGCCCATTAGACCTTATTTTTATACTAGAATCTTGATTTCACACACATTGGTTATAAAAAAACCTATCCAAAATTTTATAACCCTTGGAATAGATCAAAAAACATGTTTCATAAGTGAAACAACCACTACATAGGTCGGTCACCAATCATAAAGACCAAAACCACCATTAGGTCTTCTAGAAGCACACATTTCACTTTGACCACCTTGGAACATATTACACCTCCAAAATGGATTAAAAATTTCACACATATTTTAATTATACCCCTTATAATCTTACCTTAGGTTCCCAACACCATTTATCTTATTTCACTCCTTGAACCATACCTTAGGCCTACTCACAATTAGGCCTTCTCATTGCCAAAAAGTCTGCTTTGAATATCTAAAGTATAAAATCAACTTTGACACATAACCATATCAAAAAATCATATTTATATATCCTCCATGACCTTAGGTTCATCACCATGTCCATTATATTTCACCATACAGGTCAAAAGACCTCAAATTGACCACTTCCATATGCTCACTTAGAATTGTGAGCAGGATTCAAAAATCAATCAAGAACCTTTGAATTTTAAAACCTTAATAAGAGTTTATCATGAAGAAAAATACATTAAAATGAAACTATGAGACATATATAAAAACTTCATGTGAATTTTATTATTCAATTCTATGCATAATGACTCAAGAACATCATTCTTACTAACATATAGAAAACTACTTGAATTCTCCAAAACATAGTCATGGAAACAATGACTTAGTACACATGTAGATTAAATTTAATGAACCTAAAATGGGTTTATATGGTCATAAAAAATATTTAAATTTACTTCTATAAAATATATTATTATCTCAAATATCAATATTGTTCTTACAGACCAATCTCATTGCTTCATTGTATACATACCTCACTGTGTTAGACAAGTCAGATTGAGATCAAATTTCTACCATACACAAGATTATTAAAAACTTATATCCATTAAGTATATGTGTTATATGTCTTGAAAAATAACCCCATGTATTTGGATCCATGCCTAATCATTGAAAACCCATCCCTAATTTCATTCTTACTTCTACCTATTTTTCTCACTATCTTTCTCACTAGGCCTTTTTAGTGATAGGTCAACTTCCATTACCAATTTAGCATATTTAAAGTTTGTAACATAATAAAAATATTACATGGATAGAAACTAAAAGTCTAAAACATCATACTCCAATAATTTTCATGCTTTGACCTTGTCAATAATGCTTGTTATATCAAAAATCTATGAAAAAAATGGTTTCCTATAGCTTCCACTCACTCTTATAATATACCAATGCCACCTAGAGGTACATAGGAGAGTCTTATACATGATCCATTTATAAAAATATCTTCCATATCAGGTCATAGTTAGGGTTTTAAGGAATTAAAAACTAGTTTCCATTCTTAGTAATTATTGACAAAGGATTGCCCCTCAAATTCAAAACAAATGCCAAGAAATTTGAGCTAGGAACCTTCCCCAAATTCAATGAACTTATTAGGATCTCATTCAAAGGTTGCATGTGCCAATGATCATAATAAAATCATTTTTGAAACTATAATACCTTATTTTATGCACACAAAAAACTTCAAAACCACATTTCATTCTTTATCCTTTGGCCATTGACCTTAGACTTAGTCAACACACTTGAGACAAACTTTCATACCTTTGATAATTCTCTCATGAGCACACATTTCACCTTGGAAACCAAACTTGACCCCTCATTAGGCCACATTAGGTCTCTTTGCACATTAGGACTTGAATTACTAGTCACACTTAGATCTTGAACACACCTTAAAACATCTTTTACTATTCTCAATACCTCATACTCATGTCAAAAAAAAATCATATCATGCTCACATCTTACCAAAATTCTTCTCACATTCCTTAGACTGCTCACCTCAACATGCTACCAAGCTTATGCCTTCTCATTATGACTCTCAAGTACATAGATCATGGACTCAACCTCAAAAACAATAAAAACAACTTATAATGACATCAATGACACTTTCATGACATCAGTGACAACTTCATGAAGACACACACTCTCAATAGGTAAATATTTAGGGGGCATGATATTGGCTCATGCATATATACCTAAAAAAATAGTATAATTTTAATGGAAAATGGTTTTCATTACACTTAAAACTTATTATATTTTTGGTAATGATAGGAGCATGGACATGTTCCATTATCTTTTGATCATGCATTATATTCTACATTGAGCCAAACTACATAATCAAAACTTGTGTACATGGTGGGAGCATGAACATTATTCATTATATTATGATCATTACATAGATTGAACTGGAGTGAAACATTACAATTTAATATATAATCCTAATTTAGTAGTTGATTCAATTTCTTTGAGTGAACCTTGCTTAATTAGTTCTCTCATTTACTTGTGTAGTCAAATTTTTGAGTGATCTTAGCTGCATGGTTATCTCTTATTTTCATACATAATTAAATTGGGTTAGTACATTATGTAAGTTTCTTCAAATTCATGAGGTTTGGGGAATTTTACCTTTATAGATCAATATCCTACATAGTTACATGATTTTTGGGAACAATCACCCCAATTATCCAATGCTTCAAGAAGGAAACACCATCTATAACATGTTGCAATTGAAACATGGTTTTCACCAAAACACAAGTGTGCACTAACCCTTGATATTTCAAATTTCAATTTAAAATTTAACATATGGACATTGACTACTATATTTTTATTTCAGGGTTGCATCGATAAAATTTTCACATTTGGAGCCATCTCCTAGAAGGTAAAGTGTGTTTAAATAGTTAGGCATGTATGAAATAAATTATGATGGATCTAAAACTTTTCCTACTTAGTGAATTCTAATATCGAAGAAGGTAATCTTACTAAAAACTCATTTCATAGATATTTATATCATGACATGACCAATTTGGATCTAGTAAACCTACCCAAGGGATTTAATATCACACAACACCACTAGAGAGGGTTCCAAAGCCTCTAGTCAACTATCACCACATAATAACCTAAGCTAGGACTACAATACATAAACTAAATATAATATAGTTCTCACTAAATCTTGTGGCATAAAGGGGGATAATTAACAAAAAAAAAATAACATGCAAAGGAAAAGTCTTCTCTAGTTAATGTATAGGTAATTTTAATCAAGGAGTAAAACATTCAACATATTACTTTGTGTAATATTTATCTAAAAAAATGAAAGAGTTAAGAGTTAGGAATAATTATCTTGAATGAACCTATCATGCCTTAATATCTCCCTTGGCTAATGGTGTTTTTCAAGATGTTTTTGTGGATTTGTAAGGATCACACTATAGAAATTATATCTAGGATAATAATCCTAATTTTCATCTAAGACTTTCCCAAAATATGAGCTTCTTTCCTTCCAAGTCAAAACCCTAAGCAATGAATCATCAAATGTATAATTTACATAATTATGGGTTGTAACAATGTGAAAATGAATGTTGCTCTCTATTATATTGAAGTGAAGGTGGTATGTATAGCCAAATATTGACCCTAATCCCTCCCATAAGTTTATCTAACATGATTTACTATCTTAATTTTGTTAAACATGAAAATTAGCTGTTAGGTCTCACACTAGGTTGGTCAGGTTGACTTAGTACTATAACATGCATTGAGTCCTTTCTAACAAGATTGACCTCATTGAATTAGTAGGAAAATAAATAAAAAGGGTGTTTTTTTAATAAGGGGCTATTTTTAAAGGGTAATTATTTAGGGAACTAGGTAAAAATGACTTGTATTGGTTTTAGGTAATGGTATAGGGACCAAAAATCTTGCGAAGCACCAAAGGTCTTTACACCCCTTTCTTGAGGCACCCTTTAAGGAATGCACTTAAAGAGATTAAAACTTGATTATTCCTGCAAGAGATAAAGCATCAATAAATGATAAAGTTTTAAAAATATTATGTGTAAACAAGGTATATTTAATCCTTTTAATCTAAAAATTCTATGACTAGAATAAAAGGGCATAATTTTTATTGTCACTTTACAATGACAAGACTAACACACATTTAATGCATGACTTGAGAACACAAACAAGGTCCTAATTCACCATAATATCACACTTGTAATCTATTTTATTAGTCAAAACTTCCATTATTTTTTTACACACCTACAAGAACCTCACTATCTAGTTCAAACCTTATAAATATCTTGAACATACATATCTAGACTCTTAGTTTAGTCCACATACACGGGTCAGTTCCACTAGTTATAACTGTTATTATAGATTGATAATGACCTATGTTGGTTAAAATAGATGCACTCCTAGTAATGAGTATTTTATAAAATTATACCCATCATTATGTTTGTCCCATAAGCCTAACATTTTATTTGTGTGACAAATTATTCAATTAGATCAATATATAAAAAATAAGGTCTCATTGAAAAGCAACTTAGGCACTTATCAATTATACATCTATACACTATGGTGTACTGATAAAGTATGCCATAATCTTCCTAATTTACATATCTATTAATAGGATCAATCTAATTCCAAGTTTGGAAAACTCAAAATCCAAATCAAAGCAAGCATTTTCAATTACTAAATCTAATCACTATTTGCATACACATAATGAAGGAACACAGTTTCATAATCACACTAGGTGGGAGAGCTACATGTGGTTCAATTTCCATCCTTGGAGTGTTGGATATAAATTAGTGGTCAATTATCAAGTGGAGGTGATTAGTGTTATCTCATTCCATTATGCTTCCTCTATTTTTGAAGTTTTTTTCCCCTCATAAGCACATTTATGGTGTTAAT
This sequence comes from Torreya grandis, assembly GCA_037957365.1. Taxonomy (NCBI): domain Eukaryota; kingdom Viridiplantae; phylum Streptophyta; class Pinopsida; order Cupressales; family Taxaceae; genus Torreya; species Torreya grandis. The sequence continues at coordinate 263,647 of JARHVA010001663.1, forward strand.
TCAAATGATGTTTATTTCTATATCTCCACACATCATCAAGGTTAAAGATCACACACATAAATAAAAAAAGATAGTCATAAGTGATCATATAATCACTTTTCCCAATTTCCACATAGGTCAGTACCAACCAACATATTAGTATCAATTAGTGATACTAACCTAATCCTACAAAACTAGCCCAATATTGACAATAAATCAATTTTGGAATTAAACAACCCACATGATTATTTATCTCATATTTTCACTTATATAATATATTCATAGTTAGACATTCAAACATAAAATATAAGTATCATGTATCTCTTTATTAATTTATTTTTTAGTAAATTCCCTTGTAAAATAATAAGAACCAATCTCAATATTTTAAATTTATATGTATGTTTGAATCCCATATCTATTGATCTAAATTATATTTCAAAGTTTTATTTTACTTAGATTGATCTCACCCATTAATCGAAATTAGGAGAAAACAATGGGATAATGACACTTATAATCCTAGACATTATAAATTCACTTTTAAAGCTGGAGGATTATTTAATATATATCCATAGATGGTAATAGAGATTGAGGTACAAGGATCTAATATTATGGTTACATCTTTATAAATTTTTGAAGAACACATTAGTGAAAGAGATGATGATAATTTGGCACCAATAAAATTAAATTATCTCTATAAAGATAGTGGGAATAATAGGCTCTATTTGATTTGATGTAGAGGCAATTAGGGCTTGGGTATTTTGTGTTATTATTTGAAAAGTAGACTTTATATTTTGAGCTCTTAGGCCAACTTAAGACATAGTGGATTGTCTAGTATAAACATGAGTAAATCATATGGGTCTTGAAACTTTATAAGAAGGGGTAAAAGGCCTTAATGAAATTTATCTAATGATATAAAAAACAACCAAAGGTGTAGTTTCACTCACATGTGATGGAATTGAAGTAGTGGAAATTGTACAAGCATAAATCATAGAAATAGGAGATAGAGGAGACCTCAATACATGGGTAGATATTCTTTATACTAGAGATGTTGATGGTGGAGGAAATGTATACAATAATTGATTATTAAGACTTGAGTATTTCATAGGCAACTCATCCAAATATAAGTGAACACCTGGTCTCTCCTATATTATTCAAAATCAAGCTTAATTTTTTTCTTTACTAAACATGCAACTTTAATTCTGGGATTTAATTCTTATTTCAATCTCATCACTCATTTAAATAATATAATATACATGATAATTATGATTATACACCATGCTTATCTTTCCCTTTAATATATATAAATACCTCTTGACATTTCCTTTTGGATCTCATTGGCATTCAAGTTAAAACAAGATCAATGTATGGATAATTAATGAATTGATAGCCATGTTTTATATATATTTATCCCTATCTTTAAGTGTGTATAGGGTATTGAATATTTTTTATTTATTTTACAATGACTTTTTACCCTATAAGAAATTGGTAGGAAATTTTATGTTCATCTAATTTGGTAATTACCTAGTATGGAAACACAAGTCGTTATACTAAAATGCTTTATATTTTGATAAATGTGAAATCAAAGTATTACCAATATGCTCCTTTATTCATAATGGATTTGATATTATCATTTGAAAGGCTAAGGAACTTTATTTTAGTGATAGACTAGTATATTATTGGATAAAATAAATTATAGATTTCTTTCACAAAGTTTTGATATTTGAACACATATAACATGGAAAACTAAAAATGAATTTAATCTTGGGAAGATGGAGACCACTTAGGGAAATATGGTTAGTCAAATTTTACAGTGGCATAACATGCATCTATTATAAAATATATCATATAAAATCTATAGCCTTATCTTACGTTTAATATTTGTTGTTTAAAATTGTAAGAAATTACTTCACCTTGAATAGGAATATACTTGTTATTTATAATCATTATAAAAAATTGAACCCAAAATTTATTCACATTTACAATTTCTAAGGCCTCATATAATCTATTCATAAGTGTCATCATAATCCTAACCCATTATATGAAATTTTTGGTTGGTATGTATTGATGTCTTTTGTATTGACCCAATCATCATTATTCTTTGCCTAGTCTTTGAGAACACCCCTAAGGTCATGTTTATCAAGCCACTCTAGGAAAATTTCTTAGTTATATATGAATTGGGGGATGAAAAACTGTAATATTTCTCAATGGCCATTCTTGTTATGAAATCTACTTTATATTTTACATTTGGTGAATAGATTATATCTTCCCTACGAATAGACATTGTGAATAAATTGAAGAAAATATCAATATAAGAGAATACCTCAGGATTGAAAACTAATTTATGGAGACATTTGTTACTAATAGAAATGAGATATTTAAAAACATTCAATGTATCTCTAAAGAGCATCCTCCTCATCTAGGCTCAGTTGAATTCCATCTGCTTCTCAAAATATATCATTATAATGCTTCAAACATGTGAACTCTAATATGAAAATCATGTCCTTGTACTATTTAATATATTTTTGAGAAGAAGTAGGAATGATTTTGTCTTTACATCATTAAAAATATCAAAATGCTAAAAATAGGTCTCTATAATCACCGAATTACATTGAATCAATTGGACTGGTCTATGTTTTTGAGGATGCTATGGAGTCTTTATTTGAGAATTAACAATGGAGGCTACTATGAAAACTAAATTAGTTAATAATTCATGTTATTATCAATTTGTAATTTAATTTCTTGGTGATGGCCATAATCATATCATATGTGTGAAATAATAGATAAAGGTGGACTATTGTAGTTGTATTTAAAAAAATCCCATTATTTTGTTTATTTTACCATATTTGTATGTGGCTTTATTCAAAAATAGATTTTTATTTTCCATGTGTCAGAATATCATGGCCTTGAATATATGAAATGTAAAAAAAATTCATTGTTATATGTTACATAGAATCTATGAATTCTATAACTATCAAATTAAAGTTTAAGTATCTATGATTTTGATAGCTTTTTGCTACTTGGTGATGAGCTTGCAACATGTTTTTTAAAATGTGAAAATATGTCTTTCAATTATCTCTACCTTATTCATGACCAATGAGAATTGGCCACATGTATTATTCTTATTAGATTGGACTCATTGAATCCATATGGATATAAATGCTTCATACAATCCATGTCAACTACGCATCTACTTAGAACGTGATACATGATTTTTTTATTGACATGGAGTTTCTAAAAGATGACATGGGAAATTCAATGACTGTGAGATTGTGACATGTGGGACTTTTGATTAACTTATATCCATTTAGTGTATGGAGCTTCACAAGTTATTAACATTTGATGTGAATAAGTATGTGGAAGTGTGAGGGTCCTTAGAGCTTATTGCATGTGAATAAAAAACATAATTTATTAATCATAATACTCCATGAAATTTTAAGATAATTAATAAATAAAACAATGATAGTCTCAAGGACATGTATTCAATATATAGTCACATAATCATGAAGTAAAATCCATAGAGTCCTTGAAATTGGTGTGGTTGATGTCTGTGGAAATGTGTAATTCTATGGAGCTTGAGTCCAAGAGACCTATATAGCTCACTAATAAAATGCATGAAATCATTATTGAATTAAACCAAGTATGAATTAAAGAGACAAAATACACTTTATAATGTGAATCAATGACCTTAAGAAAAATATAAATATCGAAAGTGATAATTGACATTAAAAAGTTTTATATGAATATTTAGAAACATAAAGTCATGATCAAAATAAATTTATTTATGGACAAATTAGATTTCTAATGTAATATGAAGATTTGTTGAGTAAAATTGAGGGGAAAAAATATTTCCTTCTCCTCTTCTTTTTTATATGATTCAAAAATTTACTTTAGTTCTAAAAAGTGGGTTCTCCATTTACAAAATAAATGGGGGGCATACTGGTCACAACAAATGGAAAATTTATGGGGAAAATGTCATTAAAATTTAGAACTCATTATATTATACATTATTCCATGAACAAAATTAAGTAACATTATAAAAAATATATACATGTTTTTAACAAATTTCTAAACATAAATTTCATTATTATCACATGACATAATAAGTACTGATAATATTTGAAGAATCAAAGTGTGTGAATAAAGTGATACTTATTACTTGCTTTAAGGATTTTTAATAAAATTGAATAATAATCATCTTGACTCAAAACTTTTTGAGGGTGAGTGTGACTTTTTTTTATGAAAGGAGGTTATGGGGGAACGTTGTAGCATCACTCATGTACCATTCAATAATTTATAGCCCTGACAAAGATACCTTTGGCTCCACTCTAGGCCTTGTTCCATTGCTAGCTGTAGATCAATATCCTTGTTGGAGATTACATGAATTACTATTTTGAAAGAAAAATATGATTTATTTTTGTAGATTTGATATTATTCAGTTTTATTTTCATCATCAATTTTTAGCTTTTCAAAGGGTTGGGAACTAATAAATCTAAGGTATAAGGATTTCCATAATTTTAGTATCAAGTAACCTTTCTTTTATTTTCATTTTCATTAAAGTGACATTATTAAAGTGTATTTTATGCTCCTTTTAAATGTAATACTTTTCATAATACATGTGAAAAAAATCAAATAAATATTCATGTATTTAGTAAAAATCATATGTATTAATCATACATAATAAGCTAACGTTTATTCAAAATTCAAACCATATTTTATGAAATTCCAAACATTTTGATAATGATACATACTCAATCAACAATTTGAATACAACTAGAGCTCATTATGGGTAAACTAAGTAGTTTTGTCCTCATGAGATGCAATGAGTGGCTGAGGATACACTATATTTTTAGTTTTTTAGTTTTTTATATTCAATAAGACATATTAACTAGAACTTATACAAAACAAACTGGTTTTCAAAAAATGATGAAAGTAACATGTAACTATGAAATTAAAATAAAACTAAAATGAAATTAAATAAATTGATTAGTTATCACACTCATAAGCTAAATCCAAATTAAAACTCACTATCAATCTAAATGTGGTGAAGATGGTACAACCAATAAAATGTTTCAAATACTTTCATTCACCAAAATTAGTCATTTCTTTATAAATCATTCAACCTAAATGCATCTTAGATATTTGGTATGGATTGATTCATAAAAAATTTAGTTTGGCATGTTGACCTTTCTTCTTGTGCACTTTGTCCCAAAGTAAAACCAAGTCTACAATTCTAAAAGTTTTTACCTTGGCTCTCTTGTCAAACCATAATTAAAATATGTCTTGATACTTTCTAAAGTTCTGTATAGCTTCACCTTGTGCATAATCCATCTTAATGACGTTGATAAATATTGACTATATCCAATCATAATATTATATATGATCATGCATGAATTGATCAGTGGGTAACTTTAATGTAATTAGAAATATTGGTTCATGGTCATAAAATATAAAAATGGAGTGGTTTTAAGTTCTTATTTGTGTCTATTTATGTCATCCCATAACACATGTTTCAATAAAAATGACATTCTTTTAACCTCTTCTAAGTAGACTTATTTATTACATTGATGAGGTTATTATTTGTGGACTCAAATACTCCATTTCTTATGGATATTATTTCAAATAGAATATAAAAATGATTCAATTACCATGGGTAAATTTAGTTAATTCTATATAATGGAAGGTAGGATCATTATAAAAAACTAGAGAAAAGGTAGTGTCAAACCATGTAACAATGTTTTATTCAAAAAAATTGCTGACATATTTGGTTGTGCTATTCTTTATAAAAACTACTTCATTCCATTACGTACATTTTTTTTATCACCATGATTTTTTTAACTTTAAAATAATTTGGATTGATGACACCAACTAAGTATATCCCCATTGGGAAAAGGGTCAACTCTCAATTACTAGTTTTAATAGCATGGCTGGGTATTTTCATCTTTTAGCAAGAATCTTGCATTCATGATAGGTTATTACATTATTTTGAACATCATTAAAAATGATAAGATAGTAATATCCTTCTAAAATTATTTTATGCACTATTGTATTACAAAAATGATGTTTTTTCCTAATTTCTCATTGAAATTACCCATAATTTCACCAGTTTCAACTTTTGTCATGCACCAAAGGTAAATACCTTCATAATTTTTGTGATACAAGTTTCCATGATTTAAAATGTAATGATATGTTTCCAATATCAAATTTATCCTTTGATATCTATTCATTTATAGAAGATACAACAAGTAATGAATGATGTGATCATACCATGCATAAAATGTAACCTACATCTGATCCATTTACATCATTGTGATCCTAATTTCTCACTGAAATTACCCATAATTTCACCAACTTCCACTTTTGTCATGCCCCAGAGGTAAATACCTTTAAAATTTTTGTGATACAAGTTTCCCTTCTTTATCATGTAATGATATGTTTTCAATCTCTAAGATCTCCTTTATTCTCTAGAACATACAATAAGTAATGAATGATGTGATCATACCATGCAATAAATATAACCTACATTTGATCCTCTTGCATCATTGTCATCCTAGAATCAATATATTTTATCTGATATGCAAAACCTAGGTCTCTCACCATTTTATATGGTTTGATATATTTGTCAAATCCTATAGATTTGTCATCCATTTACCTTTGCCCTCACCCAAATCATTTTATCCTAACATGAGTTTACAATAGGGTCTCACACAGTTTCATAAACCTTATTGCATAGAATATAATGTATCAATGATTTCACTATTTTGATGAGGGAATATAAATGTTTATCTATCATGGAGTGTTCTAGCTTAATATCCTTTAGATTTTTCCTCATAAATGTTATGGGGTGTTCTTATTTATCAATTATTTGTGTAGATGTAGCGGAGATTGTGTGATAATAAAATAATTAATACAGAAAAATAATTTGTAATGTATATCATAATATCGATTGGAGATTGCATGATGACATTCTTAATGTTTTTAAATGTGGGCTTGGCTTGAGATTTCCAATTCAATTTCACACTTTATTTCATTATGGTGTTAAGGGGAATTATGATATCATCAAAACCAAAAAATAATAGTTATTTTTTCTATTAGGAAAGGAACTTTTAGAAATGACACTAGTTTATTGAGATAAAATGAAATACCTTATTTGGTGATGATATGACCTAATAACTTATCTTTTATGACACTAAAGTTACTCTTTTTTAGATTCAATAAAATTACATACCTTATGAATATTTTAAATCCCTTTTCAAGTTATGTACATGTTTTTACATATGATTAGGAAAAGTAGTTAAATAATCCATGTAAATTATTATGTATTTTCCAGCTAAAACTTGTAATTAAAAATGTGTGTCATGCTAGAATGTTGCATATGCATTTATCAGACTGAAAGAAATTCTATTGTAAGAAAATGTTCCCCATATGGTGGTGATTTTAAGTGATATTATATTATTTATCAACAAAGACTTGATTATAACCTAAGAACCTATCCAAGAAGGATATCAATTCATAAATAATAACCATCTAAACATTTTAAGTTAGGGATGACAAAAGATACTTATATTTATCAAATTCTCTGTATATATTTTGAAATTCAACACAAATATCGATCTCCCTTTTTTTGTGGGAAAGGGCCAAATTAGAGACCCATGTATAGTGTATAATTGGGAAAATGATTCTCCTTAAAATTAATTATGAACTTGGCTATGAATGAGAGGATCAAGGATGGGATTGATTGGTACTTGGATTTACCCAAAAGGTTTTTGTCATTTTCTAAGTGGGATGGTGTATTTGATGACCCTTTTATAAAATATATTTAGTTCTTCATAAGACCATGCAATCATGTCCTTGTATTGATCAAGAATTAATTTCAATTATTATTTCTTAGATTCAACACAACTTAGGTCTACATTGATGTATTGTGGATACTTGAGTGATTTTAAGTTCAAAACAATAGAGTCATGCCCACTATATTTTGTTTTTTTAATATTTTTAGCATGTGTATATGAGTTGAAGGCCCTCTAAAGTGAAACCAGGCCCTTTGGATTTTTTTTTAATTTTAGTCTCATGATTCCATCGTCATTGATTTATTTTTTATACAAATAAGTAACTATATTTATCATCAATCCCCTACGATTCAATAAAAATAGAATTTTTCAAGAAATTTATAATATTTTTGTTATCATTAAACACTTGAATATTATCTAAGATAAAAGGAAAAGGAATCAACTTAATTTTAAAAAAATTATAGTTCATAATAATTTAAAGGGGAAAAGTTCATAGTTGATGTTGCAAGAGAAATAACATCTTGATTTTTTCCCTAGGATTAGTCATAATTTTAATTGCATCAAATGAGCCTATCTAGTCCCACACTTTATGTTTGTACTTTTAAAATAAGACAATTTTTACTAAAACTTACTTGTCACATGATTGACTACAAACTCTAAGTCTCCAAACATTTGAAATTTTATCATATTATTCTTAAAGGTAAACTATCAATTAAGAATCATATCCTCATACTTGGAAAGGTAATTGGTGGATGGGAATTAAAAATTATATGTAGTGAGATATTATTTTCCATTAGTTTCCATCAATGATGTTCCCATACCAGATCCTATTTTGGAACAACAAACATCAAATATAGGGTCCACATGTCAAGCAAATCCAAGATTTTATACATTTAATTTATGATAGACTTCATAGTGAAGGTATAAATGCATATGTTAAAAGAGGTGTCATTAATATTTTTATTTTTTAAATTTTATTTTTGATCATATGTTTCATAAAAGGTTCCTTATCCGAATTTTATTGGTATGCCTCTCTAAGGCAACCACATATGAGAATAGTCTGTAGTCATGCAACTGTTGAGTGTTTAGACCAATCTTGACTTACAAAAATTTCATATGCCTCAAGAATATATTCCACTTGGATTTAAATTAATTATGTTATCCTAAGCCCAAACATAAACCATATGTGTAAATTTATCGATTCTCCCACCACTTTGACTTTATATTTATCTAACTTGACAATAATTTTGTCAAACTTGATTGAGGTCAAACCTAATTTTTTACAAATCCTTATGGGAATGACATTGGTTGAGGCTCTTGAGTAAAATAAAAAATAAATTCCTCCCAAAAAAACATAATATAAAGGAGAAAGGGAGGAACTTTATTCTTAGTCTTATAAATTACCACATTTATGTGTGTTGCCTCTTGTTTATTTGTAACATGTTTTCCAATCAGTTATTTTAAAAGTAAGTCATATTGTTTTGTAAGTTTTAATAGTTTATGGAAGGTGATATTTGATTTTATTATATTATTATCATTCATTATTTTTTAACCACCCTTATTTAAAGTAGGGTGTGTATGTACCAAAGTAAATTGGGTGTTTCCCTTAGGAAGAGGAGGAACATTATTTTCCTTAGGATCAGGGAGAGTGGTACCATTATGTGGTAGATTCGACATGGTGAGACAATGGTTTTCATGTGCCTTTATTCTCATTGATTAATTATTTCAATATTACTATAGAAAATCATGCACATTATTAGTATTTTCTTCAAGTTTTTTGTCTTCTTAGCTAGGGAAATTGAATGTTTCTAACATCATAGTTATGCTAGGTATTAAAGATGTGTTTGTGGAATTATATGTTCTAGTTGTGTTATGATTATTATGTACCACATAATATTATTAAATTTCATTTTATAATATTTTAAAATAATTACATAACTCAACACTGTCCAATTCATAATGCTGGGTAGTACTATGCACCCTACACCAAATAGGCAAAGCTACCTCACAAATATTGGTCTTAAGTAGTCAATTTGGTTTTGGATCAAGATTTTTTGGATGGTTGGATTAATTTTTATACCTATTATATGTATAATTTTGAGTAGTGTTGTCTCTAACCCCATTCCTAGATTTTTTTTTGAAGATTAAAAATATTGTTATTTAGTTTTTTCACCATGCATTGTATTGCATCAATTTTAACTTTTATTGAATCTTGTGGAAAAGTTTGGAAATTTTTAAAAATGGGTAATAATTCTTGATTATGAATTTATATATATTTTCCATCACTATAATACTAAATAAACCTAAGTTTTGGTTTTTGGATGCATGTGAGTGGTAATGGATTCAAGACAAACATATGATTCAACATTAGAACATTTTGATTGGTGTTTGGAATGGGATTCAATGTTGGGATGTTTTTATTCAAATTAAATATATCCATAATAATGTGTCCATGAGGGTTTAATTACATTTCTTTCTTAATGGCCTCAACATAATCCATTGGAAAATTAATCATAACTTCATCTTTACAGATTATTTTTGAAGTCACGGGATCAAGGGAATTCTTATACATTTCCAATCCTAATGGATCATCAAGCATGTACATTAATTTTACACACCAATACATATTTTTAAATATTTCATTTAATTCCCTCATTATATTCTTGGGTTCTCTCTACATGCTTGTAAATTACTAGTATAACACATTAGGGTCAATAACTTGTTCAAATTGGGCCATAAAGGTATGTTGAAATTGATTAAAACTAGTAATAGAGTTTTTATGAAAATTTAAAACCCATTTGTGTGCAACATCTTATAAAATTAAATCTTAGGCAATGGATATAAATAAATTTAAGAACATGGATGGACAATGATTTTATAAAGGTATTAACAAAACTAGGCTAAATGACTTAATGTTGGTACATGTAAGAATAATCAATATATTAAATAATTCCACAAAATAATTAAGCCTCTAATTTTAAAAGGTAGTTTATATTTGAATTAAAAATTAGGAAGGACATAATGGGCTACTCTAATCAATTCAACCAAGAATGCAAGTGGATGTTAAGTAAAAAATTAAACCATGTTAAATTTTAACAAGGAAAAAATTTACATATAGTTATAGACTAGATAGCTACCTTAGCTATATAAGATCAAGAGAAGGAAGTTTTTACTCTAGTATTCTTACTGATTTTTGTACTTGGAGAAGAGAGTGTTCAATTCCTCTCTATCTCTTCTTCTTTACATAATTATTAAGTTCAATCAAGAAATTATTGATTCATTAGATTATCTAAGTACTTATAGTCTTGTAATTTATTAAATAAACCTTTGTTACTTTTTATGTAATATTTGTTTTAATCCTTTTAATGAAACAAAATTTTGTCTATGTGTTTATTATTTTTTAATTGATAAAAGTAGTCATGATTATAACTTATCATCCTTATACTTTCTTCTTACTTCTATAATCACATATAAATTAGATATCACCTCTTATATTTTGTTACTTTACATCATGCTCTTTCTCCTATCTTGAGTAAATAAACAACTCTTTATTTTAATAGATAAGGAATCAATCTAATCTATTGTGGTGCATCACTTTATTTTAAATTTTTTTAGATTTTTTTTTATATATTCTATTTTCCCAAAAAGCTTTTTTTTATGCATTAGTTGAGGTTAAAAACTAGTTATCTCTAGATGTTTTTATCTAATATTAGTCCCACACTTCTATATATTCCAATGCTATGATATTTTTTATGGAGTCATTATAATCAAACACATCAAAACATCAATAAGAATGTTACGCATAAAAGTATGTGTTTAGGAAAAAAAATTTAAAAATGTGATTTATCATAGTTAGTGGCATAATTAGAATTAAAACAATAGATCAAGGTGAAAATGTGTGCTATTTAGGCATATTACAAGAATATTCATAATGAAAAAAGATAAAAGATGCAAAATGGTTAAAATTATGACCCTGAGATGAAAAGGGATGATAATAAAATAAAAGTGATCATGGGTAGGTTATGAATTTATTGTACCTAACGATATAATAGAAGAGGAATAACCTTTAAAATATCATTCAGATAATAATTGTTAGAAGAGTAAAAATAGTTAAAGAGTGATTTAGGCATCACAAGAAGAGAGTTAAAACATAATTAAGAGGTTGTAAATCTTTTGAATAGATATAAGGTGACATGAGAAAAATTCAGGAAGGGGAATTGGTGATAAATGGTTATAAAATATTTTTTTACCAAATGAAAAGTTTTATATTAATGGTGAAGAACTATAGTACCCTAGTAATAGTTAATATAGTGGAGGAGAGTGAAGTATCCAACTTATCAAGTGAGAAAAAGGAAAAAAAAGAAAAAAAAGATGCAAAGCATCTGATTGTTACCCAAACCAAATCAATAAATAATAAGTGTAGAAAGACATTTTTAGTTACATAAATTGAATATATATAGGTTTCTAAGGAACAAGAAGCCTTGAATAAAAAATACAATAAATTCATGATATTTAAATGATAAGAAAATAGAATATGAATCATTATTCAAGAAGGAATTGAATACACCATGGAGGATAAACGCTAAAATAATTGTGAAATCACACTTGAAGGATGTTGGAGTCCTTTAATAATATGAATTTCCTTGCTTGAAAAAATAAAATGAGTTGAAAAAGTGGCTTTTATACAAGACACACTAGGGAAGAACATACTTCACAAGTATAAGTATGAAGGTGTCTCCTACATGAATTAGCTAAATAATTGGATTGAATAATGAAGGTGAGGATATGTATTTAGAATTCAGGTATTTAAATAAAATCAATGAGGTATTTTTATAATTGAATTTTCATAGAGTGTGTTATACGATGGAGTTGGTTGATATCTAAATAGTTCATACACAAGTAACTATGCATTTAATTAACAAAATATAAAATAGGGTTTGAAGTTTGACTTCGATAAGTGTTGTAGTGAAATTTGGACACCCATTTTTCACTACTCCATTTTGATCATTTTCCCATCTTTTTGCATATTTTCTTATTTTTCATAATATTTCATGGGACCCATAGCCTAATAGACAAGGTAATTTTTGACTATCCCACATGGATTAATTTGTGGATTTGATGTTGTAGGCTCGATGGGAAATTAATTGACCTAATTAAATTTTTAATCATTTTATAATTAACATTAAATTACTAGACATTTTTAGTCATTTGATAGATTAATTCTTTTTAGAATTAATATTATTAAAAAAATGAAAATTAAAAAGTCCAGCTAATATTTTAAATTAACCCAAATAATAAAATCAAAAAGGGAAAATGAATGGATTTTCATCATCCAAGTGAAGGAAAAGATTATACAAAAGGAGAAAATGTAGATCTTGTTTGGGTCCTTCTTTCTTGCAAGCTTTGGGAGAGACGTAGTTGAAACTTGGTGTGGAGCCATGTAATTTTCAATTTGCAAAAATAAAATAAAAGCAAGAAGGTGAGATTTTTCTTGGGTTTTTATGGATTTTAATTTCCTTTATTTATGATATCTAAGTTTATATTTGTAGATGAAGGCTCTATTAAACTTTTGCATCTTTTTTTATTATGTGCAACCTATGGTGTTTCCAAACTTTGTGTTGAAAACACCATGTATGATCTTCATTGTTGTCCACAAGTTTCTATATGTTTGATATAAATAAATTTTTTTACCAAGTGTGTGTAATATAATTTGTGATTACAATTTATGCTTATAGGCATCCCTTTTTTTGTTTCCAAAACCCTTATTTCTCCTATGTTCATTTTTGTGTGAGAAGAAGGATCCTATTTCTATTATTTACTCTCTATTTATCCAGGTGGTTCTCCAAGCCCAATAGACAAGTTAATTTTTTGACTATCCCATATGGATTAATTTGTGGATTTGATGTTTTAGGTTCTATGAGAAATTAACTGACTTAATTAAATTTTTAATCATTTTATAATTAACATTAAATTACAAGACATTTTTGGTTATTTGATAGATTAATTCTTTTTAGAATTAATATTGTTAAAAAATGAAAATTGAAAAGTCCAGTTAATATTTTAAATTAACCCAAATAATAAAATTAAAAAGGGAAAATGAATGGATTTTTATCTTCCAAGTGAAGGAAAAGATTATAGAAAAGGAGAAAATCTAGATCTTGTTTGGGTTCTTCTTTCTTGCAAGCTTTGGAAGAGACATAGTTGAAACTTGGTGTGGAGCCATGTAATTTTCAATTTGCAAAAATAAAATACAAGCAAGAAGGTGAGATTTTTATTAGGTTTTTATAGATTTTAATTTCCTTTATTTATGAAATATAAGTTTATATTTGTATATGAAGGCTCTATTAAACATTTGAATCTTTTTTTATTATGTGCAACCTATGGTGTTTCCAAACTTTGTGTTGAAAACACTATGTATGATCTTCATTGATGTTCACAAGTTTCTATATGTTTGATATAAATAATTTTTTTACCAAGTGTGTGTAATATAATTTGTGGTTACAATTTGTGCTTCTAGGCATCCCTTTTTTATTCCCAAAACCCTTATTTCTCCTATGTTCATTTTTGTGTGAGAGGAAGGATTCTATTTCTATTATTTACTCTCTATTTATCCAGGTGGTTCTCCAAGCCCAATAGACAAGGTAATTTTTTGACTATCCCATATGGATTAATTTGTGGATTTGATGTTGTAGGATCTATGGGAAATTAATTGACTTAATTAAATTTTTAATCATTTTATAATTAACATTAAATTACTAGACATTTTTGGTTATTTGATAGATTTTTTCTTTTTAGAATTAATATTGTTAAAAAATGAAAATTGAAAAGTCCAGTTAATATTTTAAATTAACCCAAATAATAAAAGCAAAAAGGGAAAATGAATGGATTTTCACTTCCAAGTGAAGGAAAAGATTATACAAAATGAGAAAATATAGATCTTGTTTGGGTTCTTCTTTCTTGCAAGCTTTGGGAGAGACATAATTGAAACTTGGTGTGGAGCCATGTAATTTTCAATTTGCAAAAATAAAATACAAGCAATAAGGTGAGATTTTTCTTGGGTTTTTGTAGATTTTAATTTTATTTATTTATGAAATCTAATTTTATATTTGTAGATGAAGGCTCTATTAAAATTCTGCATCATTTTTTTATTATGTGAAACCTATGGTGGTTCCAAAATTTGTGTTGAAAACACCATATATGATCTTCATTGATGTCCACAAGTTTCTATATGCTTGATATAAATACAAATTTTTACCAAGTGTGTGTAATATAATTTGTGATTAAAATTTATGCTTCTAGGCATCCCTTTTTTGTTCCCAAAACCCTTATTTCTCCTATGTTCATTTTTGTGTGAGAGGAAGGATTCTATTTCTATTATTTACTCTCTATTTATCCAGGTGGTTCTCCAAGCCCAATAGACAAGGTAATTTTTTGACTATCCCACATGGATTAATTGTTGGATTTGATGTTGTAGGCTCTATGGGAAATTAATTGACTTAATTAAATTTTTAATCATTTTATAATTAACATTAAATTACTAGACATTTTTGGTTATTTGATAGATTAATTATTTTTAGAATTAATATTGTTAAAAAATGAAAATTGTAAAGTCCAATTAATATTTTAAATTAACCCAAATAATAAAATCAAAAAGGGAAAATGAATGGATTTTCATCTTCCAAGTGAAGGAAAAGATTATACAAAAGGAGAAAATCTAGATCTTGTTTGGGTTCTTCTTCCTTGCAAGCTTTGGGAGAGACGTAGTTGAAACTTGGTGTGGAGCCATGTAATTTTCAATTTGCAAAAATAAAATACAAGCAAGAAGGTGAGATTTTTATTGGGTTTTTGTATATTTTAATTTCCTTTATTTATGAAATCTAGGTTTATATTTGTAGATGAAGGCTCTATTAAAATTCTGCACCTTTTTTTATTATGTGCAACATATGGTGTTTCCAAACATTGTGTTGAAAACACCATGTATGTTATTCATTGATGTCCACAAGTTTCTATATGTTTGATATTAATAAATTTTTTTACCAAGTGTGTGTAATATAATTTGTGATTACAATTTGTGCTTCTAGGCATCCCTTTTTTTTCCTAAAACCTTTATTTCTCCTATGTTCATTTTTGTGTTAGAGGAAGGATTTTATTTCTATTATTTACTCTCTATTTATCCAAGTGGTTCTCCAAGACAAATATACAAGGTAATTTTTTGACTATCCCACATGGATTAATTTGTGGATTTGATGTTGTAGGCTCTATGGGAAATTAATTAACTTAATTAAATTTTTAATCATTTTATAATTAACATTAAATTACTAGGCATTTTTGGTTATTTGATAGATTTATTTTTTTAGAATTAATATTGTTAAAAAATGAAAATTGAAAAGTCCAGTTAATATTTTAAATTAACCCAAATAATAAAATCAAAAAGGGAAAATGAATGGATTTTCATCTTCCAAGTGAAGGAAAAGATTATACAAAAGGAGAAAGTCTAGATCTTGTTTGGGTTCTTCTTTCTTGCAAGCTTTGCGAGAGATGTAGTTGAAACTTGGTGTGGAGCCATGTAATTTTAAATTTGCAAAAATAAAATACAAGCAAGAAGGTGAGATTTTTCTTGGGTTTTTGTAGATTTTAATTTCCTTTATTTATGAAATCTAAGTTTATATTTGTAGATGAAGTCTCTATTAAAATTTTACATCTTTTTTTTATTATGTGCAACCTATGGTGTTTCCAAACTTTGTGTTGGAAACACCATATACGATCTTCATTGATGTCCACAAGTTTCTATATGTTTGATATAAATAAAAAAATTTACCAAGTGTGTGCAATACAATTTGAGATTACAATTTGTGCTTCTAGGCATCCCTTTTTTGTTCCCAAAACCCTTATTTCTCCTATATTCATTTTTGTGTGAGAGGAAGGATTCTATTTCTATTATTTACTCTCTCTTTATCCAAGTGGTTCTCCAAGCCCAATAGACAAGGTAATTTTTTGACTATCCCACATGGATTAATTGTTGGATTTGATGTTGTAGGCTCGATGGAAAATTAGTTGACTTAATTAAAATTTTAATCATTTTATAATTAACATTAAATTAATAAACATTTTTGGTTATTTGATAGATTAATTATTTTTAGAATTAATATTGTTAAAAAATGAAAGTTGAAAAGTCCAGTTAATATTTTAAATTAACCCAAATAATAAAATCAAAGAGGGAAAATGAATGGATTTTCATCTTCCAAGTGAAGGAAAAGATTATACAAAAGGAGAAAATCTAGATCTTGTTTGGGTTCTTCTTTCTTGCAAGCTTTGGGAGAGACGTAGTTGAAACTTGGTGTGGAGCCATGTAATTTTCAATTTTCAAAAATAAAATACACGCAAGAAGGTGAGATTTTAACTGGGTTTTTGTAGATTTTAATTTCCTTTATTTATGAAATCTAAGTTTATATTTGTAGATGAAGGCTCTATTAAAATTATGCATCATTTTTTTTTTTAATTATGTGCAACCTATGGTGTTTCCAAACTTTGTGTTGAAAACATCATGCATGATCTTCATTGATGTCCACAAGTTTCTATATGTTTGATATAAATAAATTTTTTTATGAAGTGTGTGTAATATAATTTGTGATTACAATTTGTGCTTCTAGGCATCCCTTTTTTGTTCCCAAAACCCTTATTTCTCCTATGTTCATTTTTGTGTGAGAGGAAGGATTATATTTCTATTATTTACTCTCTATTTATCTAGGTGATTCTCCAATCCCAATAGACAAGGTAATTTTTTGACTATCCCACATGGATTAATTTCTGAATTTGATGTTGTAGGCTCTATGGGAAATTAATTAACTTAATTAAAATTTTAATCATTTTATAATTAGCATTAAATTACTAATCATTTTTGGTTATTTGATAGATTAATTCTTTTTAGAATTAATATTGTTAAAAAATGAAAATTGAAAAGTCTAGTTAATATTTAAATTAACCCAAATAATAAAATCAAAATTGGAAAATGAATGGATTTTCATCTTCCAAGTGAAGGAAAAGATTATACAAAAGGATAAAATCTATATCTTGTTTGGGTTCTTCTTTCTTGCAAGCTTTGAGAGAGACATAGTTGAAACTTGGTGTGGAGCCATGTAATATTCAATTTGCAAAAATAAAATACAAGCAAGAAGGTGAGATTTTTCTTGGGTTTTTTTAGATTTTAATTTCCTTTATTTATGAAATCTAAGTTTATGTTTGTAGATGAAGGCTCTATTAAAATTCTGAGTCTTTTTTTATTATGTGCAACCTATGGTGTTTCCAAACTTTGTGTTGAAAACACCATGTATGATCTTCATTGATGTCCACAAGTTTCTATATGTTTGATATAAATAATTTTTTTTACCAAGTGTGTGTAATATAGTTTGTGCTTCTAGGCATCCCTTTTTTGTTCCCAAAACCCTTATTTCCCTTATGTTCATTTTTGTGTGAGAGGAAGGATTATATTTCTATTATTTACTCTTTATTTATACAGGTGGTTCTCAAATTTTATTCTAATGTGGATTTATTATCTTTTTCCATTTTAATTTTTGTTTTATTTCCTTTTGTGCTTTTGGGTAAAAAGTAAACAAAAACACCAAATTATTCATATCCTACAAGGTAACTACCCCTCTCAATTGTATAGGAGAATCATCATTCTATAAGATGATATCTCCAACTATTGGTGAGTTTAAATCACATCCTATTGGGTAAGTCATAAAACTAACGTGACCAAATTTTACATGAATAGTTTTTATTTACCCCATTGGGGATCAAAAATATGCCTTTGATTCCTATGATTTGAAGGGAATATACCCCTTGAAAAATAATATTGTTGACTTCGTTGAAAATATTATTGGAGGTGATCGAACGTAACCCATGGTTCTAATTTTATAAATTTTCTATCATTACCCATGGTCTGATTTTTGTTGCAGGCATGAAGAGGTTTTAGATGAAAAAAGAGTATGCATACTTGTCAAACATTAGGTGGAAAAAGGAAGAAAGGAAATACAAAATAAAAGAGATAAAATTTTCAAATGAGCTTGAAGTAGGGCCTGATTAGGTTTATGCAAATGATGATACAATAAAAAATATCTATCTCTTAGTACCAGCCTTCAAAGAATATCCAATCCATGAATTTATGGATTATAATTTTTAAAAAAATAGTTTTTGAAAAAATTATATGGATCCATACAAGTTAAAGGAAAATAAGAGTGATTCAAAGATTATCCCAAGTGGAAGAATGCATGGAAAAGGAAATTTTAGCCACCTTTCAAGAGCATGAGATGAGTCATGAAGGTAGTGGGCTTCATATTGGTGAAGAGATGATGTGTAATTATGTTAAAATTTATTGTGTCCAACACACACCCTTCTTCGAACAAGTGGGGGACCCCTCTCTAAAATGATCAAACTCAAAGTTCCTGGACTTTTAATCTCATTTTGACCAACCCCTTTTTGAGAGTACCATTGAGTTCCTATTTTAACCTAGCTTTTATGATCATAGTGTGTATTTATAATAGATAATTGATCCCTATTGTGATTCATGTGACCTTTAAAGTTTATGTAGTTGAGTCCTAATCATATCCTAAAATTAATCAGACACTTTATTACTTAGAATATTTAATGTACTAACTTTTGTATAGGTTTGATTTAGTATTAAGGTTATTAGAGTCTCAATATCCTAGAGTGTAAGTCTTCCAAATTCATATGTGGCACCTTAAGGAGATTAACTAGAATCTAGGTGAGTGTTTATATTCATCATGATTATTTCCTTTTCCTTAGTCTCTTTTTTGGATTTGTATAGGAGTGGTTAAATTGGAAAACATTGTGTGGATCTTTTCCATAGGTGTTAAAACTTGTTAGAGCCCAACCAATTAGGGTACCCTATTGTAAGAATGGTCAATCTCCCAAATCTATCAAAAATGTCAAATCCCAATAGAGCCCGACCTAATGAGAAAGTGCCACATTGATAACAGTAATAATGGTTAGTCTCCTAGATCTGATAGAGATGTTAGATCCTAGGAAAGCTTGATCAAATGGAATAATTACATGTGGCCCAATGGTTATAGTTGTTACTATATGCCTAATGGGCTCACCCTAATGTTAGATGTATTATTTTCCCATATTTGATAGAGATGTTGGGATCTAGGAGAGCCAAACCAAATGAAAGAGTATCACATGGCCCATTATTTCATTTTCATTCTCCAAAACCTAATAGAGATGCCAAGGCCTAGGGAATTTTAACATATCACATCATGAAAAAAAATTTAATCCATATAAATTGATGAGAAGAACTCAAAAGACCCTGCAACAATCAGAACAAGGTATAGTCATAGTAAAAAGGCTAATCAAAGAATTCCATACATCCTCTAGCTGACATTTTATTATCCAAAGTGTATAAAGATAAAATGCTAGGTCACACCCAAGTGGTATTTATTTTAGCATGAACTGATTAGCAAAGGACATGTGGCATAAATAAAGAACCACTTGGGAAGCCTTAAAGATGATGTGGTTGTGTGTGTCATACCCATTGTTTTCCTCAAAAAGACAAACATGACACACTATAATAAATAAAATATCAAGGACGTGGATCATTATCAAATTCCATTCTAAACACAAAACATAAGCCTTTAACTACCATAATTCATTCAATATTAATACACCATAAATCATTTGGCGTCACACTCAAATTCATTCACAAAAACTCACCCATTTTTTGTGCAATTAACATTGAGATGGTCATCAAATTTTTCCCAAGTCATTGCAAAAATGGTGGATTTAGGTATACTCAAGTCTATATTATTGAGGATTATAGATGATCCATATGTCATAAGCATAGGCCCTAGGTTCATTTATGAATGCAAGTCTCTCAGACCTAGAAGTTTCAAGATGCAACTATGTGGTAGCATTTTAGGCTCTCAATCCTTCAATGACATAAGGGATTAAGCCCTGAGGTAGAATTCCCCAATGTTTTGGGCTCTAATAGATAACCACATGGTGGATCCTCATGCATCTAGAACTATAGAACCCATGTATCATAAACCTTTAAAGGTTTAACTGTTTGTGCCTCCACATTCTTATAATGCTACCATGTGATATCTCCATGAGGCTCTAAGGCATTGAGGTGAAATACTTTTAGATAAACCTCCATCTTCTAAGATGATGCCATATGGCATTATATTTTTGACTCAATCAAAAATCCCAAAATTAGCTAAGGCAAAAATACAAATTGAAGCCTAAGGAAAAGACATAAGCCTTTGACCTCATTATCTACACAGGCCTATCTACATTTGTAGGTTTTGGGATGATGCCATATGGAATTATCCCACTCTTCTATTATCTTGGAGGCAAGGCTATTAGTATAACCATCCCTAAGACTATGGGTCAATAATATGATGCCACATGATAGAATCCCATTACTTCATAACCTAGAAGTAAAGATCATTGTACATCCCACTATAGGATCATAGGTCACTAAGATGATGCCACATGAAAACATTATGATCCTTTTCTATCCTATAGGCACTACTCCCTAAATGATCATCTCTAGGACCATAAGATGCCAAGATGATGCCACTTGGTATCATCTAACTCTTATGATATCCCAAAGCCACTACTCCTTGTACTGTCATAACTAGGACTATGAGATGCTAGGATAATTCCATGTGGTCACATCCCACTCCATTGTCCTAGAGGCACTACTCCCTATACAATCATCTCTAGGACTATAGGACATTATCATGATGCCACATGACATCATCTTGCTTCTCTACTAGCCAGAGGCATTTATACAATAGACCAAGATGATGTCACTCTTGGTTGAGTGGGATGATGACACATGACTTCCCCAAACCACACACAAAAAGTCATGAAAATGAATAAGGAAAAAAGGCCATGAAAAGACCCAACTAAGAGACATTTAAGGCAATTTCAAGTGGGTAAACTCAGCCAATAAGGACAATTTGTCAAGAAAAAATATGATAAAAAATACTAAGTTAAATTCAAAATATATTCCAAAAGTTACTAAGGCAAAAAGGGTTGATTAAACCAAGGCCTACATAGAATAATTTGGCAAGGTCAAAATTGAGCACTTAAAAGAAATGTAGAAAACCTCTAAGGCCAAAATATGAAGCTGATCACACCAATAAGAAGATTTTAATCAAATGAGGAAATAAATAGACATCAAGGCTTAAATAAACTCTTGACACTAAACCAATATTCTTATTGGTTTAGTTGAATATACAAAAATCATTAGGCAAGCTAAACTTGAAATCTGACTCATCTATTTCATAGAAGATTTATGCTTAATAAAACTTCATTATTTTTGTTAATTGACTTAGTTAGTTGGAAGGAAATAAATTAGGTAGCAAACTTAACTAAAATATATTAAGGGATTCTGTCAAAGACACCCTTCTCATCCACAACACACACTAGAGCTTCAATGAACTAAATTCTACTATTATTTCCATAACAATTCATATGTTTAATGTTGTACTCTACTCATCCTTGCACAATCTCAAAACAAACAATAATTAAAACATAATAGATTTATTAATGAGAGACACATGCCTAATAAAGAGTTTGTTCTCAATCAAAGGACTAATCAAATAACTCACATTCTTTTATTAGACAAGTTATAAGGCCACGAGCTTCATAAAAAATGATTCCTTCCCAATGGTCTAAATACAAATGGTTATAACCAGACATGACTTAATTTACCAAAAACATTCAACACAAGAATACATAAGTCTTTACTTATGACAGGCATAACTATGTTATAAACCACTATTATTTAGCTCATTTCAACAAGCTTGATTATTTTTCCCAATAGCAATCCCATAGACATCTAGGTAATTAAACTCAGTTTAGATACACTAGAATTCTATTACCTCTTTCCCATTAAGATCAAAATATATGGTTAATGCTTAAAACGCCAACCAAATCTAGGCTAGCTAAGCATAATCCATATTATGAATGGGTTAATCTACCATATTAAAATAATTAACACACCTAATTTTAATCTTCAAAAGTATAGTTATCCTAAATCACATCCCTTCATATAAGACTCATTATTCATATGTTAATATATAGTTCATTTAAGGTAATATTATTACAAGTAACTCAAGATGAAATGAATAATAATTTATAGGATATTCAATATAATGACATCAATACACTTATATATTAAGGCCATTAACTTGGCCAAGCTTAATCATGAATATATAAGCCTTCACTAGGGATCCATTTTCAACAAGAATCCCTCATAAGGAGGCCTATAAATATGATATAACAAGCAAACTATAAAATAGTTCTCTAAATTAATAACCAGAACATTCAACTAATAACTTAATAATAGTAGTGTCTCACACTCAACCCATAATCAATCATTAAAGCATAACTATAGTAAGTTTAATTAAGAATAATTGATCCTTGGTTTTTAGCTAGTTATTAAAAGTAACAAAGAATAAGAAGTAAATATTTAAAAGCCCCTCTTTGCTCCTGGTGAAACTTCAACTAATAGAAGGTGGGATCACCTCCTAACCTTTTGCCATCATCAAATGACTATTTTAGGCACCCTTTAAGTAGGACTCCTAGATCCAGGCATGTTCACATCATGGTGTAAGTCAAGTAAAATCAAACATAATCAAGATGTATTGGGGTCAAGGAGCTAGCTAATCACAAGGTTAAAGTTCAAACATCTCTACGATAGGATGTTACTAACCTCGAATCTATTTTCATCAATAATGAAACATAAAAGAGAGAACATAAGGTTCACAAAAATAAAACTCATTAGGCATACAACCACTAAGGTATATTCTATAAGAAAATAAGAGAAGGATAATAAATCTACCATCATGTCTAACATGCGATACCTAACCCTTCTTCCCTCCTAAAAAATACAGGTAAGTAGAAATACCCTAGTTATAGCTATCATGGAGGAATATCTCAACTCCAAACTCCCACACAAGGTTAAAAACACTATGGGATGAATCAATCATAGCCATAGGAAAAAAAATAAAAAGAGGAATAAATCTAAGTGGCCTTAATCCTCTTAAACATATTAATCAATTGAGAATCACACAAACTTTATTTAGTCAATCAGTAGGATATCCCAGTTAATAAGATACCTACCAAATGATCTAGGTCCTTCCATGGATCTTGTATGTAGGTTACTACCATCTGAGTCTCTTCCTCTCTAACTCTCTTCTTATTTTCCCTTCCTTTTTCCTTTGTTCCTAGGGTGGTCAAAAATTCCAAAAGTTTCAAATTAAACCCCTTTATTAGAGATATGTCCTTCTTAAATAGACATTCTCCCCTCCTTGCAATATAATTAGAACATGACGTGTTTTTTCTTTCCTTGGATCAACCAACCACTTTTGTTGGCCATCCCATACCTTCATAATGAGAAATTTTTTTGCAAGATAAATCCATATCTCCTTTTGGTTAAAGGTAATGACCAATTAATGGATAAGACTACAAGTAGCCACTAGACATTATAGATGTTGGTCTACTTTATCTCATGCTTTAAATTTGATAATCTCAAAGGTGGTTTGACTAACCTTATAGAAATTACAATTAAATACTATAAAGAGGGATAAAAGGTAAAAAAGGCATTCAGATAGGATTAGGCAAGGTTTAAGATAAGTTAGAGGTAGGATCACACATGATGTGATAATGCTTGGCATAGTATTTTTTACCTTCATTGGCAATGACCTATTCCTGTATACTTATTTCACCTATGAAATAAGATATCCTAATAGATGAAACTTGCAATAATAACATGATATATTATTCAATTTAAACTAACTTAATTAGCTTACCAAACAATTCACAAGGTCATGAGTGATATTCATGTAGCACCTAATGCATATATAATTTGAATTACAACATAAGGCAATAATTCAAGCATTGATTAGCTAAATTTTACCATATGCATGATTTTATCACCTTGAAATAATCAATACCAAGGGAACATCATCATGAAATTGTATAATCACCTTATTTTCTCATGAGGGGCCTTACATTCTTCCCCCTTTAAAAGGGATTTGTCCTTGATGCCAAATTGCTTTGCTAATTAGGACTACCTACATGTTGGAACATCATCCTAAATTATTTGTGCCACCCCAAGTATACCACAATATTATTTATTTTTTGCATCCCTAATGAACATCCTCAAATATGGAGATCAAATACTACATGGAACCAAACACATTATTCCTCTTATTTTCTAGTTACCCACTAAGTTTCTTAAAGTTTATTCTGCCTGGGTCATCAATCCTTTTGATACCAATTATCTTATTGGCTTGAGATGAGTTTCAACATAATAATTCCATACCTTCATCATGAGTTATGGATTCTATTTTTCAATATGCAATAAATTGTTCCATTTTTTGAAGTTTTTTTCTTCACATAAATTTCCTTGGTAATGATTATGGTAAGGTTTAACAACCAATCATCATGAAGATGATTCTCACAAACCATAATCACTTAGTGTCACAACAACATCTATTAACATGTATATTATAACAATATTACTTCATTCAAATAAATAGGAATACATACATACATGTACACACACACACACACACACACACACAATATTTTCAAACTTTATCAATTATTGATGTTTTATCTCTTATAGGAATCCATCAAGTATCAATCTCTATAAATGCACACCTTAAGGGGTCCATCGGGATAGGGGTGGGTAAACCATTGGTGCTTTTCAAGATTTTTGTCCCTATACTACCACTTTCTATCTACACAACCACTTCTTAAAAACATTTCCCTAAGCTTTGCCTCATATTTTTCACCTTACTCTAGTCATTTTCCACCTTCATTCACCCTTCCCTAGCCTAAACTCCTTTTTGATGGTTTATAATACATTATCAACCCCACAAACCCTATAATATAATTGATAAAACTCATTTAGGGTATAGGTTGGCCCTTGGCTGACATAAAACATGACCTAGTTTGATTATGTTAATAACAATATAGAGTAAATTGGGCTGACCCTATTGACTAAAATTTTGGAAAGGATTAAGGTTAGATTCAACTATATATACACATTCATTTCATCATTTATTTAGTAATAGAACAATAATATATATATATATATAATGCATCTACTTATCCAACATTCTACTTAAGGAACATAGCTTAGGGTTTCATACTTTCTTTGGAGATACAGATCTTATCTTATGGAGAAGTCTTATGGATGCATTGATAGGTTGTGTAGCCTATAAATTATTTATCCTTTTCATCCTTACATACCAAAGCAACCTCTTACAAAGCACCTTGTCCAATAGAGAGATTGAGGATTGGTGGGTTCATCTTCAAAGATAAGTATCCCTAACTTTGTTCCTCCTTTATAAGAGTAGATATATATGCATTTTTACTTCTCTCCCATGTATTAGGATTATGTATACATTGACCTGAATATATGTATTTTATGCATATTTAATTTTAATGTTTATTACCCTCACTTTGTGCCATAATTTTGGTGAGCACTAGATTAGACTTTACTTTACTTAGTTATAAGTTTAGTGAATATGAAAACATAGGACCTAGTTAGGGTTATTACATAGTTTTGCTTGACTAGAGGCTTTATAAACCTCCATTGTTATATCATTATGGTAAGAGATCCCTTGGCTAGGTCTAGTGGATCCATCTTGGTCATGACCCTAGATATCTAATGTATCAACAATCAGAAGTGTAAGTTGGATTTATCTTCTCTGAGATAAGATTGATTTATAGATCAGTTACATTTCCCTTTGCATACATTTTAGTCAACTTGATGTGAATATAAACCTTACAAGTTATCTTTCACACTATCATTTTAATCATTTTATTATATTTTTACATATTTATAGTATTGTATTGAACAAGTTAATATAGTTCTAAATTTCTATGCATAGGTTTAACACAGTCATTTCAAAATGACTATGTTTTATCTATGTAGCTCTTCATCAATTATAGTTTATTATATCAATCAGTTCAATAAATATTATTATTTAATTTAAGATTAGTATACACTATCAAATATGTTGAATCTATCTATTAATTCTTTCTGACAACATCATTGACTCTATTCATTATTCTTCTTCAACATATAGGTTTTTACAAAACTTGGTCAAACTAGTCGACCCAATTTGTAGAATTTAAAAGTATAAACTAAAGCACTACAACATAAATTTTAAAATTGAAATCATCTTCAATCCCACCAAGGTTCCCTTTTCTTTCTCTATCATTTCATTTCTTCCTTTCATAAATATAAAATATGAGTAAGCATGTGCTTATGTATAAACATATGAAATATGAGTAAGCATGTGCTTATGTATAAACATATGAAAACTACATCCCAAAGCTATCCAAATATAGCATGATATTTTTCATGAAAGAATAATCTTGCAAATATATTTTAATTTAGTTTGTTCCAAAGAGAGTCATCTTACTTCACAACCAAAATGTAAGATTACCACTCATCCTAGTTATCATAATGCAATGTTGAATTTATTAATATCACAAGCCATAACTTTAGTACTAAAATTTTAAAAATCATGGTTCATCAAATGGTTTCAATTCTCTAAACATAAAGAAACATCTCCCACACATATTCTCAATATTCAAACATACACAATCAATGTATCCAGAGAATTCACAATTTTAAAAGAGAGATCATTACAGCCTTTTCATAGCTATTAGTTCAATTTACAACATTTGAGCATTATTTCAAGCATTAAAATCCAACTTTATTCAAATTCATAGCCTTTTATTATCTTGGTAACACCACAAATTTAGTTTATTAATTTAACCAAGTACTTAAAATAGGCAAGCAAGATGTGCATACACACACATATGTACATATATATAAATTACCTAGGGATTGTTAACAAGAAGGCACATAGTCCTTTCAAATATAAAAATTTATCATAGGTATATATGCTTTTTCATGATAAAATATCATAATAATTATAATAGGGATTATAAAAAAAACTAGATCTCATAACCAGTTCATATCAAGACATAAATATCCACTTGTCAAGTGTTCTTAGGGAAATTTCATGCATAATGATTAACAAATCCATTGTTAAAACAAGTACCCCTATTAGTTTCTCTTCCTGAATACATCTTTCATACCTTACATGGTCAAAATTTGTATCTTTTACATGTGAGGCTTGTGTCTAAGTACCATGCCTCTTAAGGTAATCCTATAGGCAGTTCCTATTTCTATTTCTATGATGTTACTCTAAGGGTTGTCCAACCTACCCATCCCTTCTCTAGGGTGGTGAGGCTATTTTTTGTAGCATATAAATTAGGGTAACATTTCCTCTAGCACAACCATCACTCACTATGGGGTCTCAATAATTTTAACATGGATTTTAGCTGGATGCATTATTTTGGAATCTTGGTATGCCCACCTATAGCATTTTTAATGCCTGCCTCTTGTGGCATCTTGTCTACACAATTTAGATTTTAATAAGAAATTAAAATGAACCATATTTAATTTACACAAATCATAATTAACTAGAGTTATAAAAGTTATGAATTCATATAGAACATCCCAAGATTTCCCATATTTTAACTTAATACTCTGATACCAAAATGTCATGCCCATTTTTTCCTCAAAAAAATAGGTGTAACACACTATAAAAACCAATAAATCAACAAGGACATGGATCATTATCATAATCCATTCCAAATACAAAACATAAGACTGTTACTACCATAATGCATTTGATAGTAATGCATCATAAATCATTTGGCATCTCACTCAAATTCATTTGCAAAAACTCACCCAAAAGTTTTTAACATAATTAATGTTGAGATAATAATTGTATTTGGCCTAGGTCATCTCAAATATGGTAGGGCACCATGTGGTAGATATAGGTCTACTCAATTCTACACTAATGAGGACTACAAATGTGCCATGCATTACAATCATAAGCCCCTAGGTCTATTTCCAAATACAATTCTATCAAGCCTGCAAGTTTTAGGATGCAACCACATGGAAACATCTTGGGGTCTCAGGCCTTAATTGGCATTGGGGCTTAGCCTCGAGGTAAACTCACCCAAGGATTTGAGCTCCAAGAGATGCCCACATGGTATCTCTTTAAGCATCCAAAACTATGAAACCCATGAAGTTTAAACCTTTAAATTTTTCACTCTCTATGCCTCCATGTTTTGATAATGATACCATGTGGAAGCTCTATGAGGCTCTAAGGAATTAATGTGAAAGCATTTTGGCTAAACCTCTAACTAATGAGATGATGCCACATCGCATCATCTGACTGACTTAATGAAAAATCTTGAAATTAATTAAGGAAAAAATCTAAATCGAAGCCTAAGGAAAATGAGTTAAATAAAAGACACAGGCCTTCAACCTTGTTATCTACATATACATCTCTACATTTGTAGGTAAATAAGACGATGCCATGTGGTAGTATCCTACCCCTCCACTAGCCTAGAGGTAAGGCTCTTATTATGAACATCCCTAGGATTATAGAGCATCAAGATGATACCACATGGTAGCATCCTAATACTCTACTAGCTTAGAGGTAGAGCTCATTATATAACCCACTTTGGGATTGTGAGTCACCAAGATGATGCCACATGATAGCATCCCACTCTTCTACTAGCCTGGATGCACTACTCCCTATAAAATCATTTTTGAGATTATGGGATGTATTTAACTCATTTGATAGCTCATAGGCACTACTCCCTATATGGTCATCTCTAAAACCAAGGGGAGTCGAGATGATGCCATGTGGTAGCATCTCACTCCTTCACTAGCTCAGAGGCATTACTCTTCATCTTTAAGACTACAGGATGCTAGGATGATACTACATGGAAGCATCTTACTCCTCTACTAGCCCATAGGCATCCATATAATAAACTAAGCTAATGTCACTCTTGGGTGAGTAGGATGAAAACACATGACTTCCCTAAACCACATATAAAAAGTCATGAAAATGAATAAGGTAAAATGATATGAAAATACCAAACTAAGAGGTGTCTAAGGAAAGTATAAGTAGGCAAACTCATCTAAAATGGACAATCCAAATGTAAAAATATGAGTAAAAAGACTAAGTTAAATTAAACAAGTAGTATAAAAGTGATTAAGGAAAAAATAATTGATTAAACCAAGGCTTGTGTAGAATGATTCAATAAGGATAAAATAAAAACTTAAGAGAAACACAAAAAATCTCCAAGGACAAAATATGAAACTAATCGCATAGGCAAGTAGATCTAAGTTAAATAATGAAATAAACATATTAAATAAACTCTAGACACTAAACCAATATTCTTATTAGTTTAGTCGAATATCTAAAAATCATGAGGCAAGCTAAACCTAAAAGCCGACTCATCTATTCAATAGAAGATCTATGCTTAATATAGCTTCATCAATTTTATTCAATGGCATATTTTTTGGGAAGGCAATAAAGTAGGCAAAAATCTCAACTATAAGAGTTGAATGGATTCCTTTAAAGAGAACCTTCCCATCCATAACAACACCTAAGATTCAATGGATTAAATTTTACTATTGTTTCCATAACAATTCATATATTTATAATTGTGCTCTACTCATCCTTGCACAAGTTCAAAACAAACCATAATATATTTAATAAGGATAAATACATGCTTAATAAATAGACTATTCTCAATCAAAGGATTATTAAAATAACTCAAGTCTTTTATTAGACAAGTTATAAGGCCAAGAGCTTCCTTAACAAATGACTCCTTCCTGAAGGTTTGAATATAAATAGTCATAACTAGACATGAATTAGTTTACCAAAAAGGTTCAATAGAAGACAACAAGTATTTACTCATGATAGGCATAACTATGCCATAAAGCACTATTATTTAGCTTATTTCAACAAGCTTTATTATTTTTCCCAATAGCATTCCCATATCCATCTAGATAATTCTACTCATTTTTGATACGTTAGAATTCCATTAGATATTTCCCATTTAGATCAAAAGAGATGGTTAATGCTTAAAAATACAACAAGATCTAGGATAGCTAAGCATAATCCATATTATGAATGTGTTAATCTAATAAATTTAAAAAAGTAACACATGTAATCTTAATATTCCAAAGCATAGGTAGCATAAATCACATGCCTTCATACAAGACACATTCTTCATATATAAATATATAGTTCAAGGTAATATTATTAAAATTAACTCAAGATGAAATGAACAAACATTCATAAGATATTCAATAGAATTACATTAATATAATTATATATTAAGGCCATTAACTTGGCCAAGCTTAATCATAAATGTACAAGTCTTTACCAAGATTCCATTTTCAATAAGAAGCCCTCATAAGGAGGCCTATAAATATGATGTAACAAGAAAACTATAAAATAGTTCTCTATAGTAATAAATAAAACATTAAAATGATAACATAATTATAGTAATGGCTCACACTTAGTCCATAATCAATCATTAAAACATAATTGTAGTAAGTTTAGCCAAGAATGATTAATATTTGTCTTCTATCTAGTTATTGAAAGTAACAAAGCACAAGAAGTCAATAGTTGAAGGCAAGCTCCTCTTTGTTCCTAGTGTGACATCGACCAATAGAAGGTGGGATCACCTCCCAACCTTTTTACATCATCAAGAGACTACTCTAAGCACCCTGAGCAGGAATTCTAACTACAAGCATGTTCACATCATGGTGCAAGTAAACACAATAAAGATATCTTGGGATCAAGGAGGCAGCTACTCATAAGGTGATAATCCAATCATCTATAAGATAGGAGGCTACCAACCTCAGATTTATTTTTAGAAAGAATGAAACATAAAAGAGAGATCACAAGGTTCACAAAAATAGAACTCATCTTGTATACAACCACTAAGGTATATTCTATAAGCAAACAAAAGAGGGATTAAGCAACCTACCATGATGTCCAACATGGGAGACCTAAACCTTCTTCCTTCCTAAATAATGTAACCTTTTAAGACATCACAATTTTTCACATGATGAAACCATAATACCTAGGTAAGTATAAATACCATAGTTAAAGTTGTCATGGAGTAATATATCAAATCCAAACTCCCACACAAGGGTAATAACACTATGGGGTGACTCAAGCAAAACCATAGGAAAATTAATAAAGAGAGTAATCAATCCAAGTAGCCTTACTCCTCTTAAACACAGTAATCAATCAAGAATCACAAAAAAAACATTTAGTCAATTAGCAAGATATTCCTATCAATAGGACACCTACCAAATGATCCATGCCCTTCCATGGATCTTTTCTACAAGTTACTACCAATTAAGTATCTTCTCTAATTCTCTTCTTGTTTATCATTCCTTTTTCCTTTATTCTTAGGGTGGCCAAAAATGCCAAAAGTTATGGATTGAACCCCTTTATTAGAGATCCACCCTTCTTAAATAAGCATTCTCCCCTCCTTACAATCCAATCATAGCATGACATATATTTGTTGCTTCCTTAGATTGACGAAACACTTTTGAAGACCATCTCATGCCTTCATAATGAGCAATATTTTGTTAGCCCATAATGGTGAATGATGTCTCTTTCATAAGTATACATTAGATTCTAAGATCAATCCATCTATTCTCATTGGTTCAAGGCAATGTCTAATTAATGTATAGGCCTGCAAGCTACCATTAGACATTTTAGATTTTGGTCTACTTTATCTCATACTTTAAAGTTGACAAGCTCAAAATTGGTTTGAAAAACCTTACATGGATAAAAATTAAATACTATAGAGAGGGTTGTGTTGTCACTCAATTTTTCACCCTTGGAGAGGTAGTTAAATCCTACTCCAATTGAGTGAAACAATGGGATTACCCTTAGACATGTAGGTTGTCTATAGTGGGGGTAAACCTCTAGTTGAAAGGGCAATCTCTCTAGATTTGTCTTGATTGTCCTTATACTAACTAGTTGATGTATGAAAAGATATAATAAACTATTTAATGTAATAAAACTATAATAAATAAGTGATAAACTAGAATATTTGATCTAATACTATCATATGCTTTCACTTAAAATAGGTACAACTACAATCTGGTTTATGCTTCAAGAGAGAGATTCTTACATAAATATTTCAACCTAGAGACTATGTAGGTATATTAGACAAGATAAGAGATTAAAAATATTGATAAGACACTACTAAAACTCTAAAACACTTAGTTCCATTTACACATTTCAATGTACTCCAAATGACCCACACAAAGATAATATATCCATACCTAGGTGCATACAAGTAGGGCAAGATGCAAGGACAAATAATTTTACCACTAGCATCTATAAATAACTCATTCAACACACTGAGATATGAACCTGGAAATATTGAAATATTTTTAATTTATTTCTCAATGAAAATATGAGTAATGAAAATAACAGGGCTTTTCCTACCTTTCTTGTGGATAGATTACAATGCCAAAACTAGGCATACTTATAACACCAATGAGAGAGAGAAATCCTATGCCAAGAATGGAATCTTGGGGGATTAAAAGAATGGAGAAAAATGATTATATTCAGAAGAGTTAAGAGGAATAATATTACGTCTTGAACAAGTGTCATTTGATCTCTAGGTATTTTACAAATTGTCTTCAAGTCAGGAGTTAGTCCTTGAGGAGTTCATAAGCCTTATTAAAAGTTGATATGACTTGTTATAGTAAGATTATTAATTTATCTTTTAAAATTCATGGATATACACATATATGGATCGATTGAGAACTCACCAAGGTGTATGAATCATTATCTTTTCTTGAAATAGGCCTTCTTGAAAGGGGGAGTTAACTTAACTCATGAGGTACAGTCTGTGATGTTGAACAATGAAGATATTATCTGATTATTTTCGTAGATCTTGTAAATAATCACTCTAAACCTTACTTATCCAATCAACACATATTTAGTTATTTTAGGTCCCTAATTGACACCTTGAAATTCTTGTCATGCCTCCCAAAGATTCACTTTAATGTTGGTTGTCTAGCACTAGTTGGCAAGTAGGCCTAGTTGCACATATTAGTTCATTTGAATAGAAATGAAAAATAAAAGGAACCCTAAAAAAAGGATCAATATTATGTTTTCAAACCCAATAAACACTTCATGATATGAACAAGGCCTTCAAGGAATCATAAATATGTTGTTCTTTCCAACCTATATGACTAGTCTCTCAATCCTAATACATCTTAAACTGCCCTTTTGTGAATACTTGTAGGAATAGTTTAATGAGTGTATAAAATTATATTATGCATTAAAGAGTTATAAATAATTCCATTGTACCTCCTAAAATTGTTTTAAATCATTCATTCATGTATGTACCCTTCAAAATTAGAAAAAAAATAGGGCATTTAATATGTTCATATAAGTGACATTAGCCTCAAATTTCAAGGTGAGGAGCACTAGATAGTTTTTAACAGGGTTATAATGTTTCTAGATCCAAAATAATACATTTGGAGTCATTATAAGATAATTATCTTATATCGCATTCACCCAAGGGTTTTAGTAGGGTTTAATATCTATTTGGGGTCTTAACAATCATTCATAGAGCATCAACCATCAATTAGCCTCATTCCACATGGAAAACCTTAAAGACCAACCTCGTCAACTATTCCAAATGGTGTATATTCCCATGCAAAGTGTGAGATATGATATGAATGTATGAATTTGTTCCTTGGGTAGCCAACCTAGTGTTCTTGAATTTAAAATAGGTCTACTATGGGTTTTAGGGCTCAAAATTTAGTGCTACTACTAGGAAATGTCAAACACCTCCAAAAAAATCTTACTCATAGTTATATATGATTTGGAAATGTTTATCATTCCACTGTGTGCATTTGGTACATTGGTCAGGAAACTTGAGGTTATAGGTTTGTCACCTCCTTGCTAGCCCTTAAGGGTATTTGGATTGAAAACTAAGATTTTATGCATCCTAAGAGTGTATTTATAACTTTTATATGTTTAATCATTTCTTTAAGTTCCCTCCATGTAATTTTACATGCTTATTTTATGTTTTAGGTTTAAATAGACCCTTAGACTCAAGATTTTCCCTTGCCAATGGAGTGAGCAAGGTTTGAAACAAAATAATGAGTATGCATGTTGTTTGTATGGACTTGGGGTGAATATGGTTGTATTTTTAAAATAATTAAAATATTTTATACAAATTTTAAAAGTGTAATTATTCATATAGAGGCCTCAAAACTCCATCTCTGTTATGACTAGTTGGGTCTGCATGTGTGTGTCTTATGCTTCATTAAGTCTAGACTAAGTTTTGACCTTTTCACTTTTGTTATCAGGTTTTAGGATTATATTAATGTGTTTATATAATTATTAAAGAATTCACAAAATTAATTTTATCCCTTTATACCTCACACAACACCTTATATTCTTAAACCAAGCATAAACACTCTTGAGGAGCAAGCAAACCTATATGTATTGATTGACTATGTATGGAAACATTGGACTTAGTTTTAAGATATATTTTGACTTGTTTCATTTTGTCTCAAATGATCTTATTACCTTTTGTGTCAATTGAGATATACCCAAGTTTATTTTCACCATTCTATGTCTTACTCAAGCTTAAGACTAGCCTACCCTAATGTGTAGCCTGTAAGTTCTTGTAAGGGTATTTGACTGTAGTCTATGTTCTAGACCTCTCCTTCATACCAATGACCTTATTTTGTCTCTTTAATATTATTTAAAATAATTATCAGTCTCTAATCATGTCTCAAACATACTCTACTCTCTTTCTTTAGGCTTGAAGATGGAATAATCCTTCAAATAGGCCTATAGGTGTATTCTCCCCATAACCATTAATTTATTTGGAATCTTGTCATCATGAGACTTTCCTGAAACCTTATATGAGTTATGTGGGAGGTGTTTTCATGTTCTAATACCATAGAGATTCTATAAATGTTCATTGATCACATTGAAGGCTCTATTCAATGAGATAAAAGTGTAACATGAAGAAACATGGAGGTCTCTTTTATTTGCAGACATTATATGAGTTAACATGATAAACTAGAAGACCTTTGAGACCCTCTAAAATCTCCTAAAACATTTTTTTACAACAACAAGTTCATATTTTCAACAAGATTGCCTATAAATCAAGGTGGTGGTGTTTAGAGCCTTATCTAAGCAGTTAACCTTATTAGAATTTGTTCATAAAAAAACATGAGCCTAACCCAAAGACCAATTTCATGAATCTCAAGACTATTTCGGTCCCCATACCTGGTGAATATATTATGATCCATCTTGCTATATTTTGTATAGAACAAGCATTCACACATGACACTTGTAAAGCTATCAAGAGACCTGATGAAGTGGAAACTGAGTATTTTTCCATTTTTAAACTTATGGAACCTCTCTAAATGTTGAAAAGGCTTGAGGAAGGTGGATATTCACTTTTCATATGTTTGCTCTTGAATATGACCATACAAATTATTAGAAATACCCTTTTTATCTTGATTTCTCCTTTGAGCATTGAACTTGCAAGGCTTGACTAGCCTCTAACTTGCTCTAATATTAGGAACATTAGAAAACACCTTTTAATGCTTTAAAAATACCAATTTTATGTACCATAATTTATATTTATCTTGAAAATGACTTTAAAATGCTTAAAAAGTAGTTTCAAGTGTAGAGAAATCTAGTGAAACTAGATGACCTCATGGAGTTGACATTTCATTTGACCAAAACCCTAAAAGACTTATATGGAATCTAGTTCACCCCATCTGATAGCTTGTGAAAGAAATAACCTTTGAAAATAGCCCCATTGGCCATAATAGAAACCTTAACATCTCAAAAAAACTTAATTTATGCTAAAAACCTTAATTTCTATTAGTTGACTGGAAATGTGTTTAAACTCATGATTTAGAAATACAAGGGAATATATAAGCTATGGAAACCTATAGACACTTTTAGGAGAAAGAGAACATGAAACAACCTTGGAATCATAGATTTAAAAATGTTATCACATTTTGATAACATTCTTAGTGACTTTTTGGGGTAGCCTACCTACTAGGTTATGATACCAATAGAATTTACTCAACCTTTGGCAATGGAGTCCTGGTAGAGAAGATTTAAAACAAAATACATGAAACTAAAGACAACCTAAACACACCACACCACATAAGGATAGAAATCACACTATGCTTAAATCATTTAGGGAACTCCACATAATAAAGACTCAAAATAACAAACCAAACAAAAAATAAATAAAAAATGTGCATAAGCACTTATTTAATGCACACCACACACCTACTTATGTACATGACTAACCTTCATATCATCAGTAGTATGGTTTCAAATGGATCTAATTTAAAGGGATAACTAACTCTTCTCCATCCATTATTACCAATTGGAAGGATTTTTTTTGCTTGTACTTGATGATGATTTATGGCCCACTCCACAAAGTGTAAAACTTGGTGTGTCTCCCCAATTTTTCTCTGTATTCATCCCACTTCAGTATTATATCACCCTCTTAGAAAAATCTTATATTTTATTTATTATCAAAGGACATCTTCATTATCACCTATTGATGTTCCATGGCTTTGTGAGTATTGTCTCGAGTCTCTTGTAGATCCATCAATTTTATCAACTTCACCTCCATTGGAGTGTTTTCAAGCAATTATAACTAATGTGCCAAATCTAAGTTAGGTAGCTCTTGGGATATGGATACTATATCTTCCCTCCCATAAATAAGAATGAAATTAGAGTTACTTGTTGACCTTTCAGGTGTGATTATAGTAGCCCATAGGGCTATATTCAAATTAGTGTGTCAAAATCTTTGGTTATTCTCCAAAGTCATCTTGATGATCTTGATTAGGTTATTATTAGTAGATTTGGCTAACCCTTACCTTTAGGGTAATAGTTAGATGATGTACTCAGATATATACCATTACTACTTTCCCAATCAATCATCCTAACACCCATGAAAGTAAGTGCATTATCTAAAATGATGGTAGAAGGAGTTTTAAACCTTGTAGCAATACCTTCATAGAACTTAAAAATGGAACTCTCATTTTCTTCCTTCAATGAAACTACCTCAAACCATCTTGTAAAGTAATCATTAGCTATAATGATCCACTTATGGCCATAAATTTATGGAGGATTAATCGTGCCAATGAAGTCAAGACCTTATTTCACAAAGGGTTGATCCACTTGAATGGGTCTCAATGGGAGAGATGAAAGTTTTTGTTTTCCCATAAAGAAATCACATTGAGGACACCTTATTACCCATGAATTTGTGTTCCTAGGAGAGAAGTGACCCCCTGATGCTCTATTATGAAAATTTTCAAGTAATACACTAAATTTATCATTGTTAATACACCTCAATAATACACCATTTATATATTTTTTTAAAAACACACCATCTACAAGACAATAAGGAATAGTTTTAAATATGACATACATTATTTTGGACCTAATAAAGCCATTAGGACACTCACCACTTTGGATATATTTGATGATGTCTTGTGTCCAACTTTTTAAGGGTGTGAGATCAGTTGGTTTAAGGTAGTCTTGATTGACCAACACTTAATATTTTAGTTTATGTATATTTGAATCCAATTTATCAAGTAATACCTTACCTCTTACCAACTTTATCACCTTGATTTAAACGTCATACTCCATGACCTTTTTTTTCCACCATGTCCTCTTTTCATTGAGGTCTTTACTCAAGAGTAACTCCTTGGTGCTAGGATGAGAGACCATGAGGTGAAATCTATTATTTGAAACCATGTGTCTAAAATTTGTTGGAGTATTATCAATGATGTAATAGAGGTGTCCTAGTGAGTTTATTAAGTGATTTTATAGCCTAAGTGACAATGATAAAGTGTGCAATGTGCTTGTCCTAATGTGCTTAGAGGCTTGGTTGATATTTAGTTTTGGCATGGTTAGAGATGATCAAGGATGAGTATGGTGATTTTATCATGTGAAAGGGTTATTATAAGAGTTTTTATAAGATTTTAACTCTTTTTTTCATGAGTTTATTTCCTCTATTTGATCATTGTTTTCATCTAGACATTTTGGGTCTAGTGGTAGAACATCTGAGTAAGTAGTTTGTTGACATCACCATTGCCACATGTGAATGAGTCAAAGGAAGATGGTCATATGGTTATGATCACATTATAATTTAGTTATTATGCATTAAATCATAGGTATCCACCTAATTTAATCAAAATATATTCAAATTCAAAGTTGGGCTCCCAGGAATTTTGACAATGTTTTCACATACTTAGCCAAATTTGCAATGAGGCAAGAAGAGCCAAGTAAGCATATTGATGAAGTAATATATTACACATGTGGAAGTTTGAATATAATTTGATCATATGAGTTTATTTATTTTTTTACCTTGTTTATTTAAACTAAATTTTAGATCATGCACTGAAGCACATCAAAAGATATGCATGTTAAAAGTTGGTCTTCTAAACAAGTTTTTGACATAGTTGGCTCAATGGCAAAAAAAATTGAGTGAGAGAGAATTTTTATGGAATTATATATTGTAGATGAAAAATTTTGAGGATAATTTTGACACATGGTTATATCATCCTATGTGAGGATATCATATGATCCAAATTTTAGATCATACGAGTGATCGAGGTAAAAGATATGATGTTCCAAAGTTGGCCTTCCAGAAAGATAAATAATGGTCCCCATACTTAGTCGATTTCACAAGTGTTAAATACCAAGAAAAAATGGAGGTCTAATGAATCATGGGAGATAATATAGTGAATATATATTGTGTGTAATAATTAAATTAGGTCAAAGTGTTTGTTGGTTAATAGAGTTAAAGATCAAGACCAAATGAAGATCCAATGGTGCGCGAGTGATCATACAAGAATGATCTAATGGTGTATGTTGATAAATATGGTAAGAAGTGTTAAAGATTTAAAATTTATTAAAGGTAAAAAAATAAGTATATAATTGTGAGTGTGTGTTTGTACATATTGATCAAATGGTATGAGCTACATGATAAAGACCTGATTGATCCATAGAGATCAACAAAGCTTTGAATCAAAGTTTCTAGATTGCATGAGATAATGTCAATGTGTTAAAGGTTTAACATTTGATAATTGGAACTCTATGAATTAAATGTAAAAAAATATATGTGTTATAATATCAATCTAAGTAGTGAGGACATGAGATGTAATCATGGTGTTCGATGTTTAACTGTGACCATTTGAATTCAAATTTTTGAATTTAACAAAGGAAAGATCGGTGTCTAGTTTTTTATACATAAATTTTAATTGATAAAAAAATTTATTATGAAACAAAAATTAGAGTAATCTAATGGGAATATTTAAATATATTCCTTAAGGTTTGAATGTATGTATAAATAATATTATTGAGCTCCAAAGTTGACTATGTGTTTGACTACATTTTGCAAGTAACCCGAGAAGAGTAATTGAGATTGTTATGATGTTGTTTCAATGTTTAATAACAAATTAGATATTATATAATGTTATAAAATCCATGAGTATAATTTGTGTGTATTTTTAAGGTTTAATCAATTATATGCAGTATGAACAAAAGTTTAGAAGTTGATTGTGTGTTTGTTCATGATGACTATGTGCACATAATGTTGTTTAAGAAAGCTTAAGAATAAGGGTATTATTATGGATATGGGAACTTAAGGAGGACATATATATCATTTATCATGGGTTCATGAGTTGGAAAGTGCTCCTATGTTCTTAATTTTATTCAAATAAGTGTCAAAGAGCTGAATGGATCTCCATAAGACCTTAAAGTGACTTAAGCCTATTTGAAAGTGGATTGTGCTTAAATGTGACCCATGTGAAATTAATTAAGTGTGAATACATGTATTATGTCTAATAAGTAAATATTGTGATATTTTTAATTCATGATTTATTTATAAAAGGTGAAACCAAATGTATTGGTTTTTAGACTTGTTGAGAGACGCTTGTGGAAGACATTGGTGAGACTTGAATATGTGTGGTTTTTTGTGAGCATTGAAGTGAAGAGAGGGAGTGTGCCCAATGGTTGAGTTTATGAATAAATAATATTTAGGATGGATTATATGACCTTTAGGTTGTAATTTTTATGGCATAATATTGCTCTTATAGGTCATGGATGAATGATGAGGTCTAGAGTGATCTAAAAGGATATTTTGGATACCCTGAGTGTGAACCAAGGATTATTGATGATTATGTGAGCTTGGAGGATGATTTGAGAGGTATATCAAAGTTTGGTCTATGTGTATGAACCCATGGCCATTTTTTTGTTTTTTTAATAGAGATGTTATAGGTTTGGTGACTATATATGAGCTGAGGAGGAGCTATGAAGTAGGATGATACAAAAGGTGGTTTTGGATGCATTGTAAGTATGTGAAGAAGGTTATGTTATCAGAGGTCCATAATTAGGTGTTGAAAACATCAGTTCAAAGGTGGAAGTGTTCATTTAAAAAGAGAGTCTAAAGTACTTGATCTTCCTTAGGGTAAATTGCTCCTTGTGAAATAGGTGTTTCACTAAGGGCTTTTGGTCTAAAAGACTTGACTAAGGTTTTGGGTCAAAAAGACTTGACCAATAGGTGGTCTGAAGGGCTTGATCATCTTAGGGGAAGGTGCTCCTTATGGAATAGGTGTTTAACTAAATCCTAGACTAAAGTACTAGACTAGTCTCTAGTTTGTAAATATCTTATAGGATAGTATTCCATGTGTTTGTAGGCTTGAGAATGGGTTTTATTCCCCAAGAGGGTTTCCCACATAGATATTATGTTGTGTATGTGATCTTGCATTATCTTTATTTTTATTTTATTTAAGCATATATATGATTCACAATGGTTGTATTTATAGCTTAAGTGTTTGAAGAGTTTGGAAATAGAATTGGATTATTTTCCATCATTGATTCACCCCCCCCCACCCACCTCACAATGGCTTGTAACTATAACAAAATTATTTAGACCTATTATAATAGTAAGAATTTATTTCTCCACAAATGTATATTTGGATTCATAATCCTCCAAACTTTTACTAAAGAATGCAATAGTTTTATCAACACCCTCATCATTCTTTTGCATAAGCATAGCTGAGATAGTGTCAAGGTTAGAAAATTTATGCAATATGAATTCCTTATCAAAATAATTATTTAAAAGAGTGGGATATTGGGAAATTTATTTATTAATGGCTTCAAAATATTTTTACCTTCCTTATTCCAAGTGAAAACCTAATTATTTTTTAGCATAACTATGATAAGTTTCACCAAAGATGCAAAACCAGGTATGAATATTCTCACAAAGTTTATCTTACCCAAGAATATTTGGAATCCTTTCTTGTGTAAGGGAAATGATAGGACTATAATAGCCTCTATCCTTTTAGAACCAATGTGTCCTAGAAGCTTACCTTCATAGACATCAAAGAAGCACTTTTTTGGCTTAAGAGACACCCCATATTGTATACACCTATCAAACACCTATTTAAGGTGTTTCATGTGGTGATTTGTATCCTTTAAGAACATATTTATATAATCAAGGTACACTAGCAAGATCTCATTGATTGGGCCTTTGAAAGCCATGTTCATTACCCTTTGAAAAGTGGCACCAACATTTGACAAACCAAAGGGAATATTCCTATAAGCAAAGGTCACCCATTTTATAGTAAATGTTATCTTGAACTAATCATATTCATTCACCAAAATATGATTGTAACTAGAATACCCTTGTAGGAGTGAGAAGCATTGGGAACCTGAAACAACTTGCAAAATATGCTTCATAAGGGGGTAAGGGATAATGGTCTTTGAGTGACACCCTATTTAGGCCCCTAAAGTCCACACAAAGTCTTATTACCCAACTCTTATTTATAATAGTCACAAGATTATCTACCCAAGTTGAGTGCTTGATAGGGAAAAATATCTTAGACTTGATTAGTTTGCCGAGTTCCATTCTCATGAATTTCTCAACTTTGGGGTTAATAGGCCTTTGCTTTTGTGTAATTGGTTTGGATCTAGGTTCTAATTCAATAGTATGGTGGGATAAGATAGGTTCAAACCAATTTATATCCTTATATTCCTAAGAAAATATATCATAAAATTCCCTACATAACTCAATGAATGCTTGTTTTTTAAATGGAGATCATACCTTGCCTAGTTTAAGGAGCTTGTCCTTAAAGATTAAGACCCTTTCATAGTTCTCTTACTTTGTGTACATGACAACCTTATATTTTTTATTTTGGTCATCCTCATATAATATGATATCTAGAGTGACAAATCCCTTAGGTGTATTATTTGTTCTCAGTTGTATAATTTGGTCCTCATATTGATCATGAATTTTCTTCTAATTTATTGAAGAGAACTTAGCCTCCTCTTGCAAGATTTATACAATATGCTTATCACTATCAACCACATGAAAAAGGATGAATTATAAAGTATTGAATGCCTCAAAATTAACTTGATATGTGATTGTTTTACTTCATTATTTATGTTAGTATGTGTGCCAAATTGTGATCTTATAGCAGTTAACCTATTAGCATGCTTGTTTTGTTCTCTTGGGATTAGTTTATGTTGAATTCACTAAAGTCTTCAAGTAAATCCCACACCATATGATTATAATACTTAATCAAATGGTTATTTATGGCACTCATATTCATTATTTGATGCACAATTATTTTAATATCTCCATATACTTGCAAATTCTTAATTCCCTTCCTCTTTGCCCATTGAAGACCATGAACAAGGCCTTCATACTCAGCCAAATTACAGGTACAACTAGAATGGAATCTATATGAATAGTAATACTAATTTTTAAATGGATAAACCAATATAACACCATCTCTTTCACCAAACTTGATCCTTGAACCATCAAAGAACATCTTCCACATTCCATCACTCATCCTCCTCCTTAGTAAGTGAAGGTATAGGTGTTCCTTCCTCATGTAGGTAATACACCCCCAAATAAATATATTCCATGAAATAATAGGGGTCATAATCATATGTATTAGTACCATATTCATCTAAT
Source organism: Torreya grandis (assembly GCA_037957365.1). NCBI lineage: Eukaryota > Viridiplantae > Streptophyta > Pinopsida > Cupressales > Taxaceae > Torreya > Torreya grandis. Next base: position 307,380 of record JARHVA010001663.1, read on the forward strand.
AAGAGATCATAAATATCTTCAAGTGGGGAAGATGCTCTATCATCCATGACATGCTCTTCTTGCTCATTAATAGTGAAATTCAGATTGGAACTAGTTTCCACATAAGGTTCAATGTGGAACTTGGCCAATGGCTATGTTATTATTTTCACCTTATCTCCATACCTCATTATAAAATTTAAGAATTAAAAATCAACAATAAAATACCCTCCTATCTTGGCATTGAAATCTACTGATAGGAAAATGGAAAAGTGTGGAGGTAGATCCACCACCACTATGTCTTATAGAATTGGAAAACTTGGACAGTCATGAAAGAATACTTTTAAAACTTTTATGATCCCTATTTAATTGGGTGGTGTTTCATACATTTGTATAAATAATTTACTATAAGGATCATACTTAAATCCCAACTTGTTTGTAACTAGTTTAGGCATGATTGAAGTGATTGCCCCACTATCCACAATGTAATTATGGAGTAATTTATGTCTCACAATGAAGGTAAGATATAAATGTGGGTGATTTTTAGACTTGGTGGAAGGTTAAAAAATATGATTAGGTGAATTTTTTATGGATACACCAATATTATTTTATGGTTGGGAGGACTATGAATTTGTGACAATTGCTCTTGGAGTAACTCCTTTTGACTGAGCATGTGGAATACCTCTCAAAGGGATATGCTTGTCTCTGTATTATTGAAGTTTAAATAATATTTAAATAAGAAAAATTATCCTTTTCTTTCATCCTAGGAGACAATTAATTACCTTGAGCTTGAAGCAATGAAGGTTGAACCACCCTTCTAAAATTCTAATTTTGAGGAGGTGTAGGACTTATAGAGGCTACCACATTTGCATTCATACCTTATTACATTTAAGGGGTTTTTTTGGAGTTGTATACATGTCTTGAACATCTCCCAAATCTCTTCCATTTTACCTTGTGTTGATTACAATTGAGGTACTCTAATTTAGAACAAAACTATCCTCTATTTTGTAGTTCATAAGGCTTGTTCCTTGATTACTACCCTCTCTACTTAGTTATGCTTGCATAGAGACATCATATTTTTATGTCAAGTGAGAGTAGGACCTCTTTTATCCACAAATTCTTTAATTTATCCTTCATTAACATTCATGAACTATACTTGATGCATCTCCATAATTTAGCCATTCTTCTCCTTGAAATAGCTTGTTATGGAGTGGAGCCATGGCTCTTGTTGTGGGAGAAAAATTTGGATTGTAGGAATTAGGTGACCTATTGAAATTAGGTTAACCTTGTCCCATACTTGACCATTATATTGAGGTGCAAATATATTTAATTTTGGAGGGTAATATTAATATTTTTGTTAAGCTTCAAACTATTGATTTGGTTTCCTAATTGAAGATTCTAAGGTCTTATATTTTGCTTACCAATAAATTGCATCATATTTTTTCTTTATAGAAGCTTTAGACTTTTTATTTGGATTTGGAATTAGAGCAAGGATTGGAGGAGTAGCAATAATTTTAGGCAAGATAAGCATTAAAACCTTTGAAGGGAATTTATTGGCTTTGATCAAACCATTCTCAGCTTTAATAGATATATTATAGGCATCAAGCAAAGCATATACTTACATAGAATACAACATAATAGATATATCATTCCTAATAGCTCTAAGGTAGGTTTGGAAAACAAAACTTTCAAGGGATACCATGGGAGGTGGGAACCTATTCCATGTCTTTTGGAAACTTTCATTGAAATCATGCATCCTTAGGCCATCTTTGAATGACATTCAACTGATAAATCATTGATGTGTGATCACTCTTATCTTCAAATATTTGAGTCAACAACTCCCCAAATTCATCCCATATAGTAATGCATCTTCCTGGAAAGGTTTTATACCAATCAAGGGTTTTTACCATAAGAGACATGGTAAGCAATCAGATTGATATGTTGATTTATGTGATATTATGGAAATTGTAGAAGTTAGATATGTATTTGATGTGTTCACTTGGGTTGATAGGACCTTATTATTTGAAATTATGGACACTCTCAGTGGAATTGGGAGGGATATCATCACAAGCAATAAGGTTTATGGTATTTTTAGTATTAAAAGTTGGGAAAGCATGTTACTTAGCCATGTTACCTTCAAATTATTCTTCACTCTCTTGTTTTTATTGAATTTCAAAACCTTTCTACTCTTCAAGATTCTCAAGTGCCAGGAAAGGTTTAAGGTACTAAACTTCAAGAGGAATCTCAGGATGAGGGACTAGATTTATAGAATAAGAACCTCTACTAATAGTTGATTTAGTAGTTACCATGAAGCATAAAAAAATAAGAAATTGGTCTGTAACCAGATGTTATACCTTTATTAGAGTCACCAAATGTTGATTAGGCAACACTTATGCAACTATTATGCTGTCAAGTCTAGTATTCACCTTGATAAAAAGTGTTTGGGATAATTATCCTATTGAGCATGCCAGAACTATTGTCACTTAATTTTTCACCCTTAGATAGGTAGTTAAATCCTAATCCAATTTATTAAGATAATGGTATTACCCCTAGACCTATGGGTTGTCTATAATGGGGGTAAACCTCTAGTTAAAATGGCTAGTTCCTTATGATTATCTTGATTATCCTTCTACTAACTAGTTGATCTATGAAAAGAGATAAGAAACTCTATAATGCAATAAAAATAGAACAAAGAGGTGATACACTAGAATATTTTATCAAATACTATCATATGCTTGCACTTAAAAGAGGTAAAATTATAATCTGGTTGATGCTTTAAGAGGGAACTTAGCACATAAGTATTTCAACATAAAGACTATGTAGGTGTAACAGATAAGGTGAGAGATTCAAAAGAATGATAAAACACTAATGAAACTATAAAACACTTAGATACAATTCCATATTTCAATATACTCCAAATTACCTAAAATAAGATAATGTATCCATACCTAGGTGCACACAAGTAGGACAAGATGCAAGGACAAGAAATTTTCTCACTAGCATCTATCAACAACTCATTTAACACACTGAGATATGAAATAGGAAAACTTGAACTAGATCTAATTTATTTTCTCAAAGACAATATGAGTATAAAACATATCAAGGCTTCACCTACCTTTCTTATGGATAGATTACAATGCCAAAACTAGGAATACTTGTAGTACCAATGAGTGTGTGTGTGTGTGTGTGTGTGTGTGTGTGTGTGTGTGTGTGTGTGTGTGTGTGTGTGTGTGTGTGTGTGTGAGTGTGAGAGAGAGAGAGAGAGAGAGAGAGAGAGAGAGAGAGAGAGAGAGAGAGAGAGAGAGAGAGAGAGAGAGAGAGAGAGAGAGAGAGAGAGAGAGAGAGAAATCACATGCCAAGAATGTAATATTTGGGGGCTTATAAGAATGGATAAAGATGATCATCTTCATAATATTTAGGAAGAATCATTTTAATTATTGAAAAAGTGTCATTTTATATCTGAGTCTTTTTCAAACTACTTTAAATTAAGGAGTCAGTGCTTGAGGAGTTCATAAGCCTTCTTAAAAACTAATCTAATTTGTTGCAAAAAGATTATTCATATATCTTGAAAATGCATGGATATCCATGTATAATTATAGAGTGACACCTCACCAAAATTTATGCATCATTATCTTCTCTTGAAATAGGCCTTCCTAAAAGGGGGAGTTAGCTTAACTCATGAGGTGCAGTCTATGATGTTGGGTAGCGAAGAGATCATCTGATTTTTGTTATAGAACTTGTAACTGATCACTATTATCCTAAAATATCCCATAAACACCTATTTAGTTATTTAATGTACCCAATTTACACCTTTAAATTCTTTCCATACCTCTCAAATATTTACTTCAATGTTGGTTATCTAACACTAGTTGGTAGTTAGGCCTAGTTGCACATATTAGTTCATTTGAATGGACATGAAATTTGAAAGGAACCCTATAAAAAGGCTAAAGATAATTTTATAATACCCAATAAACACTTCATCCTATTAACAATTCCTTTGAGGTATTATAAACCTATTATTCTTGCCAATCTAGATAACTAGGTCTCTCAATCCTAGTACATCTTAAACTGCCTTCTTGGTGTAGACCCATAGGAATAATTTCATGAGTATATAAAAGTATTTTTTGTTTTTAATAGCTATAAAACTTCCAATATTACCTCTTAAAATGGTTTTAAATCATTCATTCATGTTTTTACCCTTCCAAATCATCAAAACTAGCAAAAAAGGGAATTTGGTATGTTTGTACAGGTGATATCAACATCAAATTTCATGATGAGGATCACCAGAGAGTTGTTGATAGGGTTAAAAAAATTATATATATAAAAAACACATTTTGATTCATTGGGATAAAAATATATTACATCACATTCACCAAAGGGTTTTAGTAGGGTTTAAGACCTATTTTGGGTCTTAACAATCATTCATAAAGCACCAACCATCAATTGTCCTCATTCCACTTATAAAAACTTATTTACTAACCTCCTCAACTATTATAAATGGCTTATCTACCCATGAAAAGTGTGAGTTATTATGTGAACATATGAATTAGTTCCTTGGGTAGCAGACCTAGTGTTCTTAAACTTGAGGGATGTCTAAATTGGGTTTTAGGCCTCGAAATTTAGTGTTACTACTAGAAAATGGTTGGAAACCTCAAAAAAAAAAAATCATAGTTATATATGCTTTGGAAATGGTTATCATTCCACTATGTGCATTTGGTGTATTGGTTAGGAAACCTAAGGTTATAGGTCTGTCACATACTTGCTAGCCCTTAAGGGTATTTGAATTGAAAACTAGGCTTTTGTGCATCTTAAGAGTGTATTTGGACATATTATATGTTTATGTATTCAAGGGACCTCAATGTAATTTAGCATGCCTATTTTTTGTTTTAAGTTAAAAAAACCCTAGCCTAAAGATTGTCCCTTGCTTGTAGAGTGAGAAAGGTTTGAGACAAAACAATGAGTATGCTTGCTACCTATATGGCCTTGGGGTGAATATGGATGTATTTTTCCATTCATGGCCATATTTTATACCAATTTTAAAAGTGTAATTATGCCTATAGAGGCCTAAAAACTCCATCTATCTCATGATTGTTTGGGTCTACCTATGTTAGGATAAGTTAAAACCCAGATCTATCCCCAAATCGCATACAAAAGAAATTATGAAATAAATTAATCAAACATTCTAAAAAATAAACATAAACATGCATATAATAGGAGATACTAGATTTAATATGATTCACCCAAGATGGGTTACATCCACCAAACTTGTCTAGTATATTATCTCTAGTTATACAAGGGAGAAACAAAATCCTATAACAAACCCTATTATACTTCTTTACCTTTTTTACCTCCTCTCTATGTACAATATTTCATTAATTTTTCATAGTCATATATCTCAGCCATATATCAATACATTTTAGGGTAAAAAAACCTAAACATAACCTCTACCGTCAAATTTGGAAACCTTTAATCAATGGCCTAGATTAACTATGAAATTACGATTTAACAAGGCAATTTTAATAAAAAAAAATCTTTGAGGTGCACATCCCCCAGAGGGGTCATTCCCCTCCTTAAAACCTCCCACACCATTAGGGATTCAAATAATGGGATAAAAACCTAGTTGAAATAACATCGTAATTTTAACCTCTCATCTTGGAAAATAATTAGGCTCCACACCTAAAAATCTCCCACTTGGAGACTGATTGTAGTAACTCCATCACTACTACATCCACTATACTATCTAGACCTAGACAATTTCCTTAATTTAATTATCATCCATGAAGACCAATTGAAGTTGAACAAATCTTCAAATTCTCTCTTTTAACTATGTTGGTCATCATAACCACAATATTTTCACTGGTATGTATCTTCTTCAAGTTTAGTTTCTCTTCCTCTATCACTGAATGAATGAAATGATACGCAACTAAATATGTTTTATCTTGTAGTGAAAAAATAAGTATTTTTCTATATGGATTACACTCTAACTATCACTATATAGTGTAAATATTTCTTGACTATGTTCCAATTCTTCCATCAACCTCTATAACCAAATTATTTCCTTGCTTCTGTAGTAGCAACATACTCATCCTCTATGGTTGAAAGTGCCATAACCTTCTATAACTATTATACCCAACTAGCTACTATACCACCTACTATAAACACATACCTTGTAGTGATTATTCTACCATCCAAGTCACCTACCATATATGCATCAACATATCCTTGTAATGTCACATCTGATCCACCATAGCTTAACACTGTATCTATGGTCCCTCTTATGTAATGAAGGATCCATTTTACTACCTTCCAATGTTCCTTTCTTGGGTCATTCATGAACCTACTCACCACTCCCACTACATGTGTAATGTCTGGCCTCATACACACCATTTCATACATTAAACTACCAATTGTTGATAATTATGAAATGTTAGACATCAGATTATTTTTTTCTTGTGTTTTAGGACATTATTCCTTTGTTAATTTAAATTGTGTAGCCAAAGGTGTCCCAACTGATTTTGGATCCTTCATATTAAATATTTCAAAAAAAAATTGATGTACTCTCCTTATGATAATTCCAACTTTCTATTATTTCTATCTTAGTTATCTATATACCAAGTATTTATTTAATTGCACCTAGATCCTTCATAGAAAAGCAATCACTTAACTATTTGTTTAGTACATTAATATTGTGTATGTTGGAACTAGCTATAATCATATCATCTACATATAAAATTAAAATAATATAACTACCATTTTCAAATATTTTAAAATATACATAATGGTCTGAATGACATCTATAATAACCCTGTTTTATCATAAAAATGTCAAACTTAATATACCATTATCTTGGAGCTTGTTTCAGGTCATACAAGATCTTCTTTAATTTGCACACCAAATTCTACTTACCATTAACTTCATAGCCTTGTAGCTGCTCCATGTATATTTACTCCTTAGAATCCCCATGAAGGAAAGCAATCTTTACATCTAACTATTCTAAGTGTAAATCTTCAATAGCTACTAAGCTCAAAACAATTCTAATTGAAGTCATTTTAACAACTAGAGAAAATATTTCATCAAAATCTATACCTTTATTTGTCTAAAACCTTTAACCACCATTCTAGCCTTGAATTTATTTTTACCTACATTCTCCTCCTTTATCATGTATACCCATTTATTTTACAATGCCTTCTTTCCTTTGTGAAGCTCCACCAAATCCCATGTCTGATTTTCCATTAGAGCATCATACTCCTCATCCATAGCTTACTCCCACTTATCTTTGGCATCAATCTGCACTGCTTCTTCATGGCTTTCTGGCTCACCACCATTAGTAAGTAATAAATATTATAAAGAAGGATAAAAATGAGCAGGTGATATACTTATTCTTGTAGATATTCTAATAGGGGTTTAAGGTACCTATTCCTATTGCACATTTTGATCAGGAACCTTTGGGACATGTTTTTCTATAATATCTTCTAATACTATATATTTATTTTTGGATTCTTCTTGCTACTTTTCCTACAATTGGTCCTTGTACATGAATTTTTCATTAAACACATCTCTACTCCTGATTATTTTCTTATCTTCCATATTCCACAACTAGGATCCAAAGTCATCAGTTCCATAACCAATAAATATATAATTCTGAGAATTAGCTTCTACCTTATTCCTATGATCTTTATCTATATAAGAAAATACCTCACAACCAAAAACACTTAAAAAGAGTAATCTACCTTCTTTCTAGTCCATGCCTCCTTTTGTATTACACCATCTAAATCACTCAAAGGTCCTCTATTTATCAGATAAACTATTGTAGTTACATCATCTATCCAAAATTATAAAGGTAAACCTACATGCAATCTCATACATCTGGCACACTCCATAATAGTCTTGTTCATTCTTTATGACACACTATTCTATTGTGGTGTTCCTAGAATTATTTTTTATTTATGAATTCCACTTTTTGAATAGTAATTTTTAAAATCATTACTATAATACTCACCTCCATTATCTGATTTGAGACATTTTAGTTTTAAACCTATTTCATTTTCAACTAAAGCCTTCCATTTCTTGAATTTATCAAAAACATCATAATTCATTTTTATAAAGTATACCTAAACATTCCTAGTTGCATCATAAATAAAAGTAACATAATAATATGAACCACTAAGTGAAGATACCTGAGCTAGTCCCCACACATCCATATGCACAAGCTCTAACTTATGCTCCTTCTTGGTTGGTCCAACCCTGATAAACCTCACACATTTTTGTTTTCCATATACATAGTGCTCACAAAAGTCCAAATCTAATTCCAAACCTGATAGCTTATCCTTTGCATGTGGGGTATTCATTCCCTTTTCACTCATGTGCCCAAGTTTGCAATGCCACAAAGCTATGTCTTTATCTGTAGCAACTAAAACACAATATGAATTAGCATTATTTGCAGATAAATATAAAGTGCCTACTTTCTTACCTTTTGAAACCACCCAAAAACAATTTATAACCTTCCATGATTCATATATAAATGTTACCATACAACCCTCACTACCCAAATACCCTACAAAGATCAAATGTCTTCTCAAGTTTAGAACATGCCTGACATCCTTCAACACCCAAGTGTTTCCATTTATAATTTAACCTGAACACTTCCTTTTCCGAAAATGCTATAGGGTTCATCATCACCAAGGTAAACATTCCCATAATTACTTTGAACATAATCTATAAAATAATGTCTATGAGGGGTAGCATGAAAAGAAGCACCTAAATATAAAACCCAGGATTCAACAATATTATCCAAAGAAAGTACAAGAGCATCTTGTAATACATCACCTACTACAATTGATTCTCTATTACCTCCCTATTGGCCTTTACCTAATTTTTCCTTTCAAAACCAACATTCTTTCTTTGTGTGTCTAGGCTTGCCACAGATCTAACATTCCATCTTGCCTCTTGATTTAGATCTTGTACCCCATTTTGATTTTCCACAATTCGTCTTCCTCTATTCTTTTTCCTTCCTCTTTTCTCCACTGTTAATGTGTTTCTAGATATGAATATTTCACCTATGCTTTTCCTTCACATTTCCTTGCTTAGAATAACACCTACCACATCTTCAAACTTTAGTTTGGCATTTTTAGACACAGAGTTGTTTACTACCATTACCAAGATATTCTAGCTTTCAAACAACGAACAAAGAATAAGAAGAGCCCTAAATTCATCATCAAAGTCAATATTTATAGAATTTAACTAACTACTAACCATGTTACACTCATTTAAATGATCTATTACTGATCCATTTTCAAAAAAATTCATATTAAACAATTTTTTCATCAAAAATATTTTATTTTAGGCAGAGGGTTTTCCATATAACTTGCCTAATGCACTCATAAGACCTTTTTTTGTATTTTCTTATGATATGTTGAACTCTAAATAATATTCAAGGCAAAACCATATGGTTCTAAGGGATTTATGATCCAATAGTTCCCAATCTTCATCTGACATTGTCATTGGCTTCTTGGCTTACCCACCTAATAGTAAATAGAGGTCCTTTTGGTAAAGGTAATCCTCCATCTATATCTTCCATAATCCAAAGTTATATCCATTGAACTTATCGCCCCAATCCTATCTCTGGGGCACTCCTATCTAGACTATATAGATTTTTATTTTCATCTATCATAGCTCCCACTTGAGGTCAAACTCTTTTCTTCCCATGATTTAAAATTATGCCAAAAATAACCTTTACTCTAATACCACTTGCTAGGATAAATTAAAACCTAGATCTATCCCCAAATCACATACAAGAGAAACTATGAAATGAATTAATAAAACATTATAAAAAATAAGCATAAACATGCACATAACATGAGACACCATATTTAACATGGTTCACCTAAGATGGGCTACATCCACCAAACTTGTCCAGTATATTATCTCTAGTAATACAATGGAGAAATAAAATCTTGTAACAAACCCTATTACAACTCTCTACTTTTTTCACCTCTTATTTGTGTATAATATTTCATTAAGTTTTCACACTCATACATATAATCCATATATAAATATATTTTATGGTAAAAAACACCTAAACATAACCTCTACTATCAAATCTAGAAACTTTTAATCAATGACCTAGATTGACTATAAAATTATAATTTATCAAGCCAATTTTAATAAAAAAAATTTGGGGTGAGTGACTCCAAGAGGGGTTATTTCCCCCTTGAAACGCCCCATTCCATTAGGGATTAAAATAATGGAATCCAACCTAACTAAAATAACATCAAAATTTTAACCTCTGATCTTGGAATACAATCAGGCTCCACACCTAACAACGTATATGTGTAATATGCTTCATTAGGTCTAGACTGAGTTTTAACCCTTTCAATTTTGTTATCAGGTCTAAGGGTTAGATTGAGGTTTTGATAACATTATGAAAGAATTCACTAAATTAATTTCATCCCTTTAGACCTCACATAAGACCTTCCATTCTTAAATCAAACACAAACACTCTTGAGGAGCATGCAGACTTGTATGTATTGATTGACTATTTATGGAAACTTTGGACTCGGTTTTGATCAATATTATGAAATTTTTCCTTTATTATGAAATAGCCTTATGACCTTTTGTGTCAACTGAGATAGACCTCAGTGTCTTTTCACCATTCTGTGTCTTACTCAAGCTTAAGATGACCTTGCCTTAACTTGTATCCTATAGGTTCTTGTTAGGGTATTTGAATATATTCTATGTTATATACCCCTCCTTCATACTAATGAAATTATTTTTAATCTTTGATAATGTTTTAAATACCCATTGGGATATAATCATCTCATAAATGTATTCTACTCTCTTTCCTTTGGCTTGAAGATGGAATGATCCTTCAAATAGGCATGTAAGTGTATTCTCCCCATGACCATTGAGTCATTAGGAATTTGGGAGGTTTTTTCATGTTCCAAGACCATATAGACTCTAAAAATGTTCACTGATCACATTGAAGGCTCTATTCAATGAGACAAAACTATAACATGAAGAAACATGGAAGCCTCTTACATTTTCATACATTATATGAGTTAGAATGATCACACTATAAGACCCATCAAACCCTCTTCAAGCTCCTACAACATTTTTTCTGTAATAACTAGTTCATATTTGTAACAAGGTTGCCCAGAAATTAGGGTAGTGGGGTTTAGAGCCTTCTCCAAGTAGTTAACCTTCTTAGTGTTTATTTGTATATAACATGAGCCTAACCCAAAGACAAATTCCATGAATCTCAATCCTATTGTTGTCCCCATATCTAGTGAATAGCTTAGGAGCCATCTCTCTATATTCTCTATAGAATAAGCATCACACATGGCCCTTGCAAAGCTACCAAGAGACCCAATGAAGTGGAAATTGAGTATTTTTTCATTTTTGAACCTATGAAACCTATATAAACATTAAATAATATTTAATAATGTAGAGAGTCACTTTTTATATGTTCACTCTTGAACATGACCATACAACTGATCAGAAGTACCCCTTTTAACTTGATTTATCCTTATTTGAGAGTTGAACCTATAGGGTCTAACTAACCTTTGACTTGATTTGATATTAGGAAGATTAGAAAATAGAATTTCATGCATTATAAATACCACTTGTATTTACCATATTTTATTTATCTTTAAAATGACTTTAGAGCCCTTAAGAAGTAGTTCCAAGTGTAGAGAAAGCTAGTGAAACTAGATGACCTCATGGAGTTGACATTTCATTTGAGAAAGACCCTAAAATACTTATATGGACTCTAATTCACCCCCTATATTATCTTGTGCAATAAATAAACTTTGAAAATACCCCCATTTTCCATAATATAAACCTTAACATCTCCAAAAACCTTAATTTATGCTAAACAACCTTAATTTCTCTAAGGTGGCTAAAAATGTGTTTAAACTCATGATTTAGAAAAGCAAGGGCATATATAAGCTATGTAAACCTATAGATACTTATAATATAAGGAGAACATGAAAAAAATTGGACTCATAGAGGTTTAAATGTTATCACATTTTGATAATAGGCCAAAAGGTAAACAAGGCATTCAAATAGAATCATGCAAGGTTTAAGAATAGTTAGAGGTAGGATCACACATGATGTGATAATTCCCGGCATAGTCATTTTTACCTTCATTGGTAATGACCTATTCCTACACACTTATTATACCCATGAATTCTTCTATCCTAATAGTTGAAGCTTACAATCATAGCATGCTAGATTGTTCAGTTTAAACCAATATAATTAGCTTACCAAGTAATTCACAAGGTCATGAAGTGATAGTCATGTATCACCTAATGCATGTATAATTTTAATTCCAATATAAGGAAATAATTCAAGCATTTCTTACATAACTCTTACCATATACATGATCCTCTCAGCTTGCCATCAACATCACCAAGGGAGTATTGTCATTAGTTTGCATAATCACTTTGTTTTCTCATGATGGGCCTTATAGTGTGCCTACCATACTATGACATTGATTATATGGAAAACTAGGCCTTGATTGGATATTTTAAAGAATCACATCATGGTTTTTAAATCTACCAAGTGGCATATGATCATGATCTTTGAGTTTAAGTCCAAATTAGGAAATAAATGGGAATATTTAGCCACCAACTCAAATTTAAATTTATGTTGAGTGAGCCACCAAATGCCATCAATATAGGATATGAGTGTGGATATCTATAAGTACCATAAGGTGAACTCATTATCCATTATTTATCCAAATTTACTATAATATAATCCTCACTCTCTACTCTTACTAGTGCCTATTATAAACCTAGGTTGCACCTTGTTGAATGAGGTTGCTCAGTTCTCTTTCAAACTTGGACTAACATTGGTTTTATCTAAGGTTGTGGGTTACCAATAGCTAGACTAAACCTCTATATTATAAGGCTAATTCCTTTGATTTATAAATTTTGAATCTTTTTCCTAAATTTATCCCGATTTGGTGTGAAAAGAGTTAGAAAGATAACTGAAAGGGAAAACCTATACTAGTGATGGTGATGCACCTAAATATTTTATCCACTAAATCTTGCACTCCTAACAATACTAATAAACTATAAATGGACTAAATAAATATCTCAAAAACTATTAATAAACAATATTTATTATTAAGGTCTTGATGGATAATAATAACTTGGAGGTGAAGGGAGAGAGGTCTATCTTGAGGTACTTTTAACTAAATTACACTACAAACATGATCACCAAACTTTGACACTTCACATAGCCTACATAAGACAATTAATAAATATAAAAGTGTGACAAGGACATGCTAAGGGAATATTTATACCACTTATACACATTTTAAAAATCATAAAAATACTATAATGCAATAATGTATTGGTTGTAATAGTTTATTCATTAGTTTAAGAGGTCTATCAAATACAAAACTTGGCAAAGTTTCCTCATACCCAGGTAAGGGATCCCAAAAATAAGGCATAAATTATTGAATATATATAAAATGAGGAGAGAATAATCTATAGAATGGTGTATATGAGAGAATAAAATGTCATCAACTGATCATCCTTAACTCATACATTACTTCAGTCATAACTAGTTACCAATAGTCCTCAAGAAATCTCCCCATGTTTGATGCTCTTATATGACCTTACGCATTGAGATGATGTATTTGAAGATGAAATTAATTGATTCCACCTTATATTGAATCATTATATGACTTTATATTTATTCTAACCTAATATCAAGCTAAGTGAATGACCCTTCCACCATTAAGGCCATGAAATATGCATTGATTGCCACTTTAGGATTAGTTAACTCATGATAAGGATTAGTTATGCATGAATTAACACTCAAATATTTGTTATTAATGTGATTGCCATCTTATTTATCAGTTATGAATGTGATTACTATCTCATTAACTCATCCATTAGTTTCCCTATGCCATTCTCAACTTCACTTGATTGACCAAGTAGGTCTACTGGGCTAATTAGGCCTAGTATCTTAATTGCTTGCATTTGATTCATTTGAAAGCCTATATTAAATTTTATAAACCTTTTAAATAGTTGTTTTTATACATTAATCAATGCCTCAAATAATTATATAATCTATTTTGAGAAAGAAACATCTATAAACTTGACAAATTACATGACTAGGTCACCTTGTCCATCACTCCTACAAATTGATTAATTAGAAAGGACTCACAGGGGCACTTACATTCATGTTTATAATCATTTAATGACATTAGGAGATATAAAAAGTTCAAATATTCACTCTTCAATGATTGGCATCTTCTTAAACTACCTTATACCTCTCTCTTTGCACTTTTTCCTCAAAAAATCTTATTTTCTAATAGGTTCATACACCATCTATACAATAAAGTGTCTTGAAAATGAACCTCTCTAAGTGTGTTAGATGATTTAGGTGTTTTTTAGGTAATTTCAGTCTATTTTGATGCCCTTTCATTCAATTATTCTCAATCATGTCTTTAGTAGGGTTTAGAGAGGGTTTAAGAGTGATCAGGACTCTTAATGATGATTCATAAAGTTTGGGCATTGAATGTCTAAACCAATGCCATAAGACACTATTATGATAGGCCCTTTACCTCTCCCAAATTTCCCATCTTACCATGCAAAATATTTTTACCATGGTGAGCATTTGAAGTCACCTCTCAGGGAAGAAACAAGATTTTTGAGTAGTGTTTGGTGTCTTAAGGCCTAAAAGACTAGTCATATAATCTTTCATGTGCTCAAAACTAACATACACCTCTCTCACAACCTGATGATGATGTTAATTAATATTTTAAGTTCCCTCTTAACCTTATTTTTCCTTATGTTTCCCCTTCTTGATGTCATTATCTAATGAAGCTAATAGATAAGCATATGTATATGCAAGGTTCTTCAGGATTTTGAATTCATTGTGAGTTTAAAATCTCTTATCAGCTACATATATCATAAAATAACCTCACAAACATCTTTTAAATTAATTTCATTGGCTTGATCAAGCCATCCATCTTCTATCTATATGCACACAGCCCCTTATTTGAACATCTAGACCTATATACCTATAGAAATAGTCATAATGACCTCTATAAATGGTTCTTTCAAAGTTATTTAGGAAGATTAGGACCTCATCTTCCCTCTATAACTCATTATATATGAAAACACCTTTCATTCCCTTTCTTACAAGCTACAAATAACCTTCTCAAGCCTATTCCATACATCATGACTCTTACATGTGCTAACCAATAGGTTGTGGTGATGATTAGGAGAGTTATGAATACTACCAACACCATTTTTAGACTCACACACTTCATTATAATGCATCTTGAGGCATATTTCTTCCATTAGGTGTCCTTTAGGGTTTTGTAAGGGTTTTAGGAGTCTAAAACTTCTTATAAATGATTCATAACATGCGAAAACCTTATGGAAAACCTATTTCCATATATTTCAATTAAACTAACCCTTTCAACAAACCTCATCATCTTAATATCCCATGTAAATGATCCATCAACATACGTAGTGAATAAGTGCTTTGATTGGTTGTCTAGACTGTGCAAGTAGAAATAAAGTTTAAGATCCAAAAAGAAATTTTTTTTACATTCTATCCACTTCAACACTTCCCTAAATATTTTAAATGACTCTTCACATCATTTTAATGATCATCAATGTGAAATGACACATGGATTAGTTCAAAATGGTAGTAGGGTTTCTTAGGGGTTTATGACCTATCTATTTATGATAGCCTTCAAGGGAATAATTGGCATGATAACTGAATATGGTCACTTTTAAATAGTTTTTTATTACTTATCATCATGTTTCCATACCTCAAAAACCTTCACTTGAAGTTCAAACTCTCCTATCTTACCTATAGCCCTTTAAAAAGGCCTCTTGGCACCATTAGTGATTGCAGATGACTGAGGTAGTTATGAGACAAAATAGTGGTTGTTTGAAATATTTTAAAAGAGTTTTTACTAGAATTATAAGTTTAATTTAGTTATAATGATAATTTTTTAAAAAAATTGGAGCTTAACTCTACCTATAGAGGCTTCAAACCCTCAAATTCCTCAAAACTAGCTTCATATGTTGACTATGACTATAGTTTTCTTGGTTTTGAAATATTTAGGATATATTATAACCTTTTCATGTTTTTAAAAAAAAATTATGAATTATATATAGGTTTTAAAACCCTTGGTTTCATCATATTCATTAAAATCCATTTACCTCATCATATCAATAGTCCTATTTCTCTTTCATTGCAAATGAGAGCTCATTAAGAATAATAGACTGTAGTTGAATTTTAATCATGTTACATGTCTTAAAACAATTTAAAATAATAAAAATTATTTATATATTTATTTAAATGTGTTTTATGTTATATATTAGCTTGAACTATCTCTTGTATCTTCATGCCAACACTCCAACATGTTTACTTTCCTTATCATGCACAATATTGGACCTGTAGGTGCCTTAAGAAATGGTGAATATTGTATATTGGATCATAACCCATTAATTATATCTATATTAATGGATTTTAAAATAATCAAATATTTCTTAATTTTCATACCTAATAAAATCAATTTTCACTCCTATACCAAGACATAGTTTCCACACCTAGCCATATAGCTCCATTAAGTTAGATGTAGCTTCACCTTGGTCATTTGATTAGGGTTTGAGGCATTATAAATATATATTTGAGATTATTTAAACCTTTAATTGGATCAAAATTTTTAACTATACAAACTTTATCTCCTCATTATTTTGAACAAACCTTGGAGAGAAAGCCTGACTGTATCTTGGTATAATTGTAAATGATGGTTGACAGTGTTTTGTATGGACTGATACAGATTTAGACCTTGAGAAGGTCAAGGATATATATTATTAACCTTTCATTCATTAATTTCAATGGTTTCCATAATCTCCATAACCTCATTTGAATCTTCACTTACCTTGAAAGTCTTTAATCATTGATATGCCCACTTCTTAGCTTATGACTGAGTGTACTTGTAGATATGACTATAGGCCTTTCTCTCTTGGGATCTTAACTCTGGATCAACATAAATATATTATTGAGAATATATTGGATCAAATATAGTTTTAATTATTGTTTCTCAATGATCCATTCAATTTAATATTTTCATTAAGGTCTGAAGGTTAGGTCATTTTGCACTTGGTTCATCTCTTCCCCGCATAGATGTAGGTAATTATGAGACACCTTTGTATATACTATTATAAAGAGACCTTAATAAGGTAAAAAGTATTGTTTATTAACCTATTCCATTCATTTAATAAAACTAATATAGATATTTTAACTTCCTTTCATTGAGATATTGATACTTTCTAGTCTCTTCAAAACACCACTTTCATGAAGCACATCTTGACTGAATCTACCTTGGTTGTAGGTGGAGATTGACCTATTAAATAGGTTTTTAGGGATTTCCAACATATTTTAATGACCATAATTCTTTCTAAAATTATTTAATAATCTTTGACCATGGATCGATGAGGTGAATGTGAATAAGTGGGTAGTGATATGTATATGGATGATGGGATACATGAAATTGAGAATGGAGTAGAATGATAAACTTATAACCATGGTTAAATGGTAGTGATATGTACTATGAAAGTGAAATGAACCATAATATTTAAAATTTAACATAAATCCAATGTCAATATAGTCATCAATACCATTAGGGAAGCATAATCATATAGATCAACGGAGTATTTTGAGCTAGTATACACTGTCAAAAAAGAAACATAGGCGTCATCAAAATACCTTAACAAATGTTAAGTTTCCTTAAAATTTGCCAAACTAGGACTATGAGGATTATTGAGAGTGATTGAGCCATGAGAACTTGAGGAAAATTTGAGACACTTGAATGAAAGACCCTTGCCATTAATGAAACACTAAAAACCAAGTCTTAAAAAATATTGATATCCTTGGATTCCTCATGAACTGTACAACCTATTAAACTTGATTATAGATTTTAGATTAGAAATGTATGTATTATTTAACTCCTTGTACTTATAAATATGTATCAAACTATTATGGAAGCCATGTAAGGTCTCTTCAAGACCTTAAGAAATAGGAATAAACATTAGTTTTGTCAAAATAATAAAGAACTTCACAAAAGCATACTAGTTTTCTTGCCTTATGCAGATGCAACTAATTAATGCAACCCTTAATTTTTTATAATTTTTTCATAAATATATGAAGATAAAACCAAAAATCAATACCCATGATTGGAATGTCATAAGGTAAAATTTCTCTAGTCAAGAGCTCAAATCTACTTTCTCTCTATATTGTACAGACAGAGCATAAACTTGTGATGATCATGATATCTACCAATGAACAAGCTATGGGAAACACATCAGTTTTGGTCTCCTCAAGTCTTAAAACCTTACAATATCTTCACAATGTGTCTTAAACAAGACCTTATTCATCTCCAAGACTCCTTTTGAGCAGATCTATATAGTACAGATCCATACCATTTGAAAACATTATCCAAACCTGTAAATTTTCATTCTTTTCCACTTCTTTCAGCTTCAAACTATCTTTTTATGGAAATATAAATAAATACATTATTTTAAATCATATTCAAAAAGATTATATGCCAAGGATAGCAAAGAAATAGTTTTTCTCACATGTGGGAGCTCTTTTGGTGGTCAAAGAACCTTATAAGCTCATTGCAAAGATATTTTCAAAGCATGCAATGATTGAATAAAGTAATTTTATGGACATGATGGGTTTTTAAAATATATTAGTGGTGATTTAAAGTCTTATGAGGTCAAAATTTTCCTTTTGAAGACCAAAACCTTTACTTTTAGACCACATACACATAATTATACAAAGAAGATTGTTAATAAATATCATAAGAGTACCTTAAAACCTTTTTAAAATTTCTTCATGAGGATTTTATTTATGTTCATCAACCCTTTTTAAGTTTTATATCCCATCATGATTGAATATATTGGGTACATCAGAGAAACTCTCAATGAGTCATCAACTACCATTTTCAACCATCTTAGCTCATTGGGTCTAGATCATAAGACCACTTCAATTCATTGTTAAAGACATCACAAGATACTCACACATCATGAAAAAAATAAAATTACATGACATTGAGACATAATAAATTCATTTGATATTTAATGAACATTATGATGTTCAAGCACATCACCTAAGGACCAAGGACATTTAGGGAACTTAGTGATCACAAACTGACTCAATGACAAATCTAGGAGTATTTTAATGAATTCAATAAGTAAATAAGAGACATAAAAACTCAAGATAAAAATATGTATAGGATTAATTTAATGCCATGAAAATTTTATAGTTTTAGGGGTTGGCATTTGGCCTTGATAGGCCAAATTTATCACATTTTTGGCAACTCATAGGGATTGGCCAACCTACTGGTCAAAAGAATATAGAATCTTCTTGCCATCACTCATAAATACATAAGACTTGGAAAACATTATGAAACTATCAAAACTTGTAGACTTAACACAAAACAAACAAATAAGACACAAAAGAAGAATTAATAACAAATAACTAAAATTAAAAAATAACTAATAATCATGTACAGTAGCACTTAGAGGAATGAGACTACTAGTATGTACAAAAGGATTGGTTATCCTAATATAAATACTTGAGGAACATCCAATTTATAAGAATAGGTATATCCTCATCACTTAAATTAAATAATTAGAAATCATTACTTTCTTTACAACCAGTAATGACATATGGACCACTCTAAAGACTATCAAATTTTGAATGTTTACCTGGTTTAACATGGTCTCCATCCCACTTGAGTAAAATATCACCTTGATAAAAGGTATTGGATGAATCTCTTTTTTCAAAATATATTTTTAATTTCTCTTGGTTAGACCACATAGTATGTATATCATTATCCTTTGTTTCTTCCAACTCTCTCAACTTTTTCATTCTTACCTCCATTGCATCATTCTCCATAAGCTTCAGCTAATGTGCAAGTTCCAAGTCTGGTAGTTCTAATGAAATGGGTAGATTTTTTTCTCTACCATAAAAAAATAGATAATGAGAGTGAAAAATATCCTTCTTTGGAGTAATTATATCTGCCCACAAGGTAGTCTTCAACTTGGTATGCCATCCTCACTAATTGTCCTCCATTATTCTTTTGATGATCCTAATCAAATTCTTATTAGTGGAATATACTAATCCATTACACTAAGGATAGTAATTTGATAAATATTTGATATAAATACCATGATAAAGATCCCACTCACACACCTTTTCACTATTGAAATCCAAAGCACTATCTAATATGATGGTTGAGGGGACCCTAAAATGAGTCATTAGGTTGTCATAAAACTCTAAAACTAAGTTCTCATTCACTTCCTTGAGGGAAAATACATCCAACCAGATGGTAAATTAATAAATGTATATAAAAACCCACTTATGTCTGGTACTTGATGGAGGATGAATCATGCTAATGAAGTCTACGCCCAATTGCATGAAGGGTTGCTCAACTTGAATAGGTTTCAAAGGCATGGAAACTAGTCTTTATTTACCAATAAACATTTCACACTTAGAACATATTATAACCCATGCATGTGATTATTTTTAAAAATTAGGCCAAAAATAAATATCTCTAATGATCTTTGATGTTGTATTCTTGGCTACAAATTGGCCTCTTACAAGCCCATCATGGAATTGCTCTAACAATTTGTCTACTTAGCTAGTTTCTACACATCTTAAGAACATACCTCCAATGTTTTTATTGAAGATTAATCCATAAATAAAGATTAAAGAGATATATTTCATCTTGAAATTTCTCCTATTTTCCCCATTTGAGCCCATATA
Source organism: Torreya grandis (assembly GCA_037957365.1). Classification (NCBI taxonomy): domain Eukaryota; kingdom Viridiplantae; phylum Streptophyta; class Pinopsida; order Cupressales; family Taxaceae; genus Torreya; species Torreya grandis. The sequence goes on from JARHVA010001663.1 coordinate 328,170, forward strand.
ACACTCTCCTATTTGGAGGAATCTTGTTATGTTTTGTCTCCAGATAAAAGGAGAGATAGTTGCAGTTGCGTGTTGATTATATGAGACTATTTAAACCACTTATTTTTCATCTTTAACATATGATTTAATGTTATCAAAAATTACCCTGACTCTAAAAATCTTTTTAACCTTCACTTCTATATCATATTCCATGTATTTGGTCACTCAACTAGCCCTCTTTTCACTTAGGTCTCTATTAAGGATAAAATACTTCACACTAGGATGAATTGCTGGAGACCATATGTATAAACTTATTCAAGACCATTATGAAAAAATTAAAATGATTTTCAACAAATTTATAATTTTTCTCATACCCTTCCAATTCCTGATTTAAAAAAGTAATAGGTTGCTCTAATCTTTCACTATTTTGTTGCATAAGCATGGCAAGAATTGTGTCACATGTGGATAAGTCATATATGAAGAAATATTTAATAAAATTAGGGTTGATTAAGGTATGATATTGATTAATTCCCTATTTAATGGATTCAAAACTTATCTTACCTTATTTTCTCCATGAGAAATCTTGATTTTTCTTGAGCATGTGAGTTAGTGGCCTCATCAATTCTGCAGATCTAAGTATGAACCTCCTAATAAAATTGATATTTCTTAAGAAAATTTAAAGTCCCTTATTGTGTTTAGGAAAATACAAGTCAAATATTTCCTCTATTCTTTTAAGATCAATAGAAATTCCACCCTTGTATATAACATGTCCTAGAAGCCTTCTCTCATGCACTACAAATATACACTTTTTGGGATTCAAAGAGACCCCAAATTGTCTACACCTATCAAATACAAATATAAAATAAGTAAAATTATCCTTAGGATATATATAAAAAAAAACAATATCATCAAGATAAATGATTACCATTTCACTTATAAGCCCTTGAAAATACACATTCATTTCCCTTTGAAAAGTAACCCTATCATTAGAGAGTCCAAAAGGCATTTTATTATATGCATAGGTAGTCCACTTAGTTGTGAAGGAAGTTTTGTATTGATCTTGATCCTTCACCAATATTTGATTATACCCTGAGTATCCATCAAGTAGAGAAAACCTTTGTGAACTTGAAACTCTTTACAAAATCTAATCTATGGATGGAAGAGGGTAGTGATATCTCAATGACACCCTATTGACATCTCTAAAATATAAACACAACCTCATATCCCCATTATTTTTATTCATAGGTATATGATTTTACACCCATGTAGAATGTTTTATGGGGAAGATTATTTTAGATTCAATAAGCTTTGTTAGTTCTTTCCTAATAATAATCTCAATCATGGGGTTGATTGGTCTTTGTTTTTGTCTCATAGGTTTGGCATCTTCTTTTAGCTCTATGGTAAGTTTTGATAAATTGGTATAAAACCCTTTAAATTAATGATATCCCCATGCAAAAACATTCATAAAATCCTTGCACAATGATATGACGGCTTATCTCTCCTCCTTAGGATTCACTTTTCCTAACTTGAGTAGTTTATCTTCAAATATGGCAATTTGTTCATAATGTTCCTTTCTAGTAGAGATGATTACCTTATCTTTTATTATATGATAATCCTCATGAAATATGATCTCTGAATTTACCAAGCCCTTAGGTAACTTATTTTAATTCAATTGGATAATTTGGTCCTCATAATGATGTTATAACTTATCTTGATTCTTTGAGCAGAATTATGCCTCATGTTGTAAGAAAGAGGAAATTTGTTTATCACTATCAAATACTTGAAAACTTACCTCATTATTATGGAATTAGGGTCTACGTACCACCTTAATTTTGGACTACTCCTTAGTGTCTTTGATCCCATCAACCATATCATATTATGCCCTAATGGTAGATAACTGGTTTGCATGTTTATTAACTCCTCTAGGAATGGAGAAAATTTCAAAAGCCTAAAAGTCCTCCATAAGATCTCAAAACCTATGTTTTTAGGATTTCAATATTGTATTTTTGGCTGCACTCAAACCTCTTACCTACTTTACTACCAATTCACTATCTCTTTTAACCTACAAAAGATTAATACCCCTATTCCTTGCCCACTATAGATTATGAATGAGAGCCTCATATTATATAGTATTAGAGGTACAATTGAATTAAAATATTATATAATAATAATAAATTTGATTTAGAGAATAAATAATCATAACACCTACCCCACTCCTATTATTTTATCTACACCCATCAAAGAATAAATTCCAAACACCTTTATGACCCTGTGTTGTGATAGTGAGACTAGGCATTATGGCACCTTCTTCATGCATGAAATAAACACCCAAAATTGATTCTTAAATGTTTTTTTAAGGATAATGACCATTATTATCAGCTTCAACCTCATCAAGAATTAAATTTATAAGGTTCTTGATCATTGAAGTGTTCACCCTTCTCTGAGATAATGCAATTGACATTTGATAAGTTAGGCATATAAGGTTATAAATGAAATATAGATATAGATTCAGACCTTATGGTAATCTTTGTCCCATACCTCATTATAAAAACCATGTAGGACCAATCAAAATAAATATATTTGCCTATTTTTATAGTGAAATCCCTAGACAATCATAAAGCAAACTAGGGGAAGATCAATGACTACCACATCTTGAGAGATAGTAAAATTAGGACAAGTAATTAAAATGACCTTAAGATACCTAATAAAACCCATGGTATTATCATGAGACACATCCAACTATAAAACTCCCTTCTCATGAGGCTCATATTAAAGTCCCAACTTATCAGCTAAAGGCCCACTATCAATCATGCAATTATGTACAAGTCAATAACCTATGAAAATTGAAAGATATAAAGGGGGTGGCTTAGTCACCTTTGGTACTTGAGTATCAAGAGGTTGATTATACTTTGTAATAACAACAACAAATTTTTTAGCTTGTTTATATGAAACATGAAGCTTGGAGAGTTTTTCTTATAGGAGATCTTTTTGTCCTAGAATAAGCAATGTGTCCCACATAAAAATAGAGATAGGGGCCATTTTCATATAATAAACAATGCTAAAAGGATAAGTGGTTGTATTGGTCTAAAATTTAGGAGTAGAAGTGATGACTAAAGGTTATGTAAATTTTGGTATGAAAGGATCTTTCTGATTTTACCCCTTACCATCTTGTACTTCCTGAGTTGATGGTGACTTTTGAGGTGCATCTTGAGTGATAGTATTTTGAGGTGGTTGAGAAGGTAGAGGAGCTACATTTTTAGGACCCAAACCATCACCAACTTCCCTTCTTTTATAAATTTTATGAGCTATAACTACCATCTGATCAAAGGGATTTTCACCTTCTTGGAAATTAGAACATGTAGTTTCAAAAGGTGTTTTTCTCTAATCTTCTCCTTGTTGATTTGGTACCTCAGCTTGAGTGAAATAAGGAATGTTTCCATGTGATAAAGAAGCTTATTTTTGTTGTGAAGGTATTTTTATTATCATGTAATATAAGAGTTGGACCTTATTACATGAAATATTATTGACTCATCTCAATAGTTAGAGCCATTACATAATGTTTGATTACTCCCATTGATTAGACCATTGACCTTCCTGAGAATAATTTCTCTGAGTTGAAACCAAAGTTCTAGAACTACTAGCAACATTGGGGTTATAAGCATTATATGGTCTTGATTGTGTAATATACCCTTAACTCTACTGATTAGCTTGATAAGGAGGTTTTTTATACTGATAATATTGGTTAGGGGCTTGGTAAGGCCTATAAAGTGAAATTTGTTGCCTTTATAAAGCCATTGGGTTATTATTTTGAGCCTTAAGTGCACTCTCTATCTTACCCTATCTATCCACTTGGTTTCCATCTATTTTATAAAAATTAGCTAGAGTTGGTAATGAAGCAATGGTAGACATAGGAGGGTGAATATCTAGAAACAAAGGCATAAGTGGTTTAGGAGAGAGTTTGTCTACTTGGATTAGGTAATTCTTATCCCTTATGTATACTTCATAGGCCTCTATCAAGATGTTTCCTCCCATTGATTATATCATAGCTAACACATCTATATTTAGAGATTTCAAGTAATACAAGAATGCATATTTAGGGGTGGGTTTGATAACTATAGGGATCCTATCCAAGGTTTTGTGAAACATATAGTTGAAGTCTACCATGAACTCTTGGTATTTTTTATTAATTGTAGTAAGCTGCTCCACTAAGGAAATATGATCTCTCTTGTATTTAAAATGATTACACAAGAGATCTCCAAATTCATCCCAGGTGTTAATGGATGTAGATTTCAAGCCCCTATACCATTGGAGTGCCTTTCATTTAAATAAAATTGCCAAAAGTCTCACAGCCACATTCTCCTGGGTTATATATGATCAATAGGAGTAATTGTATTTTATATTATGAAATAAGGAAGGATATTTAAGGTAGAAATAGTAATTTCATAAAATTTATTGAGGTTCAAGGGGATACCACATTAAAAGGCACAAAATCTTATCTCCTAGGAATAGCCATTTAAATTATGGGATTTACAACAGTGTTTGTTTGGATAGTATGTGTTTGGAATAAAGTAGATTTTTAGGAAAGAGTAGGAGAAATAGGAGGTGTAGGATTTGGATTAGACTGAGAAGACTTATTTTTCTTAACTGTATGAAAATATAACTCAATAAACTCAGTCTCTTTGCCTTTTAAAGAACATCTTGTAACCACTCTTATCATGAAATATCTAAAAAATATACCTTTGACACCTTTGAAGCTTTCTACTGTACTCAAATATGCATATGTATGATCCAAATCCTCTAAATGAGTTATCCCATTAGGTGTGCCAGAACTGTTAGCAACCCAAGATGCACCTTGATGAAGTAGATTGTTTAGTTCTCATTAAAACTTGGACTAACATTAGATTGGTCTACAGGTTATGGGTTACATTTAACTAGACCAAACCTCTAGATTAAGAGTCTAGCTATTTGATGTATAAATTTTGAATCATTTTACTAAATATATCCTACTTTGGGTTGAAAATATTTATAAATATAAATGAAAGGTAAAATATATACTAGTGATAGTGATGTACCTAAATGATTCATCCACTCAATCTTGTACTCCTACCAACATTAATGAACCAAAAATGGACTAAAAAATTATCTCCAAAAATCTTAAGAAATAATGTTTCAAATGAAGATCTTGATGGATGACAATAACTTGGAGGTGAAGGGAGAGAGGCCTATCTTGAGGCACTTTCAACCATATTACACTACAAACATGATCACAAAACTTTGACACTTCACATAACCTACATAAGATAATTAATCAACATATATGTGTGATAAGGACATGATAAAGGAATATTTATACCACTTATACACATTTTAACAATCATAAACACACTATAATCCAATAATGGAGTAGCTTCAATAATTTATTCAGTATTTCAATAGGTCTATCAAATACAAAACCTATCAAAGTTTCCTCATACCTAGGTGAGGGATCCCAAAATAAGGCTAAAAATCTTGAATATATACAAAATGAGAGAAGAATCTATATAATGGTGTATATGAGATAATAAAATTTCCTTAACTAGTCATCCTTAACTCATGCATTACTTTAGTCACAAATAGTTACCAATAGTCCTCAAGAAACCTCTCCATGTTTGATGCTCTTTCAAGACCTTATGTATTAAGATGAGGTATTTGAAGATTAATTTGAATAATTACACCTTATATTGAAGCATTCTACACATTTTTTTTTATTTTAACATAATATCAAGTTAAGTTAATGTCCCTTCCACCATTAAGGCCATGAAACATGCATTGATACCACTTTAGGATCAGTTAACTCATGATAAGGATCAATTATGCATGAATTGGAACTCAATGATCAATTATTCATGTGATTTACATCTCAAGGATAATTTATTCATGTTATTAATATCTCATTAACTCATCCATAAATTTACCTATGCCATTCTCAACTTCACTTAATTGACCTAGTAGGTCTACTAGGCCAATTAGGCCTAGTATCCTAATTGATTGCATTTAATGGATTTGAAAACATAAATGAAACTTATAAATTTATGAAATAGTTATTTTTATACATTAATAAATGCCTCAAATCATGATATAAGTCTTTTTTTATCTAGAAACATCTAAAAACTTGCCAAACTAGGTGATTAGGTTACCTTGTCCTTCACTACTATAGACTGATTGATTATAAGGGACTCACAGGGACACTTAAAATTATGTTTATCATCATTTTATGACTTAAAATTATTTTAATCTTCTTAAACTATGTTATACCTCTCTTTCTTCACTTTTTCCTCAAAAAACCCTATTTTTTGATAGGTCTGTATACCATCCATACAATAAAGTGTCATGTACATGAGAATTTATAAGTGTTATATATGATTTATATGTTATTTATGTTATTTAAATCTATTTTGATTCATTTTCCTTCAATTATTATTAATCAAGTTTGTAGTAGGGTTTAGGGAGGGTTTAAGAGCTCTCTAGACTCTTAATGGTGATTCATAAACTTTGGGCATTAAATTTATAAACTAATGACAAAAAACACTAGTATACTAGGCCCTTTACCTCTCCCAAATTTCCCAACCTACCATGAAAAATATTTGTACCATGGTAAGCATGTGAAGTCACCTTTCAGAGAAGAAACAAGCTTTCTGAGCAGTATTTGGTGTCTTAAGGCCTAAAAGATTAGTCATATCATCTTTCCTATGTCTCAAAACTAACATACACATCTACCATAACCTTATGATGTTGTTCATGAATATTTAAAGTTCCCTCATGACCTTATTTTTCCTTTTATTTCCCTTTCTTGATGGCATTGTCTAATGAATCTAATAGACAAGCATATGTATAAGCAAGGTTCTTCACAATTTTGACTTCATTATCAATTTAAAAGCCATTATCAGCTATATACAACATGAATAACCTCAATAAGGTCCTTTATAGTTATTTAATTGGTTTGATCAAGCCATTAATGTTATATTTGTATGCACACAACCCCTTGTTTGAACATCTAGACCTATCTACCTATAGAACTAGTCATAAAGACCTATGTAAATGGTTATTGAAAATTTATTTAGGAATTTTACCTCATATTCCCTCTATAACTCATTATATATTAAAACACCTTTCATTCCCTTGATTATAGGCTCAAAATAACCTTCTCATGCCTAGTCCGTATAATATGACTCTTACACGTGCTAATCAACAGGGTATGGTGATGCTCAAGAGAGTTAGGAAGACCACCAACACCATTTCATGACTCAAAAACTTCATTAGAGTGCATCTTGAGGTATACTTCTTCCATCAAGTGTATTTCAAGGTTTTCTAAGGGTTTTAGTGGTCTAAAACTTCTTATTAATGATTCATATCATATGGACCCCTAATGGTAAACCTCTTTCCATAGATTTCAATTAAACTAACCCTGATTAGATCGAGTTCCCATACAAAGGGTTCATCAATATATATATGTAGTGAAGAGGTTCTTCAATTGGCTATCTAGACTATGTAAGAAGAAACAAATTTTAAGATCTAGGAAGAAAATTTTGTTACATTATCTCCACTATAACACTTCCCTCATGATTTTAAATTATTCTCCACATCATTCTAATGATCATCAATATGAAAGGACACATGGATCAATTCAAAATGGTGGTAGGGTTTATTAGGGGTTTAAGACCTGTCTACATATGTTATCCCTCAAGGGCATAATTGGCATGATAAATTAATATGATCACTTTGATAGAGTGTGTGAGGACTTAGGATCATGTTTCACTACCTCAAAAACCTACAAATGAAGTTCAAATTCTCCTATCTTACCTATAGCCAATCAAAAAAGCCTCTTGGCACCATTAATGATTACAGATGACTATGATAGCTCTAAGAAAATATAGTGGATGTTTCCACTATTTTTATAGTGTTTAGTCCAACATGATAAGTTTTATCTAGTGATAATGATAATTTATACCAATTTTGGGAGCTTAACTCTTCCTATAGAGGTTTCAAACCCTCAAATTCCTCAAAAGTAGCTTCATATGATGATTGTGACTGCATTTTTCCTGGTTTTGAACTATTCAAGATGTGTTCTAGCCTTTTTATGTATGGATTATTTATAGGTTTTAAAACCCTTTATGTCATCATCTTCATTGAAATACATTTAACTCATCATACCAACAGTGTTCTTTCTCTTTCATTACAAATGAGAGCTCAGTAAGAATAGCAGACTGTATTTGACTTTTGACTATGTTCCATGTCTTAAAACCATTTAACATACTAAAAAATATTTCTACATTTATTTCATTATGTTTGAGGTTTTATATTATCTTGAATTATCTCTTGTATCTTCATGCCAACATTCTAACATGATTACTTTCCTCATCATGCACAATATTAAACCTATAGGTGGCTTAACAAATGGTGACTATTTTATCTTGGTTCATAACCCCTTAAATATCTCTATCTAAATGGATTTTAAAAGACTCAAACATTTATTGATGGTCATACCTAATAAAATCAATCTTCACTCCTATACTAAGATAGAGTTTGCCCACCTAGCCATATAGTTTCATTGAGCTGGTTGTAGCTTCACCTTGGTAATATGAATAAGGTCTAAGGCCTTAACAGTATATATTTGAGATTTTTTAAACATTAAATTATATAAAAAACTATTAACTATACAAACTCTATCTCTTCATTCTTTTGAACAAACCTTGGAGAGAAAGCCTGACTATATCTTGGTATGATTGTAAATGATGCTTCACTGTGTTTTGTATGGACTGAGATAGATTTAGTCCTTGATAAGGTCAATAATATAGATTATTAATGTATCATTAATTCATTATAATGGTCTCCATAATCTCCATAAGTTAATTTTAATCTTCACTTAACTTAAAATTCTTTAATCATTGATTTGTCTACTTATTGGCTTATGATTGAGTGTGCTTGTAAATATGACTTTAGGCCTCTCTCTCTTAGGATATTGACTCTATATCAACCTATTTTTCTTGTTGATAATATCTTGGGTCAAAACCTAATGTCAATTATCCATTAAATTTAATATTTTCATTAAGGTCTGAAGGTTAGATCATTTTTAACTTGGTTCATCTCTTCCTTACATGGTTGTAGGTGATTATGAGACTCCTATGTATGGAATATTGGAAAGATACCTTAAGATGATAAAAAGGATTATTTATGAACCAATTACATTAATTTAAAACAAATAAGATAGATATTTCAACTTTATTTCATTGATATATTCATACTTTCTAGTCTCCTCAAAACACCACTTTCATGAAGCACATCTTGACTGAATTTGCCTTGGTTGTAGGTGGAGATTGACCTCTTAAATAGGGTTTTAAGGATTTAAAACATAATTTCATGACCATAATGATTTATAAAACTCTTGAATATTCTTTGACAGTGGATTCATGAGGTTAATGTGAATAATTAGGTAGTGATATGTGTATGGATGATGGGATACATGAAATTGAGAATGGAATGGAATGATAAGCTTATAACCACGGTGAAATCATAGTGATAAGGATTGTGAAAGTGAAATGAAACACAAGAGTGAAAATGGAACAAAAATACAATTTCAATACAATAATGAATACCATTAGGTAATAATAAGCATATATATCAATAGGACATACCATTTTGGAGGCTTTTGAGCTAGTATACACTATCAAAAAAGAAACATAGGCATCATTAAAATACCTTAACAAATGCTAATTTTTTTAACATTTTTTAAACTAGGATTGTGAGGACGTTTGATGATGATTGATATTTATTAATCCATGAGTCCTTAAGTAACCTTAGAGACACTTGAATGAAGGACCCTTATCATTAATGAAACATTAACTACCAAGTATTAAAGAATATTGATATCTTTGGATTCCTCATGAACCATATAACCTCTTGAACTTGCTTGTAAACTGAAGATTAGAAGTGGATTTATTATTTAAATACATTTACTCAAAAATATGGATCAAAATATTTGGAAAACCATGGAAGGTCTCTTTAAGACCTCAAAAAATAGTAACAAACATTTTTTTGGTCAAAACATTCAAGAACTTCACAACACTGTACCAGTCTTCTTGCCTTGTGTAGGTGAACCTAATGAATGGAACCCTTAACTTATTATCCTTTTTTCATAAATATAGGAAGATAAAACCAAAAATAAATAACCATGATTTAAATATCATGAATTATAGTTTCTTTCGTCAAGAGCTCAGATCCAATTTCTATCTACTGTATGGACTGAGCATAAACCTATGGTGATCATGTTATCTGCCAATGAACAAGATATGGAAAACACATTGGTTTTGGTATACTAAAGCCTTAAAACCTTCCAATATATTCACAATTTTTATGAAACAAGACCTCCTTGCATGTCAAATACTTCTCATGAGTAGATCATATAGTACAGATCCATACCATCTCAAAACACTGTCCAAACCTGTAAATTCTACTTCCTTTCCTCTTCTTTCAAATTCAAACCATATTTTTAGGGAAATATGAATAAATATATGGGTCAAAATAATCTTCAAAGCAATTCATATGCTAAGGAGAGAAAAGAGATATCTCTTTTCACACGTGGGATCTCTTTTGGTGATCAAAGAACCTTATAAGCTCATTGAAAAGATTATTTCAAAGCATATAATGATTGACTAAAGTAATTTTATGGATATTATGAGTGTTTATAAGATATTAGTGGTGATTTAAATCCTTATGATGTTAAAATTTTCCATTTAAATACTAAAACCTTCACTTTAAGACCACACACACATAATTTTACAAAGAAGATTGCTAATAAATATCACAAGGGTACCTTAAAAGTTATTCATGAAGATTTTATGTATGTTCATCACCCCTTTTTAAGGATTATATAGCCCGTCATGATTTAATATATTGGATAGATTGGAGAATCTCTTAGTGAGTCATCAATTACCATCTTTAACCACCTTAGATCTTCAGGTCTAGATCATAAGACCACTTCAATTCATTGTTAAAGACATCACAAGATACTCAAAGATCATGAAAAAATGACAATGACATGACACTGAGACATACTCCTTCATTTTATAGTTAATGAACATTATGATGGTCAATCACATCACCTAAGGACTAAGGACATTTAGGGCACATAGTGATCATAAACATACTCAATGACACCTATAAGAGTGTTTGAATGACTTCAAGAAGAAAATAGGAGACATAATAACTCAAGATAACACCATGTAGAGGCTTAAGTTAATTCCATGAAAAGTTTTTAGATGTAGGGGTTGGCATTTGGACTTGGCATAAAAATTTACCAATAGTGCCCTCTATGTTCCCATTTACTTAGGGTTTAATATTGCATAATTCCATCCCAATTTCAAAGGCCACCTCATCCTATAACACAAAAATGAAGTTAGAGTACATAGACACCATATTCTTGGATGGTTTGATGCATTTTAATCACTATAATGAGATGTTCATGGCCATTGCTGAATTAATGCCCAAATCCTTTGATAATGACAATGAAGATTAAGGCCAAGTTTGAATTTGCCCTTTGGGTATATGAGAAGTGTGGATTTCACTGAGCCACAACCAAGATAGAGGTCTTCCCTTGTGCTAATTTTTTAAAAAAAAATTTGCTCACAACTAATTGAACATAGGATGGTGTCCACAACATGGTCTGCTTTGTGAATTCCTGGCATCAGATCATAGACATGTTAAGAGGCACCTTCAAATATTATTATAATTTCTTAGAGTATATAATCACCTATGATTCAATTATGATGACCATTTATACCATAATTTATTAGATTTATGATATCTTAAAGGACTGGGTAGAGAACCCTATTGTTAAATGGGTGAATAAGATAGATAGTAATGAATACATCACTTGCACCTTCAAGGAGGGAAGCCATGTCAAGATGATACTTCTTGACTAATTATTTATGGAAAATGACTACCTGTACATCAACCTTATATGGATTCCCTACTCTAATAATCAAAGGTAAACAACTCCTCTATTTTATAGGGGTGATCGATTTCATTGTGATTATGGTAGTCAAAGATGCTCAGTGAAGAGGTGAATTATACATGATGAACTACTTGGTCGACACCATCTATGTAATGCTCACATTCAAACCTTATACTTTTCCAACATGGGTTTTTAGAGGTGCACTAGTCCATTTAGTTTTTTACAAATTATATGGCCACCATTATTAGAACCACATCTGAGAGATATTAAAGTCTTTCTATCTAGTGGTCTACATGGACATCAACAAAACACCCATGCTTCAACTTTCAAAGGAGATTAAGGACTCTCTTTCTCCCATTAGGGATTATTGGCACTCTAGATAGGATACAATCATTTCGGTGGTAGGCACTCTCAAATCTCCCCTCTACCTTTCCTATCGGGTCTCAAACTACCTATCCAAATAAGAGATCACATATCATCTAGTGGAGGGCATCTTCAAGAATTACATCAACTACCACCATAAGGCATGCCCACCCCTCTTGATCACCATCAAGAACCACATATACATAACCTTCCCCCATCTATATAATATGGTGATAAGAAGGGGATATTTAATGTTTACTAGGGTCAAACATTGATACTGGGACCCACATGACACCATAAGCCCATATAGATAAATACTAGGATTGACTCAATCTTAATTATGTCCACTAGTCCCATGAGGAGGAATAGCTCTATCTGAACCCAACTAATGATCATGATGTGTTTACCCAAATCAAGACAAAGAAGAAGAAGAAAGGAAAACATGCTTAGCCTAGGCCATCCACCTAAGTTAGTTTTACCTACTCCACATTGATTCATCCTAGAGGGGATGTTCAAGAAAATCCCCCCAGATCTCCTAAGGGATTATATAAGGGGTGCCATCTCCTTCTCCACCTTAGGATATATTTCACCTTTAGATCCCTCTACTCCAGTTCCATATCAAGTGGCTCAACCTTAGGATATGTAGGTATTAAATTCAAAGTGGGACTAGTAGACAATACCTATGCAAACCCCTTTATTTACTCCCTCCACTCTCTAACAACCTCTCATAGAAACACCTAGCTTCCCTACTCCCTAGCAATCCACTTAGGTGGTACCTCACATTTTTCCCATTTCACCACCTTCATAATTCACCCAAGTGCCTCTAGCCTCAACCATACACAACTTCCTCACTTCCTCATTCCCATCTTCTTCATTCATTCCCTAAATTGAAATCTCCATGGTGCCCCCACCACTTTTTTCATAGGACTAGATACCTATAGGTGACCCATCCCCAACAAGTACAATTACAACCAAAAAAATAAGTGTATGAGTGTGGACAGCTCAATTAAATTAGGCCATTCCAAAAATACCTATTTATTAGTAGGTTCCTTAGTTGATCCCCATATCATTTTCCACCCTTGTTCCCTCCACTACAGTAGTTAAATATGATCCAAGCAAGAGGCCCAAAAAGAATCAAAAGTCAATTCATCTTTGACCTTATATTTAGGTCTTAATTTCTCCCATTATTCCTCCTACACCACATCTTATGCCCCCCATATCATTATTAGGCATTCCTTTTACATCATCCTAGGCACTAAGGTATTTGGATTTAAACAAATAATTTATTCCATTCTAATAAATGCCCCTCTCCTTAGATTCATCACCCCATACATTAACTTGACCTAGAGCTAGTGGATTTAGATTTAACTAATTAATTTCCTTTTAACTAAATGTTCCTCTCCATAGATTCATCACCCCATAGGTTAAATTGACTTGGATATAGTGGCAAGCATAGATGTTCCCTTAGGATTTCCCATTCATCTTTCCTCCTTTTACCCACATCCCTCCTCTTTCTCCATTACTTTCTTCTTTCATCCCTCCCACTTCATCCATTCCCCCTCCTTCTCAGCCTCCACCTTTCATAATTATCTCCATCAACCCACCAACACCTCCCTCCACCTTGGGAATATCTACGGTGTCATAGGCACTTTAGATGACCATATAGGGTGAACTTGATGTGTAGTGGGACTTTGATCTCACCATAAGGAATATGAGGAGGATATTCACCTAGAATTTCATCTAGGAGGTAAACCCTATGGTCTAAAAAACACAAAAATATATCTTCTTCTTCACCAAAGTGAGGATGTCCATGGTAGAAGATAAAGTGGTTGAAGACCTAGTCTATGTGCTCTAGGCTATGTATGATATGTCAGAGAGGATGATGGATGATATACAAGAACATGTTCAAGCCATATAAGCAAAATTAAATAACTCCTTACCTATAAAGATAATTAGATAAGTCTAGGATCCCCTCCTATAACCTTTATATACTCTATAAGTAGTCAAGACTCTAGCAGACATCAAGGTGTATCTTCAAATAACCCATGCATATTTAGAGAGAATTGCTCTAGTTAAAATCAAGTGAAAGAAGATAGTAATGATCATACACAAGGGCACATTCTTAGAATTAAAGCTCATGCCCAATTCATTCTTGATCCCTTATCAAACATATTTTGGGATCATGAGGGCAACAATTGAAGAATGGTTGAACATAGCATAGATAGTAGTGGAGCCCTTGGAATAAGGAAAGAAAAATATATTGGCCTACTTAAAAGAGGTCAACATTATTGGATTATTCCACTTGAATAACACTCTACTAGATAGGAGTGATTTTAAAATTTCACCTGGGTCACTTTGACTAGGTCATGAGAAATAAAGAGGTAAAGGTTAACAAAGATGGATCAAAGGTAGTATTGGAACTCTCTACCCAATCCACTATGAAAATTAGTTAGGTTTTAGAGGCCAAGGTGTCCATGGAGACCCCACTCTAAGTTTATTATACACTAGTGTCCTAATCATAGGTGATCTTTTGAGATCCATCAATGAATTTGGCTAAATTAGATCAATATTTTCAACTAGTAGTGGTTGCATTATCCACCAGAGAGGCAAAATCCAAATAGTTGGGAGGTAGTTCATCCATAACTCCTCCACATATTAGTTAGGTGGGCCCTTGATATTTTATGGAGGAAGTGGAGGACATTATTTTTTTTCAAAACATGCAATTTTAAAAAAATTAGGGAGACCATCATGGCCCAAGATGGGAATCTCATGCCACTTGGAGGTGAGCCCCATCCTTATCTATAAATTATAAACTATATCCCATTGTAAAAGGTTTGTAATTTTGGTCCCAAAACACTGTCAAAATTAGTTCAATATTTTATCTATTTTTGCTTCATCTATGGAATATGAATGTTTGCCATGATAGGCACTATTTTTAAAGGAACTCATTTTTATGAATACAATTCCCTATTTTCTACTAAAATACTTATTCATTTACTAATGTGTTAGTCATTTTTAGTTTTGAATGAATGTCAATGATAAAGAATTGAACAAGTTTTTGTTATAGAATGAACATAGTGGCTATAATGTGTTGTTTTATTCTAACCCATTCACAAACCATTCTTGTTTTCTTTTGTAACTTTATTAATCTATGTATCTATTTACATCTTATGTTTGAAAGACCTATGTGTTGTTTATTATAGGCTCCTTGATTATTTATATTTACTAGGGGTTTATTAATTAAGTGTCTCCTTTTGTGTCCTTATACTTTTTCCCTTGTGTAAAACCTAGTCATAACCCTTGGTGAAACCTAGCACATAGTGGTATAACTATGGTAGGGTGCTTAGCTTAGTTATTAAAGCATTAACACCTTTTAGGCCTAAAAACACTCTTTCCTACCCTACATTTCCCTCTTTTTATGTTTATTTTAAGTCCCATGAAATTCCCATAATTTAGAAATTGATAGGACATGACTCAATAGAAAATGAAAAATAAAAATTTCTTCAATTAACAGTGAAATCAAAGTGCAACTACACACTTATTGAACCTCTAGTGGCAAAAATCACTATATTTTTAGTATAAAAGTTTAAACTACTCAGTGCTTAGATTGAACCAACATTAGTCCTAATATTAATAAGGATATAATTTATCCCATGCATTTTCTCCCACTTTCCTATTCAGAGCACTTAATCTCATGAGTGTGTTTGAAGGCAAAAAGGATTTTGGGGCCAACAATAGTTGGTGATAGAAAGAGGGCCTTGAGTGATATATTGGCTTAGACTTACCATTTAGCATTTGAGTAATTATTGGAAAGAGCCTCAGCCTTGTGGAAATATTTTATTTAAGTGATTCTAATTTATATTCCTTTATACTTTATCCATTATTATGTGCTTCAAACACACACAATAATTGGTACTAGAGGGAGGTCTTGAATCTATCTTTCAAAGACAATAATGAGATCACATTATTGGTAAATAATGCAAAAAGAGGTATGGATATCGATCCTAATAGTAAGAACACATGTCAGTAGAATATATAATCTATTAGGTTTATGTTTTTTAGTGGTGATTTTTTAACTTTTGTTTGTCTATAAAACACCCTAGAGTCTACTGCACCTATCTCTAGAGCTAGGTCCCATCATGACAGACTAGTTGTTTCACCTTTGTAGTTTCATAGAAGACCTAGGATTGGTAGACCTAGATACAAACCATAAATTATTCCCACTAATATTTGCTCTTGATCTTCCCCAAATATATCACTCAAAATGGCTCTCCAAGTACCTTGGTTATTTAGGTTGGATATCAACATTCCTAGAGTTGTCCATGACTTACCTAAAAACCTATAAATATACCTTCCCCACTTCATTCATGGTGTAGGATGAATGAATAAAGAGCATGTGATCTAATACAAGACTTTACTAAGACTTATCAATGTATAACATGAATATGTAGCATGTAATATTTTTGCCTTCACTTTGAAGGACTTAACATATGAATAGTTCCTTAACCTCCCTAGAAACTCAATTAGAAGCAAGACCATTTTAGTAGTGCTTTATTAGCCAATTGTACTAGCATCAAAGTGCAAATGCATACTTATTGAAATCAAAGCAAAAATGCATTAAATAATATCCCCATGATCTTATCATAAACTTCAATGCTAGGTTTCATAAAATGTATAATTGAGTCAATGTTCTTTGCTAGTCTAATGATTGACTAGTGTTTGAGATGTACAAGAATTCTTTAGACCCATAGAAAAACATGTTCTTAAAATGAGAACCCTAGATAGTTGACTTACCCTTGAATTATGCCAAAGCCATAAAATTTAATAGATAATATAACCCCCAAGTTCAAATGATGGCTCATATCCCTAATTTTTACCACATATGTTTGTGATGAACTTGTTTCCCAAAACAAACCAAAATATTCTAATGCTTCATTTATTACCCATAACAAACCAACTCCCTTTGAGTCATGCCATGCCAGACCAACACTTGGGTTTTTTAAACCTAGTGAACAATGGAATGGATCCTTAGTTATAACACTAAATGACATTGGTATCAGCTAAAAACACCCACATTATACCCCATGAGTCTACTAATAATGAGTTGGATGCCATCTAGCAAAAGGTCCAAAACCTAAGTAATGACTTCATTAATCTACAAAGAAAAATGGGCATCTCAAATGCTAAAATTTCAAACAAGAAATCTACCTACCAAAGATATAATAATAATTATAATCACCCCCACATTCAATCAGATCCCTCCCCTAATAGGCTATTTGAAGTTAACATCTATGAAATAACTCTACCTAATTGGTATTGAGTACATAACACATCCACCCATAGATAACTTGACTATATAGAGTTTTCTAGTGCCTTTGAGATATTCCAGAGAGAAATGGAGGGGTATGAAATGGTTATAAATCACCTAAAATCATCTAGCATGGGTAGGCCCCCTATCACAACCATGGTTCTAAAAACTATGGATTTTCACAACCTAAGAAAAAATGGGTCAAATGAGAGTAATAGTGAGGTTCATGCATTCCAATAGTTCTAATGGAGTAATTATGACCTAAGGAACTAGAAACCATAACAACCCCTTACTACCTTAACTCCCCCAAATAATGATGTAACCCCACCTAATCATAACTCTAGGACTAACCCTCCACCTCTTAAAACTCATGAACCAAAATCTCTTATAGAAACCCCACTAGTCCAAAACAAGATATGATATAACATAGTAAAAGACATGAATAAGATTACGGTAAATATCACGATTCATAAACTTACTTAGATCACTAAGCAACGGCATCTTCTACTGAAATCCCTAACTAAAAATTTAGCTCAGCCAACCCACACTAAGTAAAAAATAGCTCATAATAATGTGTTCATCCATGAAAACAAGACCAAATTACCTTTGTTCCTCATAACCATTAGGGTATTTTTAAAATTTTCACAACTACCTAGTGGACTTAGGATCCTCAACAAATATAATGCCAATAAGAATTTGTGAGAATTTAGAGTTAGTTACTATCAAGTAGGATAAGGTGGTGGTTAAACTAGATAAATCAGAGGTAAAATTAGTGGGTGATCTTATGAACATCCACATGAAACTAGAATCTAAGCCTAGGATTCAAAATTTTAGAGGCATCTAGGTGGTAGATATTCCTAAATCTTATGGCATGCTCCTTAGTAAGGACTAGTATAAAACGTGAAAAAGATACATGGCCACTAATTTATCTCATATGTGGTTACCTTGTATACATGTATCCGATCAAATTAGAGTAGATAAAGAACCCCACATAAAACACATGATAACCAAGTAAAACACAATCAATAAGAAATTAAACCTAGTATCCTCAAACTTAGGTATTTATACACTAAGAACAAATCTTGTTAAAGATAAATCTAATGATGAACCATAATTTATAGGCATACGGTGCCTATACATTAATGGGTCCCATTCCAAATAAGTAAGTGGATCTAGTGCTATGATAGTAAACACCTAAGGAAAGATCCACCTAGCTTCATATAGATTGTAATTCCCATACACAAACAATCAAGTAGAGTATGAAGCATTAATCTTAGGGTTGCAGTTTGTATTTAAGTATAAGGCAAAGGAACTGAGATTATTTAGTGATTCTAAATTGGTGGTCAACCAAGTTAAGATTAAATTTCATTTCAAAATATCATACCTTAGGAGGTATAAACATAGGTCATGGGACTTGATCAATATTTTAGTGCATTTGACAGCATTCCTATCCCTAGGGAAGAAAACTAGATTATGGATTCATTATCATTATTAATCACTAACTTAACTCCCATGGATGACACTAAGTTTTAGGAGTTCCTATGTAATTGGTCCCTTGTCCATCGATCTTGGACAATGTGATGAATATTCAGCTCTTTGAGGATGATTAACAGAGTATCCAATTTATTAACAATGCTAGAGTATTTGAAGTCTAGGTAATTGATGAAGCAAATAGATACAACCCTAGAGCCAAACTTGATAAGGATGGGATCCTCAATATCCATGGGATTTAGATCATAAAAGGGATGATTTCACTAAAGATAGTGTTTGACACCTTAGGCTACACTCCCTAGATGAAGAAACACAAGTTTGAGAACTAGAAGTGTCAAATAATCAACCTCATATCTATTTAACAACCCCAAACTATTAAATATAGGTCTTGATTTGATGGACCTTGAACTTGAGAAGTTACAAAATTTATTTCTAAGATAAAAGGATGTAATTTCTTGGGCCTATGGAGACCTTAATTTTTTGACTTTAAGGTAATTACTCACACCATTCCACTCAAACTAGGTCAAAAACCATTTAGGCAAAGACGAAGACCTATGGACCCAATCATGTAACCTTTAATACATAGAGAGGTTCATAAATTTATCTATACTAGGATAATCTTCTTGATTCACCACTTTACCTAGGTATCTAACCTAGTGCTTGTGTAAAATAAGAATAGATAAATATGTTTGTGAATATACTTTCAAAAATTGAACTAAGATTCAGACAAAGATAATTATCCATTATATTCCATGGATGAAGTAATCTAAATGGTTAGTGGATCCCATATGATGTCTTTCTTGGATGGATTATAAGGATATAACCAGGTCCTGGTCAATTTGGAAGACTAAGTCAAAAGTTAATTCAACACCAAATGAGGTACATTCACCTAAAAGAGAATTTCATTTGGGCTAATCAATGCCTAGTTAAAATTTAAGAATGTAATGGATTTTTATTTTGAAGGATTGATTATAAAGTGCATAATAATTAATATGGTTGACTTCACTATGTTTTTCAAATATAGATCAAACCACATACGCCACATGTAAAAGGTATTTGAAAGGTGTAGGAGGTATGGTGTCTCTCTAAACCCAAATAAAAATTTGTTTAGTATCACCGAAGGTAAGATTCTTAATCACATCATTATGAAGTAAGGTATTGATATCAATCCATATAGAGTTGATGTGATTTCTAAGTTATCTCGACCTAATATAATGAAAGAATTAAAATCCTTCTTTTTAAAAATTAATTTTGTTGTCAAGTTCATTTCTATATTTGCCAAATTTTAAAGCCATTGAATGTTATGTTGAAATAAGATGCAAAAGTGGAATGGAATACTAAATTAAATAAGGATTTCCAAGATATAAAATATGCTATCATGTAAGCCTCAATGTTGATTAGTCTAGACTATACATAGAGTTATACATTTACCCTTTCACTTCTGAGCACACCATCATTGCCTACCTCATGTAAAGATTGGATGGAGAAGAATTCCGTATGGATTTTATGAGCACCAATCTCAATTATACAGAACTAAAATATTTCACTCTTGACAAATGTGATTATGCACTAGGTAAGGCTATGAAAAATTTCAAGCACTACATTCTCAAGAATAAGGTGCATACAATCATCCCAAACTAGACTATGAAGGAAATGTTGGGACAAAATGAACTAGGTGAGTGTATAGGTAGATGGATGACAAATATGTAGGAATATGATTTTGAAATCAAACCTAATAGGTTAGTTAGAGGATGGGACGTTACTTAAATGATAATTAAAATTAATTAAATAATCATTGAGCACCAATTAGACTAGGTGCTAGTACTATATTAGGATTGGTACATCCTAATTATACATCATCTTCTCTATGAGAACACACCTCCTAGGCTCAATCAAACATAAAATAAATCCATCAGATTGAAGACTACATAATACATGTTGAATTAGTGAATTATCATCAAGAAGAATCATGAGGACATGTATCTTATATGTTTATCACAAATTGAAGCCAAGGAAGTAATAGAAAACTTTCATGAGAATTTGGGAGCAATCTACCCTATGACAAATACAATGACACACAAGATATTCTATGTAGGACACTACTAGCCTAACTTATTCAATGATGTACACACCCATGTTTAAACATATCATTAGTGTCATACCTTCAAATGGGAAACCCATGTAGAAATGCCATTACAACCAATTATAGAAACAACATCATTTGCCCAATGGGGGCTAGATTTTATAGGATTCATCAAACCCAACTCCTCAACACACCATAAGTTTATCTTTATAGCTATATATTATTGCATAAACTAGACTAAGGTAGTGGCAATAAGGAAAAATAATGCTAATGAAATCATCAAACTCATGGAAAATAATGTAACCACCCAGTGCAGGACCCCTATCTCATTAGTATGTGATAACAATCATGCATTTTAGTCTATAGAGTTCACTAAATGGGCATACGATGAATGGATCACCTTTAAATTTTCATCTAATTACTAATTATAAGGGAACAAATTGGTAGAATCAACCAACAAAAATATAATAAATGCAATCAAGAAGTCTACAAAAAAGAAACCTTAGGAATGGCATTCATTTTTAAAATTTGGTTTATGAGACAACCACACCAAACATAAGTAACCACTTAAGATTTCATCATTTTTAATGGCCTATGCATTGGAGACAATTATTCCTATTACTCTTAGACTTCCTGCCTAAAAATTTATGCAACAGTATGTGGAACATGATGAAAAAGTGTAATCTAGCCTCTTGGACATCATTTTGTTAGAAGTAACCCCAGATAAAGCCTTACTCAACTTCAATAGGTATTAGATCATTGTCAAGTGATGGTTTTAAAAAAGGGCCAAGGTCAAATCTTTTAATATTTGTGATTTGGTGTTTTTGTGGGATAAATCTCATGAAAATAGGGGAAACACCCAAATTTTGATCCTCTCTAGACCATCCTCTATCAGATAGTTAAGTTACTTAGCTAGAATGCCTTTTGACTTAAGGATCTCAAAGGAAATGATCTCCCACTACCAGTGAATGGACAGTTCCTAAAGCATTACTTATCATCTACTCCTTCAAATGTGATTTCAAAAAAATATTGGCAAGGTTGGTAATGTCTAAATTAGATTAGTTTGCTTTAGTCGAGTGTTTATTTTTGTTGTATGTTTGCTTTTGTTATGTTTTCCTCATTCTTGGTGTTATTTTTAATTGTGGTAAAATAATAAGGTGGGACTAATATCATGGCTATAAGAGACAAGTGAAAAAAAATTGAAAGCAACAATAGGAGAGTTAAGGTGAGGAGGAAGAAGAAATTTATAAATCTAATGATTGAGAATATAAGGAAAGAAGAGTAGATGAATAAAGTGTGGAGTAAAAATATCATTGTATGTAGTCATAAAAGGAACCTAAGAAAGAAAAGAGAATAAATCCACAAAGGGAATTGAAGGAAATAAAGGAGGAAAGAGGTTAAAGAAAATAGTTTGACTAGGGTATTTTTTAGGGGTTATTTTTCACCAATCAGTTATTTTTTGTAAATTTTTAAAAAAATGTTAACGAGCAAATTTTTGAAAAACTATTCACCAAGTTTTCTTATAAAATGTCCATAAAGTTGTAAATTTTGCCAAAATATACATATATTAATAGTACAATATATAATTTTACTTATGATTCACTTACCATAAATATGTTTTATAGTTTTCAATTTAAAAATATTTACCTGTAATTAGACACCTTTGAAATATTCTCATTCTTTAAAAAATACCTTATTTTTAACCCTAATGCTTAGAATTTTGGAAGTGTAGAACTATGCATGATAAGGAGCATATCATTATTTAAATTTATTAGATCATCATTAATACATTTTGGTGAATGAAATGAATATAAAAAGGTCAAATATTTTGTACCAAATGGATCAGATGGTGTAAATAATTAATTTGGATGAGGATAATGATTAAGATCATCATGGTGAAAATACAAAATAAAAAACAAAACAAAACTTGAAGAAAAATATTAATTTATATGGAGTACACTTATGAAGGGTGTAATAATTTTAAAAGAACCTAAATATAATATAAGACATTTAAATTATGATTTGTATAAAATGACCTTGAATAAAAAAGGTGTGGGAGAAATTATGGTCATGATTAATAAGATAAAACATAACATTTATTTCAAAAAAGAGAATTAAATTTTGAAGAAGAGGCTCAAGGCTAAGAAAGACACATTAGATACGGAAAGAGAAGACAATGCACATATACAAAATAAAATAAAGGATTTGATCTAATTATTAGGAAAATAAAATATTTAGTTTTGGGAAAAGACATAAAATTAAGTTTTGGAGCTAGCTGATAAGATTCGTGAAACCATTCATTGGTTGTTGTGCAAGACACACATGATGCCCATATTTGAATATTTAACTATAAAGGAACCTAAAAATATAATAATTAAGAGACCAGAAGTGCATGGAAGGATTATGCCAAGGATTTAATAGAATTGCTTAAATCAATAGATAACAAGGTAGAGTTATTAGGAAATGTCTTCGAAGAACTAGTAAATATGCAAGACTATGTTAGAATGAAGAATGATGAAGATAGAAATGAAAAAGTGGGATTTATTATAACACATTAAAATGATATGGAAAAACTAAAAAATAAGATGAATGATTAATTACCTGGAAATCATTAGTGGAAAAGTGAATAAAATTGGATGGAAAACTTGATGTGTTATAAAATGAAGTGTTGGTTAAATAGGTAAATATTATGTAGAAGTGTATGATGAATTAAAATAAAAAGTGCATAATTTTGGAATAAAATATGTAGAAAAGGGTGAAAATATTGTATAATTAGATGAAATGATGCAATTTTTACATGATATGAAGGATGCTATCAAATAAGCAATGAAAATATGGAGTCAATTTGAGAAGAAAGTTTAGAAAGAAATTCATGAAAATTTTCAAGTGTAGTGATAAAAGAGTCGATAAGTTGTTGTCTAAGGACAAACAACAAGGTCTTATGGAGTAATTTTAACCCCAAATTATGTGCTTAAGGTTACTTGTAAGAGAAATTACTAAGTATGATAATGTGTGGGTCAAACATACAAGATCATAAATTACATTTTAAAATGGCATAAAATAGCCTTGAATGGACATTAGCATGTGTAAGACGGAGAATGATGCATGTGTTATAAATAAACGAAATGAAGCATCAAGTTTTAGATTAAAAGAAACACAGATTGGAAAAAAATATAAAAATATTAAAGAATAGAAGGTATTACAAATGGAGAGAATATAGGCAATAATGAGGATGTAAATACATTAATATAACAATAATGAAAGAATAGTTTAAAAAAAAGAAGAGTATAGCTAACATAACACCAAGTAATAGAGGTTTATGGCTTCTAGGAATTATATAAATAGGGACCTTGACCACTTATTTTATAGTTTTATATGTTGGCATTTTTTCAAGATAATTAATTGGAATAGATTTTGAAGAGAAAAAAAACAAATTTGATGAGAAAATATTGGTTATATATGCTGTAATATGAATGAGAACTAATGTACATTCATAAAGTCTTTTCAAATGCCGATGTAAAGATTATAATGATGTTTTAACTGATAATGAATATTATACTCAATTTATATGTTTATTTAATTAATTTTTCTTTGTGTTGTAGTTAAGGATAAGGTTTGAATGACTTTTGTATGTGATTATTGATATTTATGTTTATTATATCAATGGGATTATCATTTTATATTTTTTTCTTATACAAATTTCTATTTCTTAGGTTTAGGTTATATGTTGGCATGTGATTATTTTTATTTATTTTGC
This sequence comes from Torreya grandis, assembly GCA_037957365.1. Classification (NCBI taxonomy): domain Eukaryota; kingdom Viridiplantae; phylum Streptophyta; class Pinopsida; order Cupressales; family Taxaceae; genus Torreya; species Torreya grandis. The sequence goes on from JARHVA010001663.1 coordinate 353,140, forward strand.
ATAATATGATTTGCACAAGATTGTAGAAAGGATTACTTAAAAATCACAACAATTTTAATCATTTCAATTGTCATTTTTAGAGGTATTCTCAAATAATATTACACAAAATAAATTAAAATATGGGAAATTACATTTATAGCTTTAAATTAAGGAGGAACTAGGTTAAATTATTTCTAGTTGGAAGTCACAAACTGGAAAATAATTACATATCCAATCTCAAAAATAATTATAAAGAAATAAATAAAAGAATAACAAATAAATATAATAATTAAGAAATAAATAAATATTTATTTAATTTATCCATAATATAAATATATATAATCATTATAAATTTCACTTTTAGAGGAGATAGGTTTAATTATTTGAGGTTGGATAAGTAAACTTCACTTTTTCATTTTTTGAGGTGTAGAAGTGAGGGGGAAATTAATTGGATAAAAGGAAAATTATTTTGTAAGGAAAATTTAATGGATAGCCTAATTAACAATATGTAAACTAAAGACATAGGGTGGTATCTAAATTATTACATTAGAAATTTATCATAAAGATGATTTATGGATACTGTTGGTGTAATCATTATAGTTCATCTTAGTAACTAGTCAATAATTTAATAATTCTTGTCTCCCTATGTTTTTAAGTATGTATTTTATTATTATTACATATTTTTTTATACAAATTATTTTTTCATAATATTGAAAGTTAACTAGATGTAAATTGCAGATAATTTAGTTAATAAGATACACTATAGTTTATTTTTTATAACATAATTATTAGATAATAGAGTTCTCACAAATGTGAAACATGGAAGTTGTTGATTTTTAGTGGAATTTCCACCATTTAAATTATTTTCATGTGATGACATTATAATTTGTCTAATTTATCAACATATTTGAAATTATTTTATCTTTTAAATGTTTTATATAAAATCACTTAATCAAAATTGACAAAACATGATGTACTAGGGATAGCTATCATTTATCAATGTAAAAGTGTAATTTTAGATCTACCTTAGTGGTCATAATAGTAAACTAAAAAATTTAAAGAATGAAAGAATAAAATGACAAAAATAGATTAAAAAATAAATTGAATGATAACATTTGAGAAAAATCTTGAGATCTAAGATTAAAAATGTGTTTCACAGATATGTAGCTGACTCTATGTGAAATAGGAGTGGATGACTATTAAAAAACAAAAACAACACTTGTTAACTAAATTTATATTCTACTTAGGTAATAATTTGTGTTTCCCCTCTTGTGACTAATGCATGTGTCTGCTTGTAATAAATATTTATTGTGCATTGTTTCTAGATGTATAATTTATAGTAAAAATTTTCCTTAGGATGTTGTATGGATTTTTTTTGCACTCCTCAAATATCATAGGCATAAATTTAAAATTGATGTCTTATTCTTAAATTTACATAGATTTACATCAACTTACAATAAAAACAATTTATGGGTAAGGAAATAATAAGAGAATCGTAGTGACTTATTCAACACAATAGACTCAAACCCTGAGTATTTCTTATGTAATATAAATGGAATCTCAAGTAAGGGATTGGACCTGTTCTTCCCTAGATTGGGATGAAAATATATATACATTATCCTAAACTTAGTTTTTTTAAAATAGGGTAATGTCACAAATGTTTAAGTATTAAGCCAGATGACTCCATCATAAGTGTAGTAACATATATGATTAAAAATTCCCAAACTTAAAGTAGGAGATGTATAAATTATGTTTCTTGAACGTTGGAATGTTTCATACTTATATAAATGACTTGGTATGAATTAATATAAATAATAATATCAAGGAAATGATGTGAATTAATTCAAACCTATAAAATAGTAATAAGATAAAATTAAGGTGCAAATAATCTAGCTAGAGGAAAAAGGGCCCATAAAATATTGACATGCAGAATTGGTGGGACTATCAATTTTATCCTAATAAAAAAAGGGTATGAAGTGTGATAAGTAACATTGATATGTGTACAATAAGGATCATTTTTGAACATATCTAATTTGTTGAGGTTTTAAATGAATTTAAAAGGCTTAAGGGCCAAATAGAAGCTAGTGTAGGGTAGGAAATGTCCTTAAAACAACCAATTATACACAATTAAACCAATTATATCAAAATAAGGGAAAAATACTATGGAAAAGGGTATTATACCAAAATAATGTATCTACATAATTCCCTAGTTTTATGTGTGTATGCACTTATGTATCAAATTATAAATATAAAAAATTAAAGAGCATACTTGACTTACCTAAGGAAGGGTGAAGGGATCAAATGATACTCGAGATAGGCATTGTCCACACTTATTTTACATAAATCTATCATACCTAAAAAAATGGTCAATTTCAAAAATTACTAAATGTCTTTAAAATGCCATATCAAATGTAAGACATTAAAAATTGAAATTTTAAATTTTAAATGAGGATATGAACAAATATACCTATTTGTATGTGAACCAAATGATGTCTTAGCTTGGAAAATAAAGAACAGTATTATAATTATTCTATCTAAAAATATTATTACAAGTTATAGATAGAGCCACCACTTGTTTAGGAGTTTTAGCAACCTAATCCACTTCTTGATCAAAGAAGTAGTATTTTTTTCTATCAACCAAGTGTCAAACATTTTCAAAAAAAAATCATTAATCTATCACTCAATTTTTTTGCTTCAATATTGAAAATGCCTTGATATATTCCGCCCCTTTTGAGGTGAGGAGATGACTAAAAATTTATTTATAATATCTCATTTCAATAGAATTTAATTACAATAATGATGCATAATAATAATTTATATAGTTATTACCATTCAAAATTCGTATAAAACACATGTAACTCTCAAAAAATATCCCCTGTAAATCTCCATAATAAGTAGATAAGCAAATAGCATGCCCCAAGTGGCATAACTTTATATAATATATAACATCATGTAACTCTCAATGAAAAATATATAACTCTATGGAGTATTAGTGTCATTGTATAGGATATATAACATCATATAAATCTCAATGCAAGGGTACAATTCTACCAATCAAAAATTAATGTAAGGATAAGCATTATACCCCAATATATAAAACATGTCCTTTGTAGGGATAAATATATCAATTAGAAACACACACAAGTGGCATGCCCCCATGTATGCATGGAATGGACCATGGAAACATAGGAACCAAAATAGTAAATTTTAATATATTTACATGATATAGATCATGACACCAAACATAGTATATTGATATGAATGATAAGTATCATGAAAACAATAATGGTATATAATAATTAGTTAACCTCAAGTTAGCAACTACATACGAGCTAGTAATATAACATGATCATAAAATAATCATAATACAAGATGACAAGAGGATCTTATATGGATAAGTATACAACAACACACAAAAACACATACAAGCATACATGTGCACATGCAAGTGAATAAATGAACACAACACACATTGTCACCAATGTAACAATCATATGTAATCATTCAATGTATATTTCAAACTAACATATAATATATGGCATAAATAATATCATTATATAAATGTTATAAATAGAAATCAAGGAAACATATCACCCTATATATATGATATATAGAGATTTCGCCAAGGTAGGGCATGCCACCAATGTCATAGTACCTCCTAGGGTGTGGGAAAAGTAATAGTGATGTAACATCTATAATTCCATCGTCGTATATAATAGTATATCTACGTAGCGCCCAATCAAATAAATAGTATGATAACCACATGTGTACAAACATGAATATAAAAACTTATAACATAGGTAGATATGCATCCATTGAAAAAGAAATATTTTTTTATTTTACTATTTAATAAATTATTTTTTTCATTTCATAATTTTTATATAAGAATATATAATATGAAAACATAAAATCTAATGGGAACACACTATAAATAATTATCAAAGCTCACACATTCAAAAAAATCTAACCTAGTTAAATTCAACATAAAACTCACATACACAAGCCTAAGGGTGTAAAAAGGAAGAATAATATGTGTAAGATTCAAATAAACCTAAAACTTCCCTCAAAATTAAATGTATGTTATAACAGTAAGGTTTTTGTGTTTATGTTTGTGCACACATGTGTTTTCATCCTTGGTAAATAGACACAAGTACTCAGAGTAGATAAATAATAAAATAAGAAAGGACCAATGCCACTTTAAAAGCAAGATAAACCAAAGGGGGCTAAAAAAATGTTGAAACAAGAGAAGTAAAGTGCCAAGGTTTTAAATCAAGAAGAATAACACAATCAAATTCAAAGGAAAAAATCACTTTCAAGATATAACACATAAAAGAAATAATATATGAATAATATGAAGATTACATTATAATTAATATGTATCAATGAAGCACAATATATGTGATAGCATAGATAATCATTGATTTAGTGTATAATACCAGGTTAAAATTATAAGTTTTATATGTGTCATTCATATCATCATAAAAATAGTCGTAAGAAGTGAAATAGATATGAACCTCCCAAAGATGAATATTCATATGATAGGCTCTATGTTATATCCATAATATGTGTAGGAATATTTCATGGTAAAACAAGTGTTGTAAAAACAAGTGCTAGTAAAAACATGTGTCATATTGAGTGGTCTTAAATCAATATTAAGATGTGGATGGATAGGTGTTATATATATTGAAAGTGCACATGTCGGAACTAGAGCTATAAGAGATATTACACTAGATGGTGGTGTTGTATAATAAAATACAATAGACACCAAATAGAAACATGATGCAATAATATCAAATATCACAATAGGTTAAATGATTTTATCCTTTCGAAGGGCATTATATGGTCACACATGTGATCTTTGAGTTTAGATAATTTGTTCATAATTTATGTGTCGAATGATACGTACCTCATTATTGTGCACAAATTTGAGACAATGGTGTAGTTTATATGGTATCACTCTCATTTGATTAATTCAAGGTCATTAGAATAATAGATTGAATGATCATATATTTTATATCACATACAACCAAACTCTTAGATTGAAAAGTATATGGTAATCCGGCCTATGGGCCTTTATGCATGGCCATCATAAATATGAAGTGTCATAGTGATACCAAGTAAATAATTCTCAATATAACCTTGACTTAATAGAAATTATATAAAAATAAGGTTTATGTTAAATGTAATTTAAATCATAATGTCATGTGTGATAAAAGGATGAAAGTCAACAAAACATATAAGGATAAAGGACCATTTTTTGATTCATCATTAAATATATCATGGTCATAAATTATGTTAGAAGGTTTTTATTATTTATATGCTTTAATTCTACAAAACATAATGTTGTAAACTTCACATTGATGAGATATATTAAATATTGAGATAGGTGTGTGCACTAGATCAAAATTATTCATCACTTTGGATTTTTTCTCATTATTGTTGGTAAAATATGTTGTGTTAATGTGGAGTTGTGTTCATTTGTCTTTTATTAGGTTTTTCTTATTTTCCAAATCCATTAACATTTTGTCCTTTTGATTTGACATATTTTAATCCTATGGTGGTTTTCCTAAATGAATAGGTAAAGGACCACTAGGATATTATAGTTTATTAACATTTACACAAGTTGTTTCTATGGGTTTTTTTCCTCTATCCATGAGAGGTGGGATGCCACTAAGCATTGAAGGTGTAAAATGTCTCCCATAATATTTGGGATTGCAATATAATTATCTAATGTGAAATGTGTTCATGCCACATTTATATTATACCAATCTACATGTTATAAAGATAACTTTTGATAAGTGTTCATTTATGGCATCAATTTCACAATCATCATATTTATCTTGATAATAAGTATTATCAATTATCTTACTATATTAACCTACAACATGTGAATTCATTTTTCCATTGGAATGGGGTACTAAAGTGATATTACATTTGGATGAGGTATTTTAATATGTATGAAAAATTCTAGATGCTATTTATGTCTATAGTATAAGAAGGAAAGACCATCCACCAAACAAATGTAAACTTAACCCTCATGTAAAATTTTAAAGCATTTATGTATTTTATATGGGATTAAATTCATATCATGTATCTATTGTCTACTAAAAAAAATATTATAGTTTATCTCATTAGATATCACTTAAGCCCAATGGTAATGTTCAATATAATTTTTACTAACAGGGTTTGTGCTTGATTGTCAAATAATTTTATGCTTGTATCTAACAATATAAGATACTTACAATAAATTCTTATTGAATTAATGAAGTCCTCATTACAAATATATAATCCCACTCCATTATCCATGAGGACCGTCCTGATTCCTAAACAATTGGATTTGCATTGGATATAAAAAGGAAGGTTTTATCAATATTGTCTCTAGAAGGTAAATCTTAAAGATCAAAGGAAATGGATGTTCACTATTTTTTAAAAAATTTAAAAAGAGAAGTGAAATGGAAGGCTTAATGTTTGTTGGTAAATTTTAATAACATAATATGTCTTTCAAAGCAATTGATTGCTTTCTAAATTTTAGAATAAAGGTTTTTTCTTGTGTATTTTGTAATTGGTTCATTAGATCATAAAACTTGGGTGTTTAAATATGAAAAAAGACATTTAAATAAAATGAAATTTGATTTTTAAATAAAAATCTTAAAACTTTATATCTTTTCCTCCTTTTGTTTTTATTAAGTGAGATTATAATATTGGAATAAAATAATATTATACAGCTTCATCTTAAAAAAATATCTAGCTCACGCCAAATGTAGCAGCATGAACAAAGATAATAGTTGACATAGCACAGGTGTAATGGTAGATACCAAGATAAAATGTAGACACCATGTACATCACACAAGTCACAATCTGAGAAATATTAAAGTCTTTCTATCTAGTGATCTACATGGACATCAACAAAGCACCCATGCCTCAACTATCAAAGGAGATTAAGGACTCTCTTTCTCACATTAGGGACTATTGGTACTATAGATAGGATATAATCATTTGGGTGGTAGGCACTCTCAAATATCCCCTCTACCTTCCCTATCAGGTCTCAGACTACCTAGCCAAGAAATATATCACATATCATCTAGTGGAGGGCATCCTTAAGAATTACATCAACTACCAACATAAGGCATGTCCACCCCTCTTGATCACCATCAAGCACCAATATACATAACCCTACCCCATATATATAATATGGTGATAGGAATGGGATATTTGACTATTATTAGGGTCAAACATTGATATTGGGAGCCACATGACACCATAAGCCCATATAGCTAAATACTAGGATTGACTCAATCTTAATTATGTCCACCAGTCCCATGAGGAGGAATAACTCGATCTGAACCCAACTAATGATCATGATGTGTTTACTTAAATCAAGTCAAAGAAGAAGAATAAAGGAAAACATGCTTAGCCTAGGCCATCCACCTAAGTTAACTTTACCTACTCCACATCGATTCATCTTAGAGGGGATGTTCAAGAAAATCCCCCCAGATCTCCTAAAGGATTATATAAGGGGTCCCATCTCTTTCTCCACCTTAGGATATATTTCACCTCTGCATCCCCCTAATCTAGTTCCACATCAAATGGCTCAACCTTAGGATATGTAGGAATTAAATCCAAGGTGGGACTAGTAGACAACACCTATGCAAACCCATTTATTTACTCCCTCCACCTCTAACAACCTCTCATAGAAACACCTAGATTCCTAACTCCCTAGCAATCCACTCAGGTGGTACCTCACATTTTTCCCATTTCACCCCCTCCATAATTCACCCATTTGCCTCTGGCCTCAACCATACACAACCTCCTCACCTCCTCATTCCCATCTTCTTCATTCATTCCCTAAGTTGGAATCTCCATGGTGCCCCCACCACTTCTTTCATAGGACTAGATACCTATAGGTGAACCATCCCCAACAAGTAAAACTAAAACTAAATAATAAGTGTATGAGTGTAGATAGATCAATTAAATTGGGTCATTTCAACAATACGTATTTATCAATAGATTCCTTCATTGATCCCCATATCCTTTTCCACCCTTGTTCCCTCCACTATAGTAGTTAAAGATGATCCAGGTAAGAGGCCCAAAAAGAATCAGAAGTCAATTCATCCTTGACCTTATATTTAGGTCTTAATTTCTCCCATTATTCCTCTTACACCACCTCCTATGCCCCCCACATCATTATCAAGCCTTCCTTTTGCATCATCCTAGGCATTGAGGTATTTGGATTTAACCAAATAATTTATTCCATTCTACTAAATGCCCCTCTCCTTAGAGTCATCACCCCATAAGTTAACTTGACCTAGAGCTAGTGGATTTAGATTTAACCAAAGAATTTATTCCTTTCTGCTAAATTCCCCTCTCCTTAGAGTCATCACCCCATAGGTTAACTTGACTTAGATATAGTGGCAAGCAAAGATGTTCCCTTATGATTCCCCATTCATCTTGCCTCCTTTTACCCACATCCCTCCTCTTTCTCCATTACTTTCTTCTTTCATTCCTCCCACTTCATCCATCCCCCCTCCCCCTTAGCCTCCATCTTTCATAACTACCTCCATCAACCCATCAACACCTCCCTCCACCTTGGGAATAGATACAGTGTCATAGGCATTTTAGATGACTATATAGGGTGAACCTAATGTGTAGTGGGACTTTGATCTCACCATAAGGAACATGAGGAGGATACTCACCTATATGTTCATCTAGGAGGTAAACCCTATGGTCTAAAAAACAAAAAAAATATCTTCTTCGCCAAAGTGAAGATCTCCATGGTAGAAGATTAAGTGGTTGAAGACCTCGTCTATGTGCTCTAGGATATGTATGATATGTTATAGAAGATGATGGATGACATAAAAGAACATGTTAAAGCCCTATAAGAAAAATTAAATAAATGCTTACTTACCTATAAAGCTAATTAGATAAGTCTAGGATCTCCTCCTATAACCTTTTTATACTCTTGGAGAAGTGGTCAAGACTCTAGCAGACATTAAGGTGTATCTTCAAAGAACCCATGCATATTTAGAGAGAATTACTCTAGTTGAAATAAAGTGAAAGAAGATAGTAATTATCATACACAAGGGCACATTCTCATAATTAAAGCTCATTCCTAATTCATAATTGATCCCTTATCAAACATATTTTGGGATCATGAGGGTAACAATTAAAGAATGGTTGAACATAACATAGATTGTAGTGGATCCCTTGGAATAAGGTAATAAAAATATATTTGCCTACTTCAAAGAGGTCAACATTATTAGATTATTCCACTTGAATAACACTCTTCTGGATAGGAGTGATTTTAAAATTTCACCTGGGTCACTTTGACCAAGTCATGAGAAATAAAGTGGTAAAGGCTAACAAGGATGGATCAAAGGTAGTACTTAAACTCTCTACCCAATCCACTATGAGCATCAGTTAGGTTTTAGAGGTCAAGGTGTGCATGGAGGCCCCACTCTAAGTTTATTATAGACTAGTGTCCTAATCATAGGTGATCTTTTGAGATCCATCAATGAATTTAGCTAAGTTATATCAAGATTTTAAACTAGTAGTGGTTTCATTATCCACTAGAGAGGCAAAATCCAAATAGTTGGGAGATAGTTCATCCATAGCTCCTCCAAATATCAGTTAGGTGGGCCTTTGCATATTTTATGGAGGAAGTGGAGGACATTAATTTTTTTTTGAAATCATGCGATTGTAATAAAATTAGGGAGACCATCATGGCCCAAGACGTGAATCTCATGCCACTTGGAGGTGAGCCCCATCCTTATCTATAAATTATACACTATATCCCATTGTAAAAGATTTGTAATTTTGGTCCCAAAACATTGTAAAAATTAATTTAGTATATTATCTATTTTTCCTTCATCTTTGGATTATCAATGTTTTCCATGATAGGCACTATTTTTAAAGGAAGTCATTTTTATTAATATAATTCCTTATTTTCTACTAAACTACTTATTCATTTACTAATGTGTTAGTCATTTTTAGTTTTGAATGAATGTCAATGCTAAAGAATTGAACAAGTTTTTGTTATAAAATGAACATAGTGGCTATAATGTGTTGTGTTATTCTAACCCATTCACAAACCATTCTTGTTTTATTTTGTAACTTTATTAATCTATGTATCTATTTACATCTTATGTTTGAAGGACCTATTTGTTGTTTATTATAAGCTCTTTGATTATTGATATTTAGTCAAGGTTTATGAATTAAGTGTCTCTTTTTGTTTCCTTATAATTTTTCCCTTGTGTAAAACTTAGTCATAACCCTTGGTGAAACTTGGCACATAGTGGTATAACTATGGTGGGGTGCTTAGCTCAATTATTGAAGCATTAACACCTTTTAGGCCTAAAAACACTCTTTCCTACCCTACATTTCCCTCTTTTTATGTTTATTTTAAGTCCCATGAAATTCCCCTAATTTAGAAATTGATAGGACATGACTCAATATAAAATAAAAAATAAAATTTTCTTCAATTGATAGTGAAATCAAAGTGCAACTGCACTCTTATTGAACGTCTAGTGGCAACAATCACTATTTTTTAGTATAAAACGTTAAACTACTCATTCCTTAGATTGAACCAACATTAGTCCTAAAATTAATGAGGATATACTTTATCCCATGCATTTTCTCTCACTTTATTCTGAGCACTTAATCTCATGAGTGCTTTTGAAGGCAAAAAGGATTTTGGGGCCAATAATAGCTGGTGATAAAAAGAGGGCCTTGAGTGATATATTATTTTAGACTTACCATTTAAAATTTGAGTAATTATTGGAAAGAGCCTCATCCCTATGGAAACATTATATTGAAGTGACTCTAATTTATATTCCTTTACACTTTATCCATTATTATGTGCTTCAAACACACACAATAATTGGTACTAGAAGGAGGTCTTGAATCTATTTTTCAAATTTTCTTGTTAGTAATAGTAAGAACACATGTCATTAGAATATATAATATATTGGTTTTATGTTTGTTATTGGTGATTTTTTAACTTTTGTTTGTCTATAAAACACCCTAGAGTCTACTATACCTATCACTAGAGCTAGGTCCCATCATGACAGACTAGTTGTTTCACCTTTGTAGTTTCATAAAAGACCCAGGATTGGTAGACCTAGATACAAACCATAAATTATTCCCACTAACATATCCTCTCGGTCTTCCCCAAATATACCACTCACAATGGCTCTCCAAGTACCTTGGTTATTCAGGTTGGCTATCAACATTCCTAGAGTTGTCCATGACTTACCTAAAAACCTATAAATATACCTTCCCCACTTCATTCATGGTGTAGGATGAGTGGATAAAGAGCATGTGACCTAGTACAAGACTTGCCTAAGACTTCTCAATATTGAACATGAATATGTAGCATGTAATATTTTCCCCTTCACTTTGAAGGACTTAACATATGAATAGTTCCTTAACCTCCCTAAAAACTCAATCAAAAGCTAAGACCATATTAGTAGTGCTTTATTGGCCAATTAAACTAGCATCAAATTGCAAATGCATTAAATAATATCCCCATGATCTTATCATAAACTTCAATGCTAGGTTTCATAAAATGTATAGTTGAGTCATTGTTCTTTACTAGTTTAATGATCGACTAGTGTTTGAGATGTATAAGAATGTTTTGGACCCATGGAAAAACATGTTCTTAAAATGATAACTCTACATAGTTGATTTACCCTTGAATTATGCCAAATCCATAAAATTTAAAAGATAATATAACCCCCAAGGTCAAATGATGGCTCATATCCCTAATGTTTTACCACATATGTTTGTGATGATCGTTTTTCCCAACATAAACCAAAATATTCTAATGCTTCATTTATTACCCATAACAAACCAACTCCCTTTGAGTTATGCCATGCCAAACCAACACTTGGGTTTTTTAAACCTAGTGAACAATGAAATGGATCCTTAGTTATAACACTAAATGACATTGGTATCAACTAAAAACACCCACATTATACCCCATGAGTCTACTAATAATGAGTTGGATGACATCTAGCAAAAGGTCCAAAAACTAAGTAATGACTTCATTAATCTACAAAGACAAATGGGCATCTCAAATGATAAAATTTCAAACAAGAAATTTACCTACCAAAGATAAAATAATAATTATAATCACCCCCACATTCAATCAGATCCCTCCCCTAATAGGCTATTTGAAGTTAACATCTATGAAATAACTCTACCTAATTGGTATTGAGTACATAACACATCCACCCATAGATAACTTGACTATATAGAGTTTTCTAGTGCCTTTGAGATATTCCAGAGAGAAATGGAGGGGTATGACATGGTTATAAATCACCTAAAATCATCTAGCATGGGTAGGCCCCCTATCACAACCATGGTTCTAAAAACTATGGATTTTCACAACCTAAGAAAAAATGGGTCAAATGAGAGTAATAGTGAGGTTCATGCATTCCAATAGTTCCAATGGAGTAATTATGACCTAAGGAACTAGAAACCATAACAACCCCTTACTACCTTAACTCCCCCAAATAATGATGTAACCCCACCTAATCATAACTCTAGGACTAACCCTCCACCTCCTAAAACTCATGAACCAAAAGCTCTTATAGAAACCCCACTAGTCCAAAACAAGGTAGGATATAACATAGTAAAAGACATGAATAAGATTAAGGTAAATATCATGATTCATGAACTTACTTAGATCACTAAACAATGTTATCTTCTACTGAAATCCTTAACTAAAAATTCAGCTAAGCCAACCCACACTAAGTAAAAAATAACTCATAACAATGTGTTCATCCATGAAACCAGACCAAATTACCTTTGTTCCTCCTAAACATTAGGGTATTTTTAAAATTTGCACGACTACCTAGTGGACTTAGGATCCTCAACAAATATAATGCCAACAAGAATTTATGAGAAGTTAGGGTTAGTTACTATTAAGTAGGATAAAGTGGTGGTTAAACTAGATCAATCGAAGGTCAAAGTAGTGGGTGATCTTATGAACATACACATGAAACTAGAATCCAAGCCTAGGATTCAAAAGTTAATAGGCATCTAGGTGCTAGAGATTCCTAAATCTTATAACTTGATCCTCAATAAGGACTAGTATAAAACTTTAAATAGATACATGGACACTAATTTATCTCATATGTGGTTACCTTGGGTAGGTGTATCCAATCAAATCATAGTAGGTAAAGAAACCCACATGAAACACATGATAACCAAGTACAACACAATCAATAAGAAATTAAACCTAGTATCCTCAGACTTAGGTATTTATACACTGAGAACAAATCATGTTAAAGATAAATCTAATGATGAGCCATATTTTATAGGCATATGATACATATACGTTGATGGGTCCCATTCCAAATAAGGAAGTGGATCTGGTGTTCTGCTAGTAAACCCCTGAGGAAAGATCCACCTAGCTTCATATAGATTGTAATTCCCATACACAAACAATCAAGTAGAGTATGAAACATTAATCTTAGGGTTAGAGTTTGTATTTAAGTATAATGCAAAGGAACTGAGATTATTTAGTGATTCTAAACTGGTGATCAACCAAGCTAAGATTAAATTTATTTACAAAATATCATACCTCAAGAGGTATAAACATAAGTCATGGGACTTGATCAAGATGTTTAGTGCATTTTACATCATTCCTATCCCTAGGAAAGACTACTAGATTGTGCATTCATTATCATTATTAATCACTAACTTAACTCCCATGGATGATGCTAAGTTTTAGGAGTTACTATAGAAATGGTCCTTTGTCCATCAATCTTAGACAATGTTATGAATATTGAGCTCTTTGAGGATGATTAACAGAGTATCCAATTTATTAACAATGTTAGAGTATTTGAAGTCTAGGTAATTGATAAAGTAAATAGATACAACCCTAGAGCCAAAATTGATAAGGATGGGATCCTCAATATACATGGGAGTTAGATCATAAAAGGGATGATTTCACTAAAAAGAGTGTTTGACACCTTAAGCTACACTCCCTAGATGAAGAAACACAAGTTTGAGAACCATAAATGTCAAATAATCAACCTCATATCTGTACAAAAATCCAAAACTATTAAATATAGGTCTTGATTGGATGGACCTTGAAATTGAGAAGTTACAAAATTTATTTCTAAGATAAAAGGATGTAATTTCTTGGGCCTATGGAGAACTTAATTTTTTGACTTGAAGGTAATTACTCACACCATTCCACTCAAACTAGGTCAAAAACCATTTAGGCAAAGACAGAGACCTGTGGACCCAATCATGTAACCTTCAATACATAGATAGGTTCATAAATTTATCTATACTAGGATAATCTTCTTGATTCACCACTTTACCTAGGTATCCAACCTAGTGCTTGTGTAAAATAAGAATAGATAAATATGTTTGTGAATATACTTTCAAAACTTGAACTAAGATTCAAACAAAGATAATTATCCATTACATTCCATTGATGAAGTAATATGAATGGTTAGTGGATCCCATATGTTGTCTTTCTTGGATGGATTATAAGGATATAATCAGGTCCTGGTCAATTTGGAAGACTAAGTCAAAAGTTAATTCAACACCAAATGAGGTACATTCACCTAAAAGAGAATTTTATTTGGGCTAATCAATGCCTAATTAAAATTTAAGAATGTAATGGATTTTTATTTTGAAGGATTGATTAGTAAGTGCATAATAATTAATATGGTTGACTTGACTATGTTTTTCAAATATAGATCAAATCACATACGCCACTTGTAAAAGGTATTTGAAAGGTGTAGGAGGTATGGTGTCTCTCTAAACCCAAATAAAAACTTGTTTAGTATCACCAAAGGTAAGATTCTCAATCACATTATTATGAAGTAAGGTATTGATATCAATCCATATAGAGTTGATGTGATTTCTAAGTCATCTCGACCTAATATAATGAAAGAATTAAAATCCTTCTTGTTAAAAATTAATTTGGTTCTCAAGTTCATTTCTATATTTGCCAAAATTTTAAAGCCATTGAATGTTATGTTGAAATAAGATGCAAAAGTAGAGTGGAATACTAAATTAAAGAAGGATTTCCAAGATATAAAATATGTTATCATGTAAGCCTCAATGTTGATTAGTCTAGATTATACATAGGGTTATACCTTTACCCTTTCACTTCTGAGCACACCATCATTGCCTGCCTCATGTAAAGATTGGATGGAGAAGAATTCCCTATGGATTTTATGAGCACCAATCTCAAATATACATAACTAAAATATTTCACTCTTGACAAATGTGCTAATGCACTAGGTAAGGCTATGAAAAATTTCAAGCACTACATTCTCAAGAATAAGGTGCATACAATCATCCCAAACTAGACTATGAAGGAAATGTTGGGACAAAATGAACTAGGTGAGTGTATAGGTAGATGGGTGACAAAGATGTAAGAATAATATTTTGAAATCAAACCTATCAGGTTAGTTAGAGGATGGGACCTTACTTAAATGATAATTGAAATCAATTAAATTATCATTGAGCACTAATTGGACTAGGTGTTATACTATATTAGGATTGGTACATCCCAATTATACATCATCTTCTCTATTAGATTACACTTCCTAAGCTCAACCAAATATAAAAGAGATCCCTCAGATTGAAGGCTACATAATACATGTTAAATAAGGTAATTCTCATTAGTAAGAATCATGAATACATCTATCTTGTATGTTTATCACAAATTGAAGCCAAGGAAGTAATAGAAAACTTTCATGAGAATTTGGGAGCAATCCACCCTATGACAAATACAATGTCACACAAGATATTCTATGTAGGACACTACTAGCCTAACTTATTCAATGATGTCCACACCCATGTTTAAACATACCATTAGTGTCATACCTTCAATCAGAAACCCATGTAGAAATGCCATTACAACCAATTATATAAACAACATCATTTGCCCAATGGGGGCTAGATTTTATAGGATTCATCAACCCCAACTCCTCAACACACCATAAGTTTATCTTTATGGCTATATATTATTGCTTAAGGTGGACTGAGGTAGTGGTAATAAGGAAAAGGACCACTAATGAAGTCATCAAAATCATGGAAGATAATGTAACCACCCAGTGTAGGACCCCTATCTCATTAGTATGTTATAACAATCATGCATTTTAGTCTACAAGGTTCACTAAATGGGTATACGATGAAGGGATCACCTTGAAATTATCATCTAATTACTACTTACAAGGGAAAAAATTGTAGAATCAACCAATAAAAATATAATCAATGCAATCAAGAAATCTGCAGAAAAGAAACCTTAGGAATGGCATTCATTTTTAAAATTTGCTCTGTGAGACAATCACACCAAACATAAGCAACCACTTAAGATTTCATAATTTTTAATGGTCTATGTATTGGAGATAGTTATTCATATTACTCTTAGACTCTCTACCTAAAAATTTATGCAACAGTATGTGGAACATGATGAAAAAGTGTAATCTAGCCTCTTGGACATCATCTAGTTAGAAGCAACCCCAGATAAGGCCTTACTCAAATTCAATAGGAATTAGATCATTGTCAAGTGGTGGTTTTAAAAAAGGGCCAAGGTTAAATCTTTTAGTATTTATGATTTGGTATTGTTGTGGGATAAAGCTCATGAAAATAGGGGAAACACCCAAATTTTGATCTTCTCTAGATCATCCTCTATCAGATAGCTAAGTTACTTAGCCATAATGCCTTTTGCCTTAAGGATCTCAAAGGAAATGATCTCCCACTACCAGTGAATGGACAATTCCTAAAGCATTGCTTCTCATCTACTCTTTCCAATGTGATTTCAAAAAAATATTGGCAAGGTTGGTAATGTATATTGTAGATTATTTTCCTTTTGTTGTGTGTTTATTTTTGTGGTATGTTTGCTTTTGTTATGTTTTCTTTATTCCTGGTGTTATTTTTAATTGTGGTGTTTGCCTCTTGCAAACATTTTCATAGATATAGTCTTTAGTTGAGACTAATATGGTAGGTATAACTAAAAATTCCTTTATAAAACTCTTAGTAAGTAACCACTCTAAGGGCAATGAAAGCCTAGGAGTTGTAGTTAAGCTTTGTAAGACCCAAAGGTGAGATTTCACTTTCAATAAAATCAAAGGTTTTAAGTCTTTTACATTTTAGATCTTTAAGGCCAATGATTCTTAATTTTTTAATTAAAATTTAGAATAACCCCATTTCCTGATAAAAGCCATCAAACTACACCTAATAAGAACATCTTAATGAAAAGTGAGATCTCTAAACTAATCTAAGATTGGTTGGGTATTTATAGCTTTCCAAACATCCCATCATCCTTGTCTTGGTCCTAAATCCTTAATGGATATAACTTCCATATATCTTAATAAGTAAACTTTAAAAGGAGACTGCAATAACATGCAAAATCTAAATTTTGATTCTTCCTTGAAAGGGTTATTCAGGTAACATCCATTACAAGCTTTCTAGCTTGGCTAGCAGTGGAGCAAGGCCTAAAATGGGTCTAAAGGTATCTTTATTGAGGCTATAGATTCTTGTATGGTATTATATCAATTCCTATACCATTCCCCACCAATCCATTTAATTGGCAATGCCCTTTTGAATAATATAATACCCAGCCTAACTTTGATTTGTTTGAGTGAAATCTAGAATTGAATTAATTGAAAATATATCACCTGAGACACATTGATGGTATTTTGTGTGAATAAGGATTAGTAAGACACTTATTTTAATTGAATTTAGAACCTTATTTTCTTGATATGCCTAAATATTTTATTATAATCTATGTTTTGTGTAGGAATGAAGGTTAGGAGATTGGGTTCTAAGTGTTTAACACCACTTTCCCCATGAAAGTTACCATTTATCTTGGCCAACACACCCCTTATTCAAAGAAGTAGAGGACCCCTATCTAAATGATAGACTCAAATATCCTAAACTTTAAGTCTCATTCTAACCAACCCCTTTCTAAGAGAATACTCAAGTTATTGTTTTTTCCTAGTTTTCTTGAGCATATTATGTATTTTTAAGGGCTAATTGATCCCAATTAATAACCTTGTAATGTCTAAAGTTAATTTAGTTGAGTCCTAGTCATATCCCAAAATGAATAAAGTGATTTATTACTTATTATATTTAATGCAATTACTTTTGTATATGTTTGATTTCATATTAAGGTTCCTAGAGTATCAGTCTCCTAGAGTCCTACGTGGAACCTCATAGATCTTAGTTGGCATCTAGGTGAGTGTATATATTCATCATAATTATTTCCTTTTACTTAGTCTCATTTTTTGTATTTCTATAGTAGGAGTGTATAAATGGGAAAGTTTCACATAGATTCCTATTAGAGGTGTCCAAATTTGTTAGAGCCTAATTAATGTAGCTCTCCCACTATTAAAATGGTTAGTCTTCAATATTTATTAGAAATGTTAGATCCCAAGAGATACTGACCCAATGGGAAAGTGCCACATTAATCACAATTTTAATGGTTAGTCTCCCAAATCTAACAGATATGTTAGAGCCTAGGAGAACCCAACCAAGTGGAAGAATCATGTGTGGTTGGTGGTTAGAATTTTAAAGATATACCCAATGGGTTTACCCTAATTTCAAGCATGTTAGTCTCACAAATCTAATAAATGTGTTAGGATACAAGAGAGCCTACCCAAATTGAAGAGTGTCACATGGCCCATTTTCAGGGTTGTCAGTCTCCCAGACCTAACAAAGATGTCACAACCTAGGGGAGCTTGACTTATAGCATCATGCCATGTAGTATTTCTACATATTGATATGAACAACCCAAAGGACCCTAGGAAAGTTAGAATAAGGTAAAATAATAGTTAAAAAGCTAATAAAAGGACACCACATCTCCTCTAGCTATTATTTTATTCTGCCAAGCATATAAAGATGAAATATTAGGTCGTACCCAGGTGGTAGCTATTGTAGCATGAACCAATTAGTAAAGGACATGTGGAACGAAGTAGGAACCACCCAATAAACCTTAAAGATGATATGTGTGTGTGCCTGCCATGCTTCAAGCATTGATTATATGGGAAATTAGGCCTTGATTGGATATTTTAAAGCATCACATTGTGACTAATAAATCTAGTAGGTGGTGTATGATCATGATCTCTGAGTTTAAGTCTAGATTAGGAAATAAATGGGAAGATCAATCCACTAACTCAAATTTGAATTAATGCTAAGTGAGCCACCAAACACCATCAATGTAGGAGATTAATGTGGATCTCTCTAAGTGACTTGAGGTAAACTCATTATCTATTATTGCTCCTAATTTCTTAGAAAATACTCCTCACTTTCTAATCCTACTAATTTATTTTATGTTTCCCCTTTTCTCACGGCTTGATATTATATAATTCCATCCCAAATTTAATGGACACCTCATCCTCTAACCCTAAAACTAAGCTAGAGTATAGAGACACCATTTTATAAGATGGATTTATGTGTTTCAAACACTATAAAAAGGTGTTCAAAACCATTAACCTTATGCCCAAATCTTCTAATAGTAATGATGAGTTTGAAGATGCCCTTTGGGAATTTGAGAATTGAGGATGAACTGAGCCAAAACTAAGTTGTAAGTCTTCCCATGTGCTAATTTTTTCATAAAATTACTACTCGTGGTTAAACGAGCACAAGATGGTGTCCATGACATGGTCTACTCTATGAATTCCCAACATCAAATCATAGACATCTTGAAAGACACCTTCAAATCTTACTATAACCTCTTAGAGTATATAGTCACCTATGATTCAACTATGGTGACCACCTGGACCAACACTTATTAGATTTATGATGTCCTGAAGGATTGGGCAGATAACCATGATACTAAATGGGTCAACAATACATACATGAATGCATACACCATTTGTACCATCAAAGAAGTAATCTACATTGGGATGATACTATTCAACTAATTATTTAGGTAAAATGATTACCTCGTGTCAACTTTATATGGATCCCATTTCTCCACCTAATCCTCAAATTTGAAAAAGTCCCTAACCTTGGAGGGGTGATCAATTTCAATGTGATCAAGGAAATGGTAGATGCCTGGGGATGAGGTAATTTCTACATGATGAGCTAATTGGTAGATGTAGTCTATGAAATACTCACATTCAAATATTTTCCCTTTATAACATGGGTTATTGGAGCTGTAATGGTCCATGTAGTTTTCTACAAACTATATGGCCACCATTATTAGAACCACATCTATGATGTATGTGATTCCTTCTACCCAATGGTCTACATGGTCATCAACAAGGCACCCATGCCTTAGGTGTTAAAATACATTATGGAGTCTCTTTTTCCCATTAGGGACTACTGGTAATATAGAAAGGATACAATCATTTAAGTGGAAATTACTCTTAAGGCTCCCCTCTACCTACCCTATCAAGTCCTAGACTGCTTGAATGAATAAGAAATCACATATCAACCAATAGATGGCATCTTCAGGCATTACATCATCCACCAATAAAAGGCCTACCTTCCCCTCTCAATCATCATCAAACATCATGTATACATATCCTTCCCCTTATATATGGAAGGGATTCTTTTACCTTGAGTAAGGCTAAACACCAAGATTGGGACCTGTACGGTGTCATCAAGGCCTATATAGAGAAATATTGAGATTGACACAATCTTAATTATGGCCACTAACCCCATGAGGAGGATAGTATCTATCTTAATCGAATTGATGATTAGAAGGTGTTTTTTCAAATCAAGGAAAAGAAGAAGAAAGGAAAGTAGGACTAGCTTAGGCCAATCATCCAAGTTGAGCTTGCCTCCTCATAACAACTCAGCCCCGAGTGGATGCTTAAGAAACTCCCCCTAAATCTCTTGAATAATTATACAAGGGGTCCCATTTCCTTCTCCTCTATGATTTTCACCTTTGAATACCTCTACTCTAGTTCCACCACCTCTCATAGTCTAGGTAGCTCAACCTCAGGTAGTTTAGGCCTAGGTGGTCTGGCCTCAAGTGACTTAAATTCAATCAACTTGACCTCAAGTTGCACATGCACTCAGGTTAAACATTAATAATAGCCTAAAGATAAGTCTAGGGTGGGACCAATAACTGACACCTATGCAATATCCTTTCCTTTCTCCCTTTACTCTCTACCAACCTGTGATAACATGATCTAGCTTCCTAACTCCCCAGTAGTCTAATTAGGAGGTACCTTCCCTTTTTCCCATTACCCCCCATCCGTAATTCACCCAAGTACCTATTACCTTGACTATTCACAACCTTATCCCCTCCTCATTCCCATCCATTTCATCCATTTCCCAAATAGGGATCTTTGTAGTGCCACCACTAGTTCTTTCCATATGTCCAAATACTTATAAGTGCTCCATCCCCAACAAGTGGGGTTGTAAATCCAATAATAAGTGCACTAATTTGTGTAACTCAAATGACCTAGGGCATTATAGTGACACCTTTAGTTTCCCAACAAGTTCTTTAGTGGATCCTCACAACCTCTACCACCCCTACTCCCTCTACTATAGTAGCTAAAGTTGATCCAAGTAAGAGGCTAAGAAAGAAGCAAAAGGAAATTCATCCTCAACCTTATATTTAGGTCTCAATTGATCTAATTACTCTTCTTACACCACCTCATATTTCCCCCCACATCATTCCTAAGCCTCCCTTTTCCATCATCTCAAAAACCTATGGATTTTTCTTTAACCATCCAATTTCCTCCTTTCGACTGACTGCCCCTCTCCCTAAAGCCATAGGTTAACTTGACCCAATTCCATTGGTAAGTATAGATGTTACCTTGGGCTTCCCCTTTCATCTTGCCTCCTTTCACCCCTGTTCCTCCTCCTTCTCCTCCATTGATCTACTCTTTCATCCCTCCTACTTCATCCTTTCCCCCTCTTCCTTGGCCTCCACCTATGATAACCATATCCATCACCCCACCAACACCTCCCTCCACCCTGGGAATAGCTATGATGTCATAGTCACCTAAAATAACTATGTAGGGTGACCTTGATGTGCATAGTGAGACTTTAAATACACCATAAGGAACATGAGGAGGATCCTCACCTAGAATTTCATCTAGGAGGGAAACCCTATGGTCTAAAAATCATAACAATATCTCTCCTCCCTCACCAAAGTGAGGGCATCCATAGGAGAAGAAAAAGTGGTTGAAGACCCAGTATCTATGTTCCAAACTACACATGATATGTTGGATAAGTTAATAGAGGATATATAATAATAGGTATGAGTCCTATAAGCTTAATTAAAGATCTCCTTCCATATGGAACTGATTAGACAAGTCGATGATTCCCTCTTGTAACTTTTCTCTAATCTAGGAAAAGTGGTTAAGACTCTGGCAAACAACAAGGCACATCTTAAAAGGGCCCAAGATTATTTATAGATAATTGATCTAGTTGAAAGCAAGTGCATGAAGATAATAATGATAATACATAAGGGCATATTCCTAGAGTTAAAGTTCATTCCCACTTTAGACCTGATTATTTATCAAAAATATGTTGGGAGAATGAGGGTTGTGATTAAAGAATGGCTAAACATGGCATAGATGGTAATGGATCCCATATAATAAAGTAATAAAAATATATCAACCTACTCTAAAGAGGTCAACACTACTATGATATGCCACTTGGATGTCATTCTATTGGATAAGAGTGATTTTCGAGTTCACCTAGGTTACTTAGACTAGATCATGAGAAATAAATTAGTAGAGACCAATAAAGATGGAACATAGGTGGTGCTCAAACTCTCTACTAAATCCACTATGAGCATTAGGTAGGTTTTAAAGGTCAAGGTGTCTATGGAGTCCCAACTCCAATTTTATCAAAGACTAGTGGCCCAATCAAAGGTGATCTATTGATAACCATTGATGAATTTGGCCAAATTGGACTATGTTTTGGCTTAGTAGTAGCTACACTATCCACTATGAAAGCATAATCCAAATAGTTGGGAGGAAGTTCATTCATAAATCCTTCATGTATCAGTTAGGTGGGCCTTAGATATCTTGTGGATAATTGGAGGATATTCTTTTTTTTTTAAATCATGCATTTTTAAAAACTTGGGGAGACCATCATGGCCCAGGATGGGAATATCATGCTACTTTAAGGTGAGCCCCCTCCTTATCTATAAATTATAAACTATATCCCATTATAAAATATTGGTAGTTTGGGTCCCAAAATTTTATAGTAATTAAGTGAGGATTTCACCTAATTTTATTTCATCATTTGGACTATGAATATCTACCATGATAGGCAGTCTTTATAAAGGAACTCATTTTTATGATTACAATTCCTTATTTACTACTAAACTAGTTTTTCATTTACTAATGTGTTGGTCATTTTTAGTTTTAATGAATGCTAACATTAGAGAATTGAACAAGTGTTTTATTATAAAATGAATGTGGTGGTTATAATTTGTGTTATTCTAACCCATTCATAAACCTTCTCATTTTATTTCACAAATTTATTAATTTGTGTATATATTTACATATTATGTTTGAAGGACCTATGTGTTGTTTATTATAGGCTTTTATGATGTTGATATCTAGTATGGGTTTATGAATTAAACATCTCTTTCTATTTTGTTAGAACTTTGTTCCCTTGTGTAAAATTGAGTTAGAACCCCTAGTGAAACTTGACACACATTGGTATAATTATGGTAGGTCACTTAGCTTAGTTCTTGAAGCATTAGCACCTTTCAGGCGTAGAAACACTTTTTCCTACCCTACCTTGCCTTATTTTTATGTTTATTTTAAGGCCCAAATAATTCACTTATTTTATAAATTGGTAGGACATGACTTAGTCGTAAATGAAAAATATAATTTTCTTCAATTGATAGAGAAATCAAAGTGAAACTTCACACATATTGAACCTATGGTGGTAACAATCATTGTTCTTTGAGTACAAAAGGCTAAATTGTATTATCCTTGGGCTGAACCAACATCTGTCCTAAAATTAATGAGGAAATACTTTATCCCATGAATTGTCTCCCACTTTCCTCTTCAAATAGCTTAATCTCATTAGTGTCCTTAGAGTTAGAAATTATTCTAGGGACAAAAACAAACATGAGCACATAACAGGTTTTGGAGAATAAACAAGAAATAATCTACAATAAATTTCTAGCCATTTGGAGTTCTAAGAGGTTTTAGAACCAAAATCACATTTGGAGGTACATATGGGGGATTAGATTCAACCATTAATGGTTGAATATTCACAATATCAGATACGAGGTGAAGGTGTTAGAGGTATGTCTCAATATTGTTTGTGTTTCAAGTTACAAGTCAAATAAAACATCCTTCATTCATGAGTAAAATGTGAATAATTTTTAAATTCTGGTTGTACAAGGTCAAGTTTTTTAATCCATGTTTATCTTTCCTCCCATGCCTCATTTATTTCCTATGGACACAATTAAAAACATGTTGTTATCCTTACTTTTGTATTTCCAAATGATGCCCTCACCATGCCAAATTTTTTCTCTCAAAGGATCATATTTTTCTTAACCCATAAATGGATTTGTTAGTTTTTGGTGTTTTTTGTTCCTTTGTAAATAGTTTCCATTTATACATAATTTTGGCTTATGTTGTTTTTCCCTTTTGTTCTGTTGTTGTGTAAGTGTGTTGGTGTTAAATAAAAGGCAACATGTGCACTGTGGTTTTCTCTTTCTCCTTGTGTTTGTATCATGAGCCACTTGGTGTTTGGGTGGGTGAGTTCTTTTCTATAGGTTCAATTGTTTTGGTGAAAGAGTAATAAGAATATTGGATACATTCTTATTTTGTAGATTTGCATTTGGTGTGCATGTATTCTACATAATTCAATGGGAAAGTAACTTGCAATTAGATTATTGAATATGATATTATTGAATGATACAAATAACTTGTGTTGATGAGTTATTTTGAATTATTTCCATCTCCCTTCAGTCATGATATAAGGAAATTATTGAGGCAAAAGTGGATATATCAGGTCTTTAATTTGCTCAAATTTCCAAAATAATGAATAAATAGAGGATGTAGATTATTTGAGGGATTCATCCAAAATAAGAAGAGAATAATTATTTTTTAGATTTACTTATACCTGATACAAATATAATTTATCTTCTAACAATTAACCATGGCATTGGATTGGGACAAATTGGATATATAGGTGATTGCCATAGGATTTGATCCTCTACATCTAATGGGACTAACACTTCTTATGAAACTTATCAGATGAGTTACTTTCATGAATTGGGATCAAAAACTTGTGATATTATTATAAAATGGTTTTCTATTATATAATTAAATGTAATATTGATTTTGGTCTCATAACATGCTTTGTTTTTTTATTTGATTATTATCCTTAGAAATGTGACACTTCTAAAACTAAATCATGTTGTTGAAGATATTATGAGCATGAAGAAGACTCCACTATATATTTATGGGTCATTAGATACTGTTGAGGTTATTAAGAGAATGAATAAGACTCCACTAAATATGATTTCATTACAATATTTCTTTTTTTCTCATAAATAAGAGAGAATACTCTATATAAAATGGCAACTCAATAGCTCAGGCTCATCCTATCTAGGTGTAAAATACAATTTTAAAACCTTAATGGAATCCTCCCAACTCATGCTAATGGAGGTTAAAATTGGGCACAATATTTATTTGAGTCATTTTATCAAAAAATTCATCATTTTTTGAAATACATATTAGTTGGAGGACAAGAAGACACAACGATGACCATCTATGAGATTTTTTGTCAAATATTCATGTGCTAAATGTCTTACCTACCTGTGTCAAGAATGGGGGTGAATGTCTTTGGAGAATGTAGGCCTCAAAGTAACCATTATTAGCATAAGGTTAATAACCTAAAAAATTCATCTCTAAGCTCTTTAATTGGATGCTTGATAGAATTGATTTCTTCCAATGATACCAAAATTGTTTAGAAATCTACTATTATATTTAGTCATACATACAATATAGTTATACCCCCAAGAAATAAATTTGAGAATATATACTTCATACTACCTCTTTTACAGTGGATAATTTACTTCATATATATGAATATAGTGCTGGTGGTACCTAAGAACTATGAAATTATAGATCCATCCATAAACCATGAATGAAGTAAAGGATGAAAACTAGACAAAGTAACAAATATTGCTTGATGCATTTGTCAAAATATATTGTGCATGGTACTTGATGTCCACACCAAGTGGGAAATCTATGATATTCCCATAAAATGTGAAATCCAAAATGACGCATTTTTTTAAATGGTTCACAAGTTCCAAGCCTATGTGGATAAGCTTAAAACATAAGGGAGTTGAAGATCATGAATGTATAAACACATGATAATGAGTATCAAGAAAATTATAAAACACTAGAAATAAATATTGAATCATAAAATACAAGGGAGACAACTATAAATATTGGAAAAAGATGAATGCAAATTTTTCTTGGACCTAGAAATTTTGATGTTTTCATGGATACAGTTTCTATAAATTCTTTGATAGGTAACATCTTATCAATTATCAACTTTATCAACAAAGACAAACATTTTTTAAATATTTAGTTTTAGAAGCATATAATAGACCATATACATTTTCATGATCATTTTTCATCAATCATATGCACTGTTATTTCCCCCAAACACCAATCTCATTAAAAATATACACAAGCAAAATGAATAGTTCAATATCCGTTTTAAATGAAATATTTTGCAAAGGTCATGCTGAAACATACAGAGGAACTAGTTTTGATATTATTATTTCTAGTGATATAATGATTATTTTATCTACAATAATTTACCCTTGTAGAAAATATTTCATTGAGTCTATTAGGTCTAGTAAAATTAGTCATGATATAGGCAAGGTTTGGATTACAGTGGTTGATTTTCCAAGTTTTCCATTCATGAGACATACAAGTTGCAAGATAACTAGACAAGGATGTGCATTCTAGTCTCAAATTATCTATATAAATTTATCATTTTTGTGACAAAAATCCATAGAAATATATTTCTTTCAACTATAAAATAAAAAAATCACCTTGAAAACAAAAGTAGGAGGTTGTTTTCCACAAACATACATAGAATTTTCAAGGTAAATATTTTGTTTTGAAACTTGTGTTCATTCCCATATGATTGGGATAGGCGAATTGGCTACCAATTGGATGGATTTGGATATTTAAGTTCACTTGCAAGTCAGATGAGGCAAAGGTCATCAATAGTTTCTGTAGTTATCCTACATTCCACCAAGGAGTGCAATCCCATAGGTGGAGCCAATTTTTTTAGTGAAATTTGGCCACCCAAATTTCACTAATTTATTTTTATCATTTTGCATATTTTATTATTTTTTCAATATTTCATGAGACCCCATATCCCAATGGACAAGGAAATGTTTTCGACTAGCCCACATGGATTAATTTGTAAATTTGATATTATGGACTCAATGGGAAATTAATTTACTTAATTAAGTTATTAATTATTTTATAACTAATTAAAATTAATTAAATTCATTAAATGACTATATTTTTTGGTCGTTTGATAGATTAATTATTTTTATAATTAATATTGTTAAAAAATGTAAATTGAAAAGTCCATTTAATATTGAAAATTTGCCCAAATAATAAATCAAAAAAGGGGAAATGAATAGATTTTCATCTTCTAAGTGAGGGAAAAGATTATACAAAAGGTAAAAATATGGATTTTGTAAGGTTTTTTCTTTCTTATAAACTATGGGAGAGAGCTATTTACAACTTGGTGTGGAGCCATGTAATTTCCAGTTTGGAACAATGAAATAAAAGTAAGTGGGTGAGATTGTTCTTTGGTTTTTGTATATTTTAATTTCCTTTTTTTATGAAATATGAATTTCTATTTGTAGATGAATTATCTATTAAAAAATTTTATATTCTTTATTATGTGCAACCTATGGTTTTTTCAAAAAATGTGTTGAAAACCCCAAGTATGAGCTTTCTTGATGTCTACTATTTTATGCATGTTTGATCTCAAGGAAACTTTGTACTATGTGTAATCTATTTTGTGATGATACTTTGTGTTTCAAGGCATCATCTTTTGTTTCCAAACCCCATGATGCTACTATGTTCATTTTTATGTGAGAGGAAGGATTACATTTCTATTATTTACTCTTGAGTTATCCTAATGGTTCTCTACTTCTATCTTGCTATGAGTTTCTCCTCTTTTATAATTTTAATTTTGAGTTTGTTTCATTTTGTGCTTTTAGGTAAAAATTACATAAAAATCCCAAATTATTTATATCCTTTGAGGTAATTTCCCCTCTCAAATGTAGAAGAGAATCACTATTCTCTACAGTGATATCTCCAATTGTTGGTGAGTTTGCATCGCTTCCTATTGGGTGGCGTACAAAACCAAAGTGACCAAATTTTACACCAAAACTAAGTATATAGCTAAATAGATAAATAAGGTAGTGGAGTAAGTAATTTCCATTCTAAAAACATTATGTTAAGTAAATTATTTTTTTATAATTCTACTTGAGGAAGTAATCATCCAAAAAAGTAAATCATTTGAGATACCTATAGAGAGGAGATCATGCACATTGAAGTATGTTGCACATTAATTTTTGGAGTGAATGAATGAAAAATATAAGAGAAAGGTCCTAAAATGGTAAAAAAATGTGAATGACACATTCAGGAAGGAAACCAAAGTCTCCAAAAACTTAGTGGATGTGTATACAGGATATGCAATGTTTTTTTTATAGTGCACTACACATTAATGAAGATTAAAAAAAAAAACTTAGTGGATGTGTATATGGGATATGCTATGTTTTTTTTAATAGTGCACTACACATTAGTGAAGATTGAAAAAAAGGGTACCAAGACAACCCTCAGATCAATTTTTCATGTGGAGTGTTAACATAGTATATGGAGAGAGAATTGGAAAAAATAGATGATATTTTACATGTTGGATGAAGTGGACAAAGAGAGGATTCATTTCAGAAATAAATTTGTACTTACTAGAAGGAAGTCACCAATTATGATGAAGATTTAGAGGATTAGTAGTTAGAAATTGACCCCATGTATAAATTTCAATGAGGTAGAATTTTCATTGACACATTCATTGAATTGGATCTATGTGAAAAAAATTCATGCATTAAATATGTAAATGAGGAGGATTAAAACTAGAAAATTTTTGTGTAGTAACATAATAAGGTGGGAGTAATATCATGGATATAAGAGACAAGTGAAAAAAAAATTGAAAACAACACTAGGAGAGTTAAGGTGAGGAGGAAGAAGAAACTTATAATCTAATGATTAAGAATATAAGCAAAGAAGACTAGATGAATAAAGTGTGGAGTAAAAACATCATTGTATGTAGTCATAAAACGAACCTAACAAATAAAAGAGAATAAATCCACAAAGGGAAGTGAAGGAAATAAAGGAGGAAAGAGGTTAAAGAAAATAGTTTTGACTAGGGTATTTTTTAGGGGCTATTTTTCACCAATCAGTTATTTTTTGTAAATTTTTTAAAAAATGTTAATGAGCAAATTTTTGAAAAACTATTCACCAAGTTTTCTTATAAAATGTCCATAAAGTTGTAAATTTCACCAAAATATACATATATTAATAAGACAATATATAATTTTACTTATGATTCACTTACCATATATGTTTTATAGTTTTCAATATAAAAATATTTACTTGCAATTAGACACCTTTGAAATATTCTCATTCTTTAAAAAATACTTTAGTTTTAACCCCAATTCTTAGAATTTTGGAAGTGTAGAACTATGCATGATAAGGAGCATATCATTATTTGAATTTATTAGATCATCATTAATATATTGTGGTGAATGAAATGAATATAAAAAGGTCAAATATTTTGTACCAAATGGATCAGATGGTGTAAATAATTAATTTGGACGAGGATAATTATTAAGATCATCATGGTGAAAATACAAAATAAAAAACAAAACAAAACTTGAAGAAGAATCTTAATTTTTATGGAGTACACTTATGAAGAGTGTAATAATTTTAAAAGAACCTAAATATAATATAGGAAATTTAAATTATGATTTGTATAAAATGACCTTGAATAAAAAATGTGTGGGAGAAATTATGGTCATGATTAATAAGATAAAACATAACGTTTATTTCAAAAAAGAGAATGAAATTTTGAAGAAGAGGCTCAAGGCTACGAAAGACACATTAGACATGGAAAGAGAAGACAATGCACATATACAAAATAAAATAAAGGATTTGATCTAATTATTAGGAAAATAAAAGATTTAGTTTTGGGAGAAGACATAAAATTAAGTTTTGGAGCTAGCTGATAAGATTCATGAAACCATTCATTGGTTGTTGCGAAAGACACACATGATGCCCATATTTGAATATTTAACTCTAAACGAACCTAAAAATATAAAAATTAAGAGACCAGAAGTGCATGGAAGTATTATGCCAAGGATTTAATTGAATTGCTTAAATCAATAGATAACAAGGTAGAGTCATTAGGAAATGTCTTTGAAGAACTAGTAAATATGCAAGACTATGTTAGACCGAAGAATGATGCAGATAGAAATAAAAAATTGGGATTTATTATAACACATTAAAATGATATGGAAAAAATAAAAAATAAGATGAATGAGTTAAATATTTGGAAATCATAAGTGGAAAAGCAAATAAAATTGGATGGAAAATATTATGTGTTATAAAATGAAGTATTGGTTGAATAAGTAAATATTATTATGTAGAAGCGTATGATGAATTAAAATAAAAAGTGTATAATTTTGGAAAAAAATATGTAGAAAATGGTGAAAATATTGTAGAATTAGAATAAATGATGAAATTTTTACATGATATAAAGGATGTTATCAAATAAGCAATGAAAATATGGAGTCAATTTGAGAAGAAGGTTTAGGAAAAAATTCATGAAAATTTTTAAGTGCAATGATAAAAGAGTCGATAAATTGTTATTTAAGGACAAACAAGAAGGTCTTATGGAGTAATTTTAACCCCAAATTATGTGCTTAAAGTTTCTTGTAAGAGAAATTACTAAATATGATAATGTGTGGGTCAAACATACAAGATCATAAATTACATTCTAAAATGGCATAAAATAGCCTTGAATGGACATCAACATGTGTAAGAAGGAGAATGATGCATGTTTTATAAATAAAAAAAAGGAAGCATCAATGTGTAGATTAAAAAAAACATGGATTGAAAAAAAACAAAAAAATATTAAAGAACAGGAAAGGTATTACAAATGGGCAGAATATAGGCAATAATGAAGATGGAAAGACACTAATATAAGAACAATGAAAGAATAGTTTTAAAAAAGGAAGAGTATAGCTAACATAACACCAAGTAATAGAGCTTTATGGCTTCTAGGAATTATATAAATAGGGACTTGACCACTTATTTTATAATTTTATATATGTTGGCATTTTTTCAAAATAATTAATTGGAATAGATTTTGAAGAGAAAAAAACAAATTTGATGAGAAAAGATTGGTTATATATGTTGTAATATGAATGAGAACTAATGTACATTCATAAAGTTTTTTCAAATTTCGATGTAAAGATTATAATGATGTTTTAGTTGATAATGAATATTATACTCAATTTATATTTTTTTTAATTAATTTTTCCTTGTGTTGTAGTTAAGGATAGGGTTTGAATGACTTATGTATGTGATTATTGATATTTATGTTTATTATATCAATGGGATTATCATTTTATGTTTTTTTCTTATGTAAATTCTTAATTCTTGGGTCTAGGTTATATGTTGGCATGTGATTATTTTTATTTATTTTGCATAATATGATTTGCACAAAATTGTAAAAAGGATTACTTAAAAATCACAACAATTGTAATCATTTTAATTATCATTTTTGTAGGTATTCTCAAATAATATCACACAAAATAAATTAAAATATGGTAAATTACATTTATAGCTTCAATTTAAGGAGGAACTAGATTAAATTATTTCTAGTTGGAAGTCAAAAACTGAAAAATAATTGCATATCCAATCTCAAAAATAATTATAAAGAAATAAATAAAAGAATAACAAATAAATATAATCATTAAGAAAGAAAGAAAGAAAGAAATATTTAATTTATCCATAATATAAATATATATAATAATTATAAATAGGTTTAATTATTGACGTTGGATAAGTAAACTTCACTTTTTCATTTTTTGAAGGTGTAGAAATGAGAGGGGAAAATTTATTGGATAAAAGGAAAATTATTTTTTAAGGAAAATTTAATGGATAGCCTAATTAACAATATGTAAACTAAATACATGGGGTGGTATCTTAATTATTACATTATAAATTTATCATAAATATGATTTATGGATATTGGTGGTGTAATCATTATAATTCATCTTAGTAAAAAGTCAATAATTTAATAATTCTTGTCTCCCTATGTTTTAAAGTATGTATTTTATTATTATTATTACATATTTTTATCATATTTTTTTATACAAATTATTTTTTCATGATATTGAAAGTTAACTAGATCTAAATTGTAGATAATTTAGTTAATAAGATACACTATAGTTTATTTTTTATAACATAATTAATAGATAATAGAGTTCTCACAAATGTGAAACATGCAGGTTGTTGATTTTTAGTGGAATTTCCACCATTCAAATTATTTTCATGTGATGACATTATAAATTGTCTAATTTATCAACATATTTGAAATTAGTTTATCTTTTAAATGTTTTATATGAAATCACTTAATCAAAATTGACAAAACGTGATGTACTAGGGATATCTACCATTTATCAATGTAAAAGTGTAATTTTAGATCTACCTTAGTGGTCATAATAGTAAACTAAAAAATTTAAAGAATGAAAGAAGAAAATGACAAAAATAGATAAAAAATAAATTGAATGATAACATTTGATAAAAATCTTGAGATCTAAGATTAAAAATGTGTTTCACAAGCATGTAGCATGTAGATGAATATGTATGAAATATGAGTGGATGACTATTAAAAAACAAAAACAACACTTGTTACCTAACCTTATATTCTACTTAGGTAACAATTTGTGTTTCCCCTCTTGTGACTAATGCATGTGTCTGCTTGTGATAAATATTTATTATGCATTATTTCTAGATCTATAATTTATAGTGAAATTTTTCCTTAGGATGTTGTATGGATTTGTTTTGCACTCCTCAAATATCATAGGCATAAATTTAAAATTGATGTCTTCTTCTTAAATTGACATATATTTACATCAACTCACAATAAAAACAATTTATGGGTAAGGAAATAATAAGAGAATTGTAGTGACTTATTCAACACAGTAGACTCAAACCTTGAGTACTTCTTAGGTAATGTAAATGGAATCTCAAGTAAGGGCTTGGACCTCTTCTTCCCTAGATTGGAATGAAAATATATATACATTATCCTAAACCTAGTTTTTTTTTAAATAGGGTAGTGTCATAAAGGTTTAAGTATTAAGGAAGATGACTCCATCATAAGTGTAGCAACATATATGATTAAAAAATCCCAAACTTAAAGTGGGAGATGCATAGATTATTTTTCTCGAATGCTGGAATATTTCATACTTATATAAATGACTTGGTATGATATTCATATAAATAATAACATATAGGAAATGATGCGCATTAATTCAAACCTATAAAATAGTAATACAATAAAATTAAGATGCAAAGAATCTAGCTAGAGGAAAAAGGGCCCACAAAATATTGACATGTAGAATTGGTGGGACTATCAATTTTATCCTAGTTAAAAAAGGGTATGAAGTGTGATAAGTGACATCTATATGTGTACAATAAGGATCATTTTTTAACATATCTAATTTGTTGAGGTTTTAAATGAATTTAAAAGGCTTAAGGGCTAAATAGAAGCTAGTGTAGGGTTAGAAAATGTCCTTAAAACAACCAATTATACACAATTAAACCAATTATATCAAAATACGGGAAAAAATACTATGTAAAAGGATATTGTACCAAAATAATGTATCTACATAATGCCCTAGTTTTATGTGTGTATGCACTTATGTATCAAATTATAAATATAAAAAATTAAAGAGCGTACTTGACTTACCTAGGGAAGGGTGAAGGGATCAAATGATACTCGAGATAGGCATTGTCCACACTTAGTTTACATAAATCTAACATACCTAAAAAAAATTTACATAAATCTAACATACCTAAAAAAAATGGTCAATTTCAAAAAGTACTAAATGTCTTTAAAATGCCATATCAAATGTAAGACATTAAAAATTGAAAATTGAAATTTTAAATGAAGATACGAACAAATACACCTATTTGTATGTGAGCCAAATGTTTTCTTAGCTTGGAAAATAAAGAATATTATTATAATTACTCTATCTAAAAATATTATTACAAGTTATAGATAGAGCCACCACTTCTCTAGGAGTTTTGGCAACCTAATCCACTTCTTGATCAAAGAAGTAGTACTTTTCTCTCTAAACCAAGTGTCAAACATTTTCAAAAAAAAATTCATTAATCTATCATTCAATTTTTTTGCTTCAATATTGAAAATGCCTTGATATATACCCCCCTTTTGAGGTGAGGAGATGAATAAAAATTTATTTATAATAACTCATTTCAATAGAATTTAATTACAATAATGATGCATAATAATAATAATTTATATAGTTATTACCATTCAAAATTCATATAAAACACATGTAACTATCATAAAATATCCCCTATAAATCTCCATAATAAGTAGATAAAAAAATAGCATGCCCCAAGTGGCACAACTTCATAGAATATATAACATCATGTAAATCTCAATGAAAAATATATAACCCTATGGAGTATTAGTGTCATATGTAAGTGTCATTGCATAGGATATATAACATCATACAAATATCAATGCAAGGGTACAATTCTACCAATGGAAAATTAATGTAAGGATAAGCATTATACCCCAATATATAAAACATTCCCTTTGTATGAATAGATATATCAATTAGAAACACACATAAGTGGTATGCCCCCATGTATGCATGGAATGGACCATGGAAACATAGGAACCAAAATAGTAAATTTCAATATATTTACATGATATAGATCATGGCACCAAACATAGTATATTGATATGAATGATAAGTATCATGGAAACAATAATGGTATATAATAATTAGTTAACTTCAAGTTAGCAACTACATACGAGCTAGTAATTCAACATGATCATAAAATAATCATAAGATAGGATGACAAGAGGATCTTATATGGATAAGTATACAACAACACACAAAAATAGATACAAGCATACACGTGCACATGCAAGTGAATAAATGAACACAACACACATTTTCACCAATGTAACAATCATATGTAATCATTCAATGTATATTTCAAACTAACATATAATATATGACATAAATAATATCATTATATAAATGTTATAAATAGAAATCAAGGAAAATATCACCCTATAAATATGATATATAGATATTCCCCTAAGGTATGGCATGCCACCAATGTCATAGTACCTTCTAGGGTGTGGGAAAAGTAATAGTGATGTAACATCTATAATTCCATCATCATATATATTAGTATATCTATGTAGCACCCAATCAAATAAATAGTATGAGAACCACATGTGTACAAACATGAATATGAAAACTTATAACATAGGTAGATATGCATCCATTGAAAAAGAATTTTTTTTAATTTTATTATTTAATAAATTATTTTTTCATTTCATAATTTTTATATAATAAGATATAATATGAATACATAAAATCTAATGGGCACACACTATAAATAATTATCAAGGCTCACACATTCAAAAAAATCTAACCTAGTTAAATTTAACATAAAACTCACATATGCAAGCCTAAGGGTGTAAAAAACAAGAAGAATATGTGTAAGATTCAAAGAAACTTAAAAATTCCCTCAAAATTAAATGTATGTTATAATGGTAAGGTTTTTGTGTTTATGTGTGTGCACACACGTGTTTTCATCATTGGTAAATAGACACAAGCACTCATAGTGGATAAATAATAAAATAAGAAAGGACCAATGCCACTTTAAAAGCAACATAAACCAAAGGGGGCTACAAAAATGTTGAAACAAGAGAAGTAAAGTGCCAAGGTTTTAAATCAAGAAGAATAACACAATCAAATTCAAAAGAGAAAATCACTTGCAAGATATAACACATAAAAGCAATAATATATGAACAATATGAAGATTACATTATAATGAATATGTATCAATGAAGCACATTATATGTGCTAGCATAGATGATCATTGATTTAGTGTATAATACCAGGTTACAATTATAATATTTATATGTGTCACTCATATCATCAAAAAAAATAGTCATAAGAAGTGAAATAGCTATGAACCTCCCAAAGATGAATATTCATATGATAGGCTCTATGTTATAGCCATAATATGTGTAGGAATATTTCATGGTAAAACAAGTGTTATAAAAACAAGTGCTAGTAAAAACATGTGTCATATTGAGTGGTCTTAAATCAATATTAAGATGTGGATGGATAGGTGTTATATATATCGAAAGTGCACACGTAGGAGCTAGAGCTATAAGAGATCTTACACTAGATGGTGGTGTTGTCTAATAAAATACAATAGACACCAAATATAATCATGATGAAATAATATCAAATATCACAAGAGGTTAAATGATTTTATCCTTTCGAAGGGCATTATATAGTCACACATGTGATCTTTGAGTTTGGATAATTTGTTCATAATTTATGTGTCGAATGATATGTACCTCATTATTGTGCATAAATTCGAGACAATGGTGTAGTTTATAGGGTATCACTCTCATTTGATTAATTCAAGGGAATTAGAATAATAGATTGAATGATCATATATTTTATATCACATACAACCAAACTCCTAGATTGAAAAGTATATGGTAATCCTGCTTATGGGCCTTTATGCGTGGCCATCATAAATATGAAGTGCCATAGTGATACCAAGTAAATAATTCTCAATATAACATTGACTTAATAGAAATTATATCAAAATAAGGTTTCTGTTAAATTTAATTTAAATCATAATGTCATGTGTGATAAAAGGATGAAAGTCAACAAAACATATAAGGATAAAGGACCATTTTTTGATTCATCATTAGATATATCATGGTCATAGATTATGTTAGAAGGTTTTTGTTATTCATATATTTTAATTATACAAAACATAATGTTGTAAACTTCACTTTGATGAGATATATTAAATGTTGAGATAGGTGTGTGCACTTGATCAAAATTATGCATCACTTTGGATTTTTTCTCATTATTATTGGTAAAATATGTTATGTGTTAATGTGGAGTTGTGTTCATTTGTCTTTTATTAGGTTTTTCTTATTTTCCAAATACATTAACATTTTGTCCTTTTGATTTGACATATTTTAATCTTATGGTGGTTTTCCTAAATGAATAGGTAGAGGACCACTAGGCTATTATAGTTTATTAACATTTACACAAGTTGTTTCTATGGGTTTTTTTCCTCTATCCATGAGAGGTGGGATGCCATTAAGCATTAAAGGTGTAAAAGGTCTCCCATAATCTTTGGGATTGCAATATAATTATCCAATGTGAAATGTGTTCATGTCATATTTATATTATACCAGTCTACATGTTATAAAGATAACTTTTGATAAGTGTTCATTTATGGAATCAATTTCGTAATCATCATATTTATCTTGATAATAAGTATTATCAATTATCTTACTATATTCACCTACAACATGTGAATTCATTTTTCCATTTGAATGGGGTACTAAAGTGATATTACCTTTGGATGAGGTATTTTAATATGTATGAAAATTTCTAGATGTTATTTATGTCTATAGTATAAGAAGGAAAGACCATCCACCAAACAAATGTAAACGTAACCCTCATGTAAAAATTTAAAGCATTTATGTATTTCATGTGGGATTAAATTCGTATCATGTATCTATTGTCTACTAAAAAAAATATTATAGTTTATCTCATTAGATATCACTTAAGCCCAATGGTAATGTTCAATATAATTGTTACTAACAGGGTTTGTGCTTGATTGTCAAATAATTTTATGCTTGTATCTAACAATATAAGATACTTACAATCAATTTTTATTGAATTAATGAAGTCTTCATTACAAATATATAATCCCACTCCATTATCCATGAGGACCATCCTGATTCTTAAACAATTAGATTTGCATTGGATATTCAAAGGAAGGTTTTATCAATATTGTCTTCAGAATGTAAATCTTAGAGATCAAAGGAAATGGATGTTCACTATTATTTAAAAGTTTTAAAAAGAGAAGTGAAATGGAAGGCTTAGTGTTTGTTGGTAAATTTTAATAACATAATATGTCTTTCAAAGCAATTGATTGCTTTCTAAATTTTAGAATAAAGATTTGTTCTTGTGTATTTTGTAATTGGTCCATTAAATCGTAAAACTTGGGTGTTTAAATATGAATCTTAAAAAGAGGAAAGTAAATATTAGAGACTTGAGGATGGGTGTTTTGGTTTACCCCATATTTAGAACCAAGAGTATGGATAGTGACATTGTGCTCCCTACCCCTTTGGGTCATAACAAAAATGATC
Organism: Torreya grandis; assembly: GCA_037957365.1. Lineage (NCBI taxonomy): Eukaryota > Viridiplantae > Streptophyta > Pinopsida > Cupressales > Taxaceae > Torreya > Torreya grandis. The sequence continues at coordinate 391,618 of JARHVA010001663.1, forward strand.
TTGTAGCAAGTCTTCATACATTTAAAAATAAAAGGAACATCACTGGGAGAAGGGAAATGAGAGAATTGAAACTCTGGGGAATCATCACATCAATCACAAAAAAAATACACTATCATGCCTCAATACATAAGTTAATACTAACTGATATATGTTAAGAAAGAAACATGTAATCAAAAATCTGTGAGATGTGGGTGAGTTAGTGAAGTGGCTTGGTTGTTTCAAGTACTACGCAGGTTTAAATCTCAAGATGGTATTGGAGGCTGGTTGCGGCTGATTATTTGTATTCTTGGACTAGCTGTGGATGATTGTTGGTATTCTTGGATCATTTGTGACCATTGATGATATTCTCAAACCGGTTGTAGTCATTTGTTGGTATTATCGAGTCGGTTATGACCATTATTAATAAATATTTGTAATAGTTATCAAGAAATTCAAATTTTGAAACAATAGATTTTTACATGATATTTAATTTTAAATACTTTCAATATTTGATGCAACTTATGAAATTATAAAAACTTGTTATAAGGTTTACTTTTAAATATTGCTAATAATTTAGCATTGGTCACATACAATTCTTGACACTCATTGGATTTAGTTTGTCTAGTCATGGATAATGTCTAATGTTAATTGATATAAAATAATATTATGAAATTTTTAATAGTTGATGACGTGTTCGTTGAAATATTAGAAAAGTTAGTGCTTGTGTTTGTAATGCAAACATTGTAGATATTAAATGGATAATGGAGGTCTATGTTGAAGGTACTCACCATTAATAACACTCCCTCCACTACTTTTAGTTTGATAAGCTTGCCTTGAATGCTAAGGCACTCCATGGAGAGTCTCGAAGCTTAAAAGGGAAGATATCACTTGTTTATTTAAATAAGCCTGCCTTTATCATTTCGCATGAGCCCATGGTGCTATTGAATCTCTTTAAAAAATTATTTCAGAATCATTACATTGGCTTGTTTTAGTTTTGTATGGACTATTGTAAGTCTTTTTTTAATGGTTTATTAACTTGAAATTTCATTTTTTAAATATAATTAAAGTATTAAATGGAAGATTTTTTTATTATATTTTTTATAAAAAAATTAGTCATTTGAGGCTTCGAGCTACGTTTGTATTTTAAAAGAATCTCTTTTTTTTTTTTTTTTTAAAAAGAGATTGGCATAGGGAATAAAATCCATATGATTTTGATATTTTATTAACTTTCATTTTAGGTTTCAAATTTAGTGCTCTTTTTCTTTTTTTTCTTTTTTTTTTTAAAAGATTGTTTGATTTGTTTTTAAAAACATAAAATGAACTCACAAATGATGTGTTTTGTATTATCTATTATTTCTTTTGTGTTGATATTTATTTTACTATCTACAAATAATGGTTGAAAATTTACACGGTAATCATTTTGTTTTGGTTGAGGATAATTTTTGAGCATGTAAAGATTTTATTTTTATGTAGAGAGAATTTTGATGGGATCTCTCTAATGGTATTTTTTATAATGTCATTATGTTTTGGTTTGAGTTTTGTAAAATATGGTTTTAAAGTTATACACTGTTTATTTTTATTGTGAATATTTGGTTTAAGTTTAGAAATAAATTGAATTTTTCTCTCATCAAAGATGAGTTAATAGTGTTGGTTAATTTTAAATCAATGTTTTCGTAATTTTTGTATGGTCTCTATTATTTTTATTAAGGAAATAATGTTAGTTTTAATATTTTTTTTAATATTTTAATTGTAGTATGTTTGTTTTTAGAATTTCATCTCATCATTTTGACATTCTAATACAAATGGTTGGTAGTCAATAAATATTTTTAAGTATTTTGAATGATAGGTATTGTATGTTGAAACAAGTTGATTTTCTATCTCTGATAACAATTTTGAAGAGGTATTTACCACTCATAGAAATGACATAATTCTTTTATTGTAAATGTGAATTATAAAATTTATTTTCTAAAAGAATTCATATCCAAATATTTTTCATAAAATAATGGCTTGTTTCTATCATTTTACTTTCATTTCTCTTCAAACTTTTGACATGCTTTGTTGAATGATGTTTGCATTTAATTATAAAATTAAAACATGGTGTAGGGTACATACAAGCCACTACTATTTACATGTTTGAGGAATAATTTTTAAAACCTAAGGTGAGTACCCAAATAAGAAGCCTTATAACATATAAATTGTAAGATTCTTCACTTAAAGTTTTAACTTAAGGATATAGTTTTACAATGAATTTACATTGTATGTATGTCATTAAACTACTTTTAAAAAATGAGTGAATTAACTTCTAGTTTATTGTGTATAGAGAATTGAAATTAATTTATTGCATTAAAAGTAAACACACTTTCTGAAAGGAAACAACTTTCTAGAAGGTAAATGAGAATAAAGTAAATCACAGTTATGAAAAGGGCAATATAAAAAATTAAATATTGGAATTGAAATGTTAATATGTATTAGAATTTTCCCACATAATGAAATTGAAATTATGCACATAAAACTGAAATATACATACACAAAAGCAAATTTATATAAAATAAATTAAATATGAAAAAGATAATACACACACTTGCATAAATAAAATGTAAAATAAATGCACCCACAACATAAATAAATGAACTAATCAATAGAAAATGAAACTACCAAATCTTTATGAGTAGGCTCAAACTTGATTGGACTAGAGTTTGAATTTGCTCCTTTCTTAGGACATAATTAAATCAATGAAACTATTATTAATTCAACTATAGCATCAAATTACGTTTTTTAAGTCCAATTACACTCTAATTTGAATTACAAATTAAATATTCTAATTACAAAATTTTATAATACTCTATTCTAGTTGATTCTATAACTTGCAACTCTCTCATTAACATAAAAGAGGTAGGGATGTTATTGAATGATTTATAATCTTTGGAGTTACAACCATAAAACTAAAATAACATAGATTAAAATAATATATGTGACAGGATAATAATGTTGCAAACATGTGAGATAAATATAAATGGAGTGGTCTAATGAGAGAAATATTATAATATTTTTTTATTGGATTCAATCATTCTATATTTAAATTTAGGGAACCATTTATGTCCAAAAATCCATATAATAGTTTAATAATTAATTTCTAACTAATTATCGTAACTAAAAATATGCACCTATAATGACTTTCTATAAGTAAACACATTCAGTTGTTACAAGTAAACACAATTATTTGATGCAAGTTTTCTTATTCTTTATAGATGTGAATATGAAACATCTTAAAAGAATATTCATGAAATTTATAAATTCTCTAGTCACCATTAGTAATATCAAATTATAAAATCATTAAATCATACTATTTTATCTAGAAATCAAATTCTTTGAATCATAACAATAAATAAATGTGTCATAGATATAATCTATACTATTACAAATAAATGTATAGGTGAGGGATATAACAATGACCAAATGGAAGGGGGTTTAATATAATAATATGTGGGATGAGTGTTATTTATTGACCTCATCAGATAGTCTTCTGTTTGATTTATTTTTTCTCTTACATTTGGAACTCTAGAAATCATGACAAATAATACTTTCTTAGTGAATGGTTTTATTCAACCAAAACATTAGTCACAAATTTTAGAGGTCATTCTCCCTAAAATTATGGATTTATGTACTTATTTTAAATTAGTTTTAGATTGATATTTGGTGATTAAATTAAAAAATAAACATTATTACTTCAACAGACATATCTTTTGGAGTTATTGGTGGTTTTCAGTAAAAATTATTTAGAAAAGTTTTATACTTGTCTAAAACATTTGCATTTATAATTTTTATATATGCAAGTCAATTTGTCTTTAATGAAAGTATTATGTTGTAAAAATGATAAAATTCATAATTTTTAATGATTACTTAACCTTATTTATATGTTAAAATGTGTATGTAGAGGCAATATTCTCATAGTTTAGGGGGTAGAACTAGTTAACAAGAAGAACAGAGTCAATTTGTGGGAAATGCTTATCAAGGTAGACCTTTAGGGTTTGAAGGGATATTAGCATGTTTTTATAGTTATAAAGTCTTTTCATGGGGTACACTTTGGTTCTAATATAATATGAGGTCTAGGTCATGGTAGAATATTCTCATTTCACTTTGGTACTAAGAAGCCCCACATTTATAACATATTGGATATAGCATTATAAGGCATTTTTTCTCAGTATTGTTTAATTTGGAGTCTCAGAGTGTTCTTGTTTGGTATGAACTTAAAAATATTTAATCAAGACATAATATTAATTATCAACCCTCTGTGCATGTTTCTCCAAGTGGTTATTTTCACTCCTTATCTCATGATTTAATAATTGTTCAAAACACCACATAAGATTTAGGACAACCCCTACACTTAATAAAAATATGAGACTTGTTACTCTTGATTCCCCACATTATACCTTGTAATTTGAAATCTTCTATTAAAACATTTGTAAACTGCCCTTCAAAATGGTCACTCAAATTAAAAAGAATATTAAAATTGAATCAAATGATGATTCTATGGCTATCACATTAATTGTTATGCCAATAAAACTAATGGAGTATAAATATTATGAAATGGACAAGGGCATTCCTTTGGTTAATATAATTTATTTTAATGAGGATAAAAGTGATAAAAAAAACTGTATACTTAGTATTTATGCTCATCTATTTCATTTTGAACTTAGCTTGATTCTTAGATAATCTTCTAAATTGGGCATGATATCATATTTTGTTTAAATCACCATTTTCAATAATTCCTTTGATTATATTTTTATTGGTTTCTTAGATTTCATGCTTATTTTACTTGGTAAATTTGAAAATGGAGAGGTTTTATTGCTTACCAAGTGTCCAAAATTTATTATGCTAAGGTCTATATTTGTTTGGGTGTGGATATATGAATGATAAATTTCTCATTTGATTTAATTTATGGATAGAAATGATGAATTACTATGTCTAGGCATAATTTTATCATCTTCATGGTTTTTTAGATTTTAAGTTGTATTGATGGTAAATTTTTTATTTTATTTTTGTGGAAATGAAAAATTTATGAATATTTATGAAATATTTTTCAAATTAGTTAATTCTGATAGAAAATCATTTTTCGCATTTATCATATATTTTAAAAATAAAATTATTTTTAGTGCTCTATTTAATTTTACTTGCATAAAAAAATTTAAAAAAAATTGTCTAATAATAAAATATGTACTTAGCATAGGTCTGTATAATCCATTTTTTTATTAGGATGGTGGTCATGTTTTCTAATTCTTAGAAGTAAAATGAACATGCACATATTGCTAAAGTGAAATGGTTTGACCTGATAGTTAAATATTATGAATGATTGTCTGATTACATAATTACTAGCATTTTGAATTTCTAAAAATAATCACTTGTGATTAAAGATAAATCTACGATTTTAAGTTCATTATATAACTATGTTTCTTTAGTAGGCCACCATCCATGAAAGTTTTTGGTCTCATTGGTCTATTTTATTATTTTAAGATTCTTAAGTCTCCTCAAAATTTTCAATTTGTTCACTTTAATGATAAAGAGATTATTTTTTATAAAGTGCTTTAAAGTGGGTGCTATAAAGTTAGGGTGAATTTAAAAAGTTAATTTATGAGATTAAATTCAGTTAAGGTTTAGTTTGTATATTTGGTTGTAACTAACTTTCATTTGAAGACATAAAAATATTTGGAGGGTTCATTTACAAGGAGGGATAAATTTTTATAGGTATATAAAGCTATGAAGTTATTTCACATTATGAATAGAAAATTTGAGTTTTTTTCCCTGCAAGAAGATAAATGAAACTTATCCTAATGAATAAATAACCTAATTAAAACAACAATATATATCTAGTTATTAAATATACTTCATTATTTTTTTAATGTTTTCAAGACTATTTTATGATATTGATGAACACTCCATGTACATGGATGCAGGGTAGATTATTTTCTCCAATTTTTTAACAAAAAATTTACAAGTATATTTTCAAATATCTTTTTTTAATCTATGATTAATTATGAATATAAATTTAACTTCTCAATAAATTATTTGTTTCCTATGTTTGTCTTGAATTACTCTTTTATAAACTTTATTTTATTTTAACATTTTATTTTTCCTTGTATTAGTTAGTTTTTTGTCTTAGTTATATTTCTTTTCTTTTACTTTCCTAAACTTAATTTCTTTCATTTAGTTTTTCTTCACTATTATTCCATTGGCATTCGACTACCCAATAGTGAGTTACAAATTATTTTCCCTAATAGTCTTCTTAAACCTATCAAAGACAAAGTCATGCTTAACATGTATCAATATTTTATTGTCCTTTTTTATATAGTTTATAACTATGAGATAAAAATTTTAGAGGCCAAAATGCTTAAATATGTGTATAATGCTCCAACCTATAGTGGTTCTAAGTATTAAGGTAAATCTACATTCAAGGCTAAGACTAACTATGCTCCTACTTTTTAATCTAAAAGTGTGTTCAATATGAAGTAAACCAAGTTTCACAACCATATGAAAATATTCCTATTTTTAAATTTATTCCTTCTTAATATTCTAGACAATTTACAAGGTTATTTGAAAATCTTAACCAATTACATAAAAATGGTCGATTGAATGGAATATGATCTCTTTACCTCTGCATCTTGAATTACAAATATTTTGACCTTTAACTAAACATTATGATGTGAATGCATATTGTGATTATTATATATCTTTGGGTCATATTACTAATATATTTTTTTGCATTGAGACATAAGATAAAGAATATAAATAATAAAAATGTTATTTAGTTTAAAGGACATAATAATGTATTCAATGAAATAGTTGCTCCAATGAATTAAAACTTGAAAGTTTTAACCAATATTCCATTATAAAATCATGATAAAAATAAATAAATATAATTTTCACATGGAAATTATTACACAATAAAAAAACTATTTAAAATTATCATATACTTGATGGTATCATGATGCAGGTGCATTCAAGGTATATAAGTAATATTGCATTAACCAAAAATAGTAATAACGTGTTTTTTTGGTTTCATTGGGTTTTTCTTGGCATGATGAATATGATCCAATGTGAACCATCTATATTCATATACTTATATAACATCATTCATAACACTAAAAAAAATAGTTTCAAAAAGCCACATGGTTCCAAATAAGTTGGTTAAATTTCTCAACCATTGATACAATTCAGGAAGTTGTTGCATGCATTGAAGGGATAAAATGGATAGGTTGTGGGTAAAAGAAAAAAATTACATCAAGAAATTATTTAAACCAAATTTGATTGTATATTTGGATCCTCTTTAAAATTTGTGTAATTTTAAAAAATTGTCTCATTTCGAGTCCATGTGTAAATTTAATAACCTCCAGAAGTTGGTAGACTTTGCACAGTGATGAAAGGTATACATTGACTAATAGTTTTGAAACAATAATAAATAGTTATATAAACACCCTAGTAGTTTTTAAACCTTAAGTGGTATTTTTTAAACTTCCCTAATGGTTTCATAACTATCGGATTACATATAGTTTTAGTTTCACCCACATAAAAGTAAAAAAAAAAAAATGACGACCCAAAGTGATGAATGATTAAATCTTGAGTGTTTCTAAGACAAACAAATTTGAAAATAACTCAAAAAGGATGATAATGTTAGAAAATATATTAATTTTCAATTTTAATTTCTAAGGAGATTCATAGAGTGAAATTATCTCCAATAAGTTTGTAAGAGAGATAAAGAGACAAAGAGATAGTTTGAGAGCTTGAGTCCTCAAAGAACATAACAAAGAGATTTTTCAAGTACATAATGGGTCGTATGAGAGATAGAATATTAGTAATTTATTATAATAATACTCTAAGGATATTATGTGAGTTTTCATGATGTGTGTAAGGTTTGTAAATATTTCAATGGGAATGAAAATTAAATGTTTGTTGTGTCAAATCTAAGAGTAATGTACTTAAGGTGTGTCCATGGGAGAGTGTTAATATAAGAAACACAAATCTATTTTTTATCCTTAATTGGTACTCCCTTCTATTCTTTCATAAATTGGTATCAGAGAAAGGTCTTTCCTTAATGGGTTAAGTTTGAGGCTCTTTTATGAGTCAATTACAGGCTGTGAAAGAGAAATCTACTTGAGTTAGTTGCAAGTTATGAAATATAAGTTTACATAGTGTATACACATCATATTTTTAAAATTTATCATTTACTGATGTTTTCTCTCTTTTAGGTACCTCTCGAGTTTTGATCTATATGATTTCATGCCTTAAAGGGTACACTGGGAAAGGGGTGGGAAGACCATTGGTGCTTCGCAAGATTTTTTATCAACCTTATCATTACCTAAATCTATTAAAAATCCTATTTATCTAACACACCAAGTAAATAAACCCCATTTATCCATTTCCCTAATAATTTATCCTTTTAAATATCCCCTAAATAATTAAACACCTTCTTTTCCTACTAATTTATTTAGGTCAACCCTTAAATTAAAATTTAAAGTGTGTGTTATAGAAATAAGTCTGCTAAGATGACCTAGTTTGAGGCCTAATGGTAACATTTTCTTAAAATTGGGTCATGCTACATAAATGTTAAAGATGTAAATTACACCATAGTTGAAATTAAAAATGTTCAAGTCCTACTCTCAAATCCATTCCAACATGGGAATGACCCTAGGTTGTGGGTATCCTATAATGGGGTTAAACCTCTAAGATTTTTAACAAGGCTAGCTCCTCTGATGTATCATTTAGCTCATTTCCACTACTAAAACCTACTAATGACCAAGGAAAAGGAAGAGAGAAATAACATGAAAGGAAAACCTAATATATATATGGTGATGCACCTAGATGATAGTTGATCCACTCTATTTGAATCTTAGAACCCTAATGAAATAAGTAAAAGACTAGATATAGGATTCCAAATATTTGTCATACATTAGTATTTCATGCAGATGTTTATCAAATGATAAAAACTTGAAGGAAGTGATGGAGAGGTCTAGTGAAATATGATAACAATTCAAAGTATCCATATTCAAACTTCAATCAAAAGATATAAAACACTAAACATGACCTGCTTAATAAGATCAGCTAGTAACTAGGTGAGATCGAGACTTGATAATGGAGAGATTTCTACCACATATGTAAATCAAACTGATATTTGCATATTATATAAAAATAATGAAATCCAAAAAAAATAGTCTTGTAAAAAGGTTACAAGATTCATCTTGGTAGAGTTTAGTCGTGCCCAAGAGAGGGATCAGAAAGATTCATTTTTTGGCTCAAAAGCCTCTATATATAGTAGAAAGGGAGAAAGAGAGAGAGATGAGAAGATGCATAGGAGAGTGGATAAAGGGTCTTAGTCATCAATAAGTGAAGTGTAAATTCATTGGTTCCTTTTATACCCATGCTTTCTTATAACAAGCTAACCCTTACTTGTTACAATAACCTTCAAACTCCTTTCATTAGTTGAGAGATCCCACTAGAAGACAAAGGTTTATTATGCATGATTATGAAGTATATTTTGAATGAAATCAATGCCCTTAACTTCTTCCCCAATCACTAGTTTTTCACCTTGAGACCCTAAGCCCATTTGACTTACTCATGAGGATCAAAACCTCAAATCCTAAAATTGACAGAGTTATGTCATGAATGATGGTTAGTAATTGCTTTATCGATGATAGAACCACATCAACAGATGATACTCTTTGCATTAATCACATATCTATCCTATCTCTATATCCATATCATAGGTCTATTCGATAGGTAGAAAACCAATCTCAAAAAATTGGTTTTTGTATACTCATTATATTAATGATGCTCTATTTGATGCCTAGATCATAGTTTGATGACAAGATATTGACCCTTGATCTCAATTAGGTCCAAAAGACCTATTATATCTCTATGAATTTCTGCTAGAAATGTTTGGTCCTATTGGTTCAACCTTTATCCTACCTAGACCTAGCTCCATATTTTCTTCACCTAGATTAAAAATATGCCCCATCAACCTCCATTAAAGTCTTGGGCGTGCCCTTGTTCGGTTGGATATTGAAACCTAACTCAGATAATTAATCTATTGACCAATCTCACATTGTTAATCCTAATTTTCATGATAAAATGTAGTTCATTGATCTTCTACCAACTTGAATGTGCTCATGTCACTTGTCAATCTCATGTTGATCTCATGATCTTGTTGTCTATCTACTATTTTATGAATTTATGCCACATGGTGGCCTTTCAAGATCCTTGACCTTTTGAATCCTCTCACTCCTTTGGATCAAGATGAACAAAGCAACATGAGACATTGATCTCATTGGGCCCACTCTCCTACCAGTCAAGCTCATGTTGTTGGATTTATATTTTGTTCCTGAGATCACACCACTTGTCACTCTCATTTTCAACCTAGGGATCCTTTGTAAAATTTGAACTTAAACAATCATTTCCCATAGCTTAAACTTGACATTCACATTCCTGTATTTGTATATTTGATTTTCAATGGTTACTTGATGTGGCCTAAATTTGACACTTACATAAACATCTCTACCTATTGGATCAACTTTGTTGAAACAATTTGTTTGAAATAATTCATCTATAGACTTTTTGTTTCAGAACCATTTGTATCGAGCATTTTGTCCCCAGATAATTTCTTCAGCCTTTTTTTTGGGGCACTTTCTAAAAGAATTTTATCTTCAAATCTTTTTTTGGGGCACTTTCTAAAAGAACTTTATCTTCAAATCTTTTTTGTGGGATTTTTATTTTGGCATTTTCCTTTAGATTATTTGCTTTTGATAATTTGTCAGATGGGTCCTTGTCTTTCCTTTTTTATATCATATAATTTTTTTGAAATAAATTGGTCTTCAAGGAAATTATTGTAGAACAATTTCCCTGAGATAAATACTTGTTCCTCGGATAAATTTCCTAAAATAATTCATGCCTTTGAAACTTATTCTTGCAAAAACTTTGTCTCAGATAAAATGTCTAAAAGAAAAAATACTTAGCCTTTACCTCAGACAAAATGTTCAAAATAATTTGTCTTATCGACACTTATTTTACAAATAAAATGTTCGAAAGAACTTGCCCAAAATATTCAATCTTTGGGGAAATTATCATGGGACATTTTCCCTAAAATAATTCAACACTTAACCAAATAAAGTGGAATAATTTCTTTGAGATAATTATGCCTTGTACTTTGAAAAAATACCTGAAACAAAGCCCAAGTATTAACTAAGCCTTTTTAAGCATGCATTCTCTTTTAAACTTAGTGCAAGAAACTATTGTATGACCTTGAAAGTTTAGACATCATGAAACCTACTCGAGTCCTCCATTTGTATTTTTAGGCCCATTTATAATCTATTTGATCTTTTCTCCGTCAGGGACTCGGCTCACCTTTCTATCCAAGCAAGAAGTTTGGTATGTGGGCTAAAAAGGCTAACATTTCTGGTGACTCATAGGGAAGTATGTTTGTTATGCTTGGATAACCTAGACCATTTTCCTTGTGTAGTCCATTGGGCATGGAATCTATACTCTGATTTAATAGATTGACCTAGATCCAACATTGGCTACCAATCTTGTGGATAACTTCTTTTGAAACAATACAAAGACCAAAAGTATCAAAATAAAATAGAGTACCCAAGAAACTTATTGAAAAGGAAACTAACTTTTAATAAAAATAGGGATAACAAACAAATGTGCCAAAACAACACTTAGAGGAATGTTAACAAAACTACCCTAATATATACAACTTAAAACTATGTGTACCTTTCCTCTTGGGTCAAAAGGAAAGTTTGAAAACCATCTTACATCATGAGATGAGGAATTGAATGAGGCATACAACTCCTCAACCTTTAGTCTTGATGTCTACTTCTTCTTTATGATGTCTGCCAACTTCTTTAGCATGATGTTTAATGAGAATCAGGTAGCTCCAAATAGGTTAGCTATATGCATCCAGATATTCTCAACTTTCTCATATGGCTCCTCAATTGTAATCCAATGGTGGTACAAAAAGGCATACCTTCTTGATTTACATAGTGTCCTCATTAAGATTGGTCTTCTTCTTAGCTGCAAGTTCTTCAAGCTCATCAAGGAGCTCTACATATTCTACCCAATCTTGGTCATAGTCCTCAATGGGAAACTCTTTGTCCACATTCTCAATCAATTGATCATTTTTAATAAGAGATATCTCAATCTCATCCATGTCCTCCATTTATGCCAATCTCTCATCAATACCAATATTCGCATTTTTCTTGGGGCATCCCTAGAGTAAAATTATCTTTGTGAAACTCTAAAACATTAATGGAAACCTCAGATGAAGATTAAACTTGTTTTACTATCTCATCATCTAAGTCTTCCATCTTAAGTTCATTAATCTCACTCATGAAATCATAATACAACTACTGCCAATGGTCTTCTTCTTCGAGAATGCTCTCTGTCTCAATAATGATTCTATGTGAGTTATCTTCATGTCAACCTTCCAAAGATAGGTGAGCTCATACTTTATCTATATCATCTACCACAAGATCTTCTTTCAATTCTTGATTTTGGATAGTTGATATGTGATCAAGAGGTTCTTCAAAAATAACCTCTTGATGCACATCTAAGACTTTTTGCTATTGGATCTCATCTCTAACTTGCACTTATTCCTACAACTCATCATCTTTGACATTATGAAATACTGAGACATGATTACTCTTTCCAAGTGGTGTTCTAATAATGATCTCCTCTTTTAACTCTAACAATCCATCATTATTAGTTATGAGTTCAACATGGAGTTCACTACTTAGCTCTTCAAGGAGTGGCATAGGATATTTTTTGGATGAATTCAAGAGAGACAAGATATATGTGACAACTCCCTAGTCCAAATGCTTGTCTTTGATAGTCATGTTCTCCTTCTTTTTTTGCATACTACTCTAGATGGATTTCCAATAGGGAAAGGACTTAGATCCTTGAGAAGGGGAGGAAGGGGATTAAATGATTTTGGATTTACTTGACTACATGATTTGGTTCTAAAATGGAAAAGATAGAGGTTCTTCTTTACCCTTTTAATTTTGGTTCTCCTCCTCCTCTGTCTTCAGCTCTAACTCTTTAATTTTACTTGTTACATTTTCTTGGAATAGCTTTTGTTTAAGGTGGTCATTAGCTTCATGAAGATAAGGAACATAAGAGGATTCCTAAGGAGGGTTGAGAGAGATTGGTATAGGTTCATATTCTCTTTTAACTTGGGCTTTCATATCTAGATTTTTCTTACTTTGTCCACCCCATGACTTCACCACTTGATTCCAACTTTGAACCTTGAAATACTTCTTAAGAGGTTCTTGAGGAAGGATAGATTTTTGGATCTCAACATAAAGTTGTTCCACAACAATCTCCTTCTTTCTTTGACAACTTTCTTGGACAGACTTATAGGAAGGAAAGGTCTGAGAAACATATGAAGAACTTCAAATACTCAAAGGGTCACTTGGAATAGCCTCTTGGAGAGGAATGGGTGGCACATAAGAAGGTTGAAGTGGTACATATGAGGACACATAAGACTGGTGAGGTTGGACTTGTTATTCTCCAAGGATTTTTAGCTTATCCTTAATGTTTTGCATATAACCACTTACATCCATCATCTCACCTACGACATTGTTCCAATTTTCTATCTCAATAGGTGCCTATTCTTATTTCACTTGATGTAATGACTCCCTCACATGATGGATCTAATGATTAAGGACATCTTGGCCATAATAATTTTATGAGAACAATTACATTACATACTTTCCAAGGCTCACTAAGGTTTTTTTAAGTGCTGGTATAGATGGCTCATGATAGGGCTGGTAGGGAGAAATATTATGATGAAGGTAAGAGCCATTCCCTTGATAATAAGGATCATGAGAAAGCTGAAAAGACTCCTCATAGCTTTGATAGAAATCTTGGTAGGGTAGATAGGAATTATATGGATCATGAAGACCAAATTGGGGCTACTAATAAGGAGGTGGATAAAAGGGATATTCACCATAGATATTCATATTAACCTCATATGTCAAATTAGATGTAAGAGCTAATTAAAATATTTAATGAGACATACTTGATCTATTCATAACTAGAAGCTTTGATTCAAAGTAGCCATTGGTGATAATGGCTTGCTTCAAAAAGTTGATCAGAGGAAAGACACACCAAGATATTCCCACTCTTTTAGACCTTTGTCCCATTGGGCATGCCATAACTGTTAGAGATGTAGATGTTAAGCATGGGATATACTGAGAGGGGGGTGAATCAGTATATCATAAATCTAATAAACTTTTACTTAATCAAATTCCACTTAACTATACATTCAAGATATGCAATAAAACTGAAACAATAAACACCACACAAGATAGAGAGAGACACTAGATTTAATGTGGAAACCTAATGTGGGAAAACCCACAAAGAAAAATCTCAAGTATATGAATGAGAACCAACTCAAATTACAAAGTTATCAAGCACCAACTTGTAGTAGCACCAACCCATATGAGCACCAACCCATTTTGTGTATACCACACAACTATCTCTCAATGTTGCTTTCTCAACAAATGATTGCACATTACAATATCTCTTTTTTTCTCTCTTTTGCTCTTATAAGCTAGATATGACAATTGAAAATCATTCTCTCTTCTTACATATTAAAAATGGTTTCTCAAGCCTTTATTTATAGCTTTCTAAATTACCTTTGGCATTCACCCTTTGTGACCCTTCAATCCTCATGGAAAATGGTGCCAAACTTTCATGACCCTTTGTATCCTTGCATTTGAAAAGTCATATGGTGACTCTTCATAAGAAAATATGTCCTTTCCTCTTTTGTCTTTATCTTTTGACTTTTCATATTCCTCAAAGTGTCCTTTCATGACAAATTGTGCCCTTCCTCTTTTATCTTCACTTGGTGACACTTGGAATTCCTTAAGATGACTCTTCATGGAAAAATGCATCCCATTCCTCTTTTGTCTTTACCCCATGACTCTTTGACTTCTCCATGGGCCCTTATTTTGACTTTATGCAACCAAAAATATATTCATTAATATTAAATAAATATCAACACAATTTATCCAACATATGAACATTAAAAACACCTTTAGACAATACATGTTATGGGGCCTTTATCACCAATGCTAGACCTTTCACATCAATGACAATATTTATAACAATCTCCCCCTTTGTCATTTATGGCAAGCTCAAATTGAAACTAACACATCCTAAAAATTTCACTACACATGCTAACCTACACATATTACCATCTAAAAAATATACAGTAACTCTCCCTTACTATAGCAACCTGTACCTATTCCCTATACCTATTTTTGTACCTAGTTTTGCACCTGTACCTATTTTTTTCTTCTCCCCCTTTGACATCAATGACAAAGGGCCTATCCTAGAGCTAACACTTAGCTCCCCCTCAATTGATGCTAATCTTCAATGGTAGGAAGTAAAATAAATTACTCTCAACTCCTCTCATAGATCCTTGAATGTGTCCTTTGATCGTGCCTTTGTGAAGATATCTGATAACACATATAAATTGTTACATGTCCTCTGAACATCTACAATCAACTCATTTTAATCTTTTATTCTAATCTCACAACCCTATACATAAAACTTTAATGTGTATCCCTAATCACATATTTGACTTACACTCAATAGATTATGTTTAAACCCTTCTATATACAATACATTCTTAGTCTTGGTTTTACCATTATCCAAACTCAAAGTACCTTTTTTGCCTATCTAGTAGTGGTTTTATCTTTAAATTTCACTATGCCACCATTGATTTTCTTTAGAGTTATGAGCTTACTCTTTTCTCCTGTCATGTGCCTCAAACATCCGTTGTCAATGAACCATGGTTGTTCTTCATTTCTTGCATGCAAATCTGTCTGAACTAACATGGAATCTTTAGGTTGTTTTTTTTGCCATGAACATGTCTAAACCTTCTTCTTGATGGATGTAACCTTGAAACTTTGGTCCTTATTTATTGACTCAAACATGTTTCTATAATAATAGGCTATGTGTCCAAAATTATTGCACTTGTAACATATTATGGCCTCTTCATCAAAGCTTGATAGAGGAGCAAAAGAGTTGTAGCTTCTGCTAGACTCTGCATGAGTTTCCTTCTTGTTTCTAAAATTTTTAGCTCTATATGACATTCTATTTTCTTGTGACCATATCCATTACAATAAAAATAATAATCATGAAAATAAAACTTGTTTGTGTATCTCTATCCTGATTGTATTTTTTAACTTTGTTTCTTCCATCCTTCTTTATTTGAGATGTCCTCTGTATTCTTCACTTCTTCCCTTTTTGTTTCTTTTTTTGTAAGAGTTTCAACATATCTCTTTTTCTTTTCAAATTTGATATATGTCTTATCTAATATTACCTTTTGGATTTCTAATGTCTTATTCAATATGTTAGTGATATCCTCAAATTTTGAATCACTAACTACTTTATCATTGATTACTTTCTCAATATCTTATTTTAAAGAGGCAATTTCAATAACATACCTTTCACATTATTTACTTACTTTTTTCAATTGTGTTGTTAGATATTTTTCATTCCTTTTAGCTTCTTCAAATTGTGCTTGTAGATCATCAATTATTTTCTTTGACTCTTTTTCATTTTTCTTGATCTAGTGCTTCAATCTTTTATTCTTCTTCTCAACAGCTTCTAATTCTTCTAAGGCACAAATGAGTTCTCCTTCCAGATTTACCTTGGCTTCATCCTCACTTTCATCATGTTTTTCTTCTTGATCATCTATACTTTTGCTTGCAGATGCATCTTCATGTATGGTCATGAATAGATTCTCTTCTTCATCTAAGTCACTGACTCCACTATCTTCGATTGAGCTAAGATCTTTATAATATAAACTCTTCTTCTTGAATCTCTTCTTATATTTTTCTTTGAAGTTTTTCTTGTATGTAGACTTTCCTTCTTCATTGTCATCATTATTTGTATCTGGGTATCTATCTACAAAATAACCAATCTTACCAAATTTAAAACATTTAAATGGAAATTTTCCTTGATATTTATTTGTGCCCCTTTTTGGTTTACGAATGAAAAGAGCTATGTTGTCATCTTCATCATCACTAGAGCTATCACTTGACTCTTGAATCTTAGCCTTGTCTTTATTTGATGTCTTGAAAGTAGCTTCCCTTTTTTAGGGTTTCTCTTGTTTGGTCCACATCTCATATTCCATAATAATACATGTAGTTCATCCATCTTTAGCTTGGCAAGATCCTTCATCTCCTCAATTGCCAAAACCTTTACATCATATCTCATTGGTAGAGATCTCAAAACCTTTTGTACCATCATTGACTCTTCTATCTTTTTTCCAAAAACTTGAATCTAATTTACTATTTGATCAACCTGCAAAAGATAACTTGTATTTTCTTCCTCTTCCATCTTCAAACTCTCAAACTATCTTCTGAAAGTCTGAAACTTAGCTTTCTGAACCTTTTCATCACCTTTGAAAATATTCTCAAGATTTACCCAAGTCTCATGAGTAGATTTACATTGAATAACTTTAACAAATTTTGATTCACATAAACCACATAAAATATCATTTAAAGCTTTAGCATTATTTTGACTTGCCTTTTTTTCTGTCAGAGTAGTTACAAGTGTATGTGGCTCTTCGTATTCTTCCAACACTGCTTTCCAAATGTCAAATCCAAGGGCCATCATGTAAGTCCTCATCCTTATGCTCCAAAAGGCATAATTTAACCCATCAAACAAAGGTGCCTTGGTTGTAGAAAAATATCCATATGATCTAGCCATATTGCTTTCCCCGATCTACCTTCAAGTTGTTAAACTCTTTCTGAAGGAACTTACTCTAATACCAATTGTTAAGCAGGGAATATACTAAGAGGGGAGTGAATTAGTATATCATAAATCTTATAAACTTTCATTTAATCAAATTCCACTTAACCATACATTCAAGATATGCAATAAAACTGAAACAATAAACACCACACAAGATAGAGAGACACTAGATTTAACATGAAAACCCAATGTGGGAAAAACCATGGAGAACAATCTCAAGTACATGAATGAACACCAACTCAAATTACAAATTTCATAAGCACCAACTTGTAGGAGCACTAACCCCTTCGCTAAGCACCAACATAATAACTATTCATAAGCACCAACCCATAGGAGCACTAACCCCTTTTCTGTATACCACATAACTATCTCTCAATGTTGCTTTCTCAAAAAATGATAGCACATTACAATATCTCTTTCTTTTCTCTCTTTTGCTCTTCTAAGCTAGATATGACAATTACAAATAATTCTCTCTTCTTACATATTACAAATGGTTTCTCAAGCCTTTATTTATAGCTTTCCAAATGACCTTTAGCATTCACCCTTTGTGACCCTTCAATCCTCATGGAAAATGGTGCCAAACTTGCATGACCCTTCGTATCCTTACCATTCAAAAAGTCACATGATGACTCTTCATAAGAAAATGCATCCTTTCCTCATTTGTCTTTATCTTGGTGACTTTTTTTATTCCTCAAAGTGTCCCTTCATGATAAATTGTATCCTTCCTCTTTTTTCATCACTTGGTGACTCTTGGAATTCCTCAAGATGACTCTTCTTTTAGAAAATGCATCCCACTCCTCTTTTTTCTTTACCTCGTGACTCTTTGAATTCTCCATAGGCCCTTCTTTTGACTTTATGCAACCAAAAATATATTCATTAATATTAAATAAATATCAACACACTTTAGCCAAAATATGAACATTAAAAACATCTTTAGACAATACATGCTATGGGGCCTTTATCACCAATGCTATACCTTTGACATCAATGACAATATTTCCAATAGTAGATTGCACCCTAGTTAAAAGTAGAAATGTTCAAGTCCTACTCTCAAATCTAGTCCAACATGGGAATGATCCTAGGTTATGGGTATTCTATAATGGGGTTAAACCTCTAGGATTTTTAATGAGATTAGCTCCTCTGATGCATCATTCGGCTCATTTCCACTACTAAAACCTACTAATGACTAGGGAAAAGGGAGAGAGAAATAACATGAAAGGGAAACCTAAGCTAAAGATTTTGATGCACCTAGATGATGATTGATCCACTCTATTTGACTCTTATAACACTAATGAAACAAGTAAAAGACTAGATCTAAGATTCCAAATATTCTATCATACATCATTATTTCATGCAGAGGTCCACTAAATGATCAAAATCTAAGGGAAGTGATGGAGAGGTCTAGTGTAAGACACTAATGAGTGAAAGTATCAATATGTAGAATTCAATCAAAAGATGTAGAACACTAAACATAACCTATATAACAAGATTAGCTAGTGACTAGGTGAGATCAGGACTTGACAAGGGAGAGATTTTTACCACATATGTAAATCAAATTGACATGTACACACTATACCAAAATAATGAAATCCAAAAAAAGTCTTGTATTCATCTCAAGAGGTTATAAGCTCCATCTTGGTAGAGTTTAGTCATGCCTAAGAGAGGGATCAAAGAGATTCATTTTTTGGCTCAAAAGCCTCTATATATAGTATAAAGGGAAAAAGAGAGATGGTAACATGCATAAGAGAGTGGAGAAAGGGTCTTAGTCATCAAGAAGTGAAATGGCATTTCATTGGCTCCTTTTATATGTGTGCCTTCTTAAAACAAGCTAAACCTTACTTATTCTAATAACCTTTGAGCTCCTTTCATTGGCTGAGAGATCCCACTAGAAGACAAGGGTTTTTATGTATGATGACAAAGTCTATTTTGAATGAAATCAATGCCCTTAACTACTTCCCCAACCACTAGTTTTCCACCTTGGGACCCTAAGCCCATTTGATTTACTCATAAAGATCAAATATTTTAATCCTAAAACTGATAGATCCATGCTATGAATGGCAATTAGTACTTGCTTTGTCATTGATAGAGCCACATAAATAGATGAGACTCTTTGAATTAATCACATATTTTTCCTATCTCCATATTTGGATCATAGGTCCATTCTATAGGTAGAAAACCAATCTCAGACTATTGGTTTTCCTATAGTCATTATATTAATGATGTTATGTTTGATGCCTAACTCCTATTTTTATGACAAGATATCGACCCTTGATCTCCATTAGGTCCATAAGACCTATTCTATCTCTATGGAGTTATATTGGCAATGCTTGGTCCCACTGATTCAATCTTAATCCTACCTAGACTTGGATCCTTTATATTTTCTTCACTCAGACCAAAAATCTGCCCCTTCGACCTTTGTTAGAAGTCCTAGGCTTGCCCTTATTTTATTGGCCATCAAAAACTGGCTTAGATCATTAATATATTGACTGATATTGCATCATTGATCCTAATTTGCATGATAAAATGTGATTCATCAATCTTATACCAACTTGAACATGATCATTCCACTTGTTAATCATGCTTTGATCTTAAGATCTTTTTGTCAGTCTACTATTTTATGCGCTTATTCCATGTCGTGGCCTCTCAAGATCCTTAACCTTTTGACTCCTCTCACTCTATTGGATTAAGAGGAACAAAGAAATGCAAGCCATTAATCTCATTGGGTCCACTCTCTTGCTAGTCGAGCTCGTATTGTTGTATTTATATTTTATTCCTAAGATCATGCCAATTTTCACTCAAACGTTCAACTTGGGGATCCTTTGCAATATTTGAACTCAAATGGTCATTTATCATGGTTTAAAATTGATGTTTGCATGCCTATATTTGCATATTTAAATTTCAATGATTACTTGAAATGGCCTAAATTTGACACTTACATGAATGTCTCTACCTACTAGATTAACTTTGTTAAAACAATTTGTTCAAAAGAATTAATTTGTGGGATTTTTTATTTTAGAACCATTTATACCAGGCATTTGTTCCCCAATGAACTTCCCCAGGATTTTGTTTGGGGTACTTTCCAAAAGAATTCCATCTTTAGCTTTTTTATTGTAGGCTTTTTGTTTTAGCCTTTTCCTCTGGATTATTTGCTTTAAATAATTTGTCCAATGGGTCTTTGTCTTTACTTTTTTATATCAAAAAATTTGTTTGAAAGAATTTGGTCTTCAAGGAAATTATTATCAAACAATTTCCCTGAGAGAAATACTTGTGCCTCAGACAATTTTCCCAAAAGAATTCATGTCTTCAAAACTTATGCTTGTGGAATCTTTGTCTCAAACAAAATGTATGAAAGAAAAATACTTAGCCTTTTCCTTGAATAAAATGTCTAAAATAATTTGGCTTGTCGAGGCTTATATTGTAGACAAAATGTCTGAAAGAACTTGCTCGAAAGATTTAGTCTTCGAGAAAATTGTCATAGGATATTTTCCCTAAAAGAATTCAACACTTAGCCAAATAAAGTGGAATAATTTCTTTGAGAGAATTATGCCTTATACTTTGGAAAAATACTCGAAACAAAACCCAAGTATTAACTAAGACTTTTTAAGCCCACATGATCCTTTGAACTTAGTATAAGAAACTGTTGCATTACCTTGAAAGTTTAGACACCATGAAACCTACCCAAGTCCTCCATTTGTAGTTTTGGGCCCATTTTTAAGCTTGGTATATGGGCCAAAATGGCCAACACTAACCTTTTCATCAAAAAATTTAGAAGGGTGAGGGCTTATCCATTATTATAAATACAAGGCTTACTTCAATTTGATGGAGAGGAACATTCATTTTTGCATTATTATAGCTCACAATTCTACTACATTCATATTTGAAAGAGCCATTGCTTAGGGTTTGCCTTGGAGGGAAGATAACTTGTCTTATGGGAAGTATTGGATGACAAATAGGATTTTCTTAGATCAAAGTTTATATATATATATATATATATATATATATAGTTTTATCTTTACAAAGCCAAAAAAACCTATTAAAAAACACCATTGGCCAAGAGAGATATTGAGACTTGACAAGTTTTCCCAAAGGTAAGTATCTCTAACTTTTGTTATTTCATTTGATAGATAGATATTGCACAAATTAATAGGTTTTAAATGTATAAATAATTTATTATATTACCTTTATACTTGAACTTAGTATAACTATAGGGTATTTTTTGCTTTCCATCTTCCACCTTAGGTGATCTAGGTCCTCATTTGCCTACCATGATCCCTTAATTATTTATTTATGTTAAACCACCCCCATGTTACGACCTTACATTTTTATGATTTGATATTCTGCTTAAAACATTATTTTTATTGATGTTTAATTAACTATTGTTTTTTCTTTACCTACGTTGGATTATGTGGTTAGATTCCATTCAGTGACATTTGAATTGTAGGTTGATGACTTCACATGTTTTGATTATGCACTTGATGATTTTATAGATTACTACTACAATTAATATTTTATTATAGTTATGTATTTGATTATCAATTATTTGATTAGGTACTATTGATGTGCATTCTATGGTTATAGGTACCATTATATGAGCTAGGTTGATGTTGTCATTGGTACATTAGGGTACCAGAGTGACTTTTGGTTAGTTGGATCAGTTTCTACATGTATTCATATTTTTTGATTATTTTACCCACCATTGGACAATCTTGATTACTCCATTTTTTATGTCATTATCTCGACATTTGTACCTTATTGCATTTCATTTTATGTACTTTTTTTATTGATGTGTGTTTGTCACATGATTGATGTAGAGTCAATTTGAGTATGTTATTATTGTTACAATGGTTCATAGTGGGCTCTTTCTCTCACCCCCGTGAATGACTCGCCGCTCCTTTTTGTGTGAACTCTTCCTGGTTGAAAAATGGACTCCCTAAAGACTTACCTAGACCTACCCCATGACATACCAGGAAAAGTTCACCTATATATATAGAAAACACATAGAATTTCCAACGAACTCTGTTGAAGTTTTATATATATATATATATATATATATATATATATATATATATATATATATATATATGTATATATATGTATATATATATATATGTATATATATGTATATATATATATATATGTATATATATGTATATATATATATGTATATATATATATAGATATATATATAGATATATATATATATACATATACATATATATATATACATATATATATATACATATATATATATACATACATATATATATATACATACATATATATACATATATAATATATATGTATATATATATGTATGTATATATATATATATGTATGTGTGTGTATATATATATATATATATATATAAGGGTTTGAATTTTAGAACATGCAAGTGTTTTGTTGTATGACTAAAATGATTTTTATATCGATTTAATGATTCAAAAGAATCATATGAGGTCAAAAGACCTCATGATGATCTCATGGATCCGATGGATCAATTTTGGATTTGTAATCAATTATCTTTTGAATGATTGTTGGAATTATTAAATGTTGTTTTAGAATGTTGTATGTCTAAGTCAAGTGAATAGGTTGACTAGTTATGTGTTTATGCCTTCTATTTTGTTTATGACTATATGGAGTGTATCCTTGTTGGGTCACCATTCCCAGACTAGGCCTCAATAGCTAAGTATTAGTTGGTATGCTTTTATGCCTAGGTTATAAATTTGTAATTAGGATAATATAGGCTGACTGTATACTTGGAAAGGATCCAAGTTGGTTTTTTTGAAAGTTATGGAATATGGTTTAGTTGGTAAATCCATTGATATATCCTTTGAGTAGCTTGCAGTAGTTGTCCCCACTTTAAATTTATATCTATATTGGGTTGATTATTTTTGTCTTACCTCGAAATGGTACTTGTATGTCATTCATTTGTGTTATGTAGTTATGTTGAGATGTCCAATGTTTCAGAATCCAATTTGTTCATAACTCTGTTCTCAACCCTGATTGTTTTAACCACCATCTAGTTAATGGTTGGGGTGATAAGGGCCACTAATGGTTAGGCTCATAGGGCTGGTTAGGAGGGTTTATTTTATTTGGTTACTTGTTGATCCATTCTTGGATGATCTTGAGAACAACATGAAGTAAGTGGTAATGAATTATTTCATGTTGTTTATGCATTATTTACTTGGTTGTTAAAATTTAATGTTATTGGTTCATGAATGTAATTAGTATCTTATCTTGATTTGATATTGGTTTAATCATGTTAGGTATGTACAATATGCTAACATGTGTTGTTAATGGGATGTAGAAAAAATAATTCAAAGCTTATGTATTGTTTATGTTGTAAGATCTTAAAGTTACTTATATGGTTGAAGGTAATTCATTATACATGTTAAGCTATTAGAATGTTTAGATAGACCTCATTCCAATTTCTAACTTAGAATATTCTTTAACATAGTATTGATCTCTTGATTTAGTTATATGATCTTATTTAGTTAGATAAGAGTCCTTGATGGTTAATATGAATAATGGTTTACTTAGGCATATACATAGGGTTTACTTTGATGTTAAAAGCATACATAAGTATGTTGGTTATACTTGATAAGTAAATTAGATTTTTAATTTAATAATGGTTATTGTTGATTTATATAATAGATACTTATGATTTGATTATGAATGATGATTTAAATTAGAAATATAGAACATGGATATTTCTTATATATTTTTAGCTATGCATGGATTATATGATTAGTCTAATTACACTTGTTTTTAGTGTATGTAGAAAACATAAACAAAAACATTTCTCTAATACATACTAGGTTGTGCCTAAAGGTATGTATATCATTTCTATTAAATCTAGAAGTGTTGATTTTATTTCTCAAATTTAGTATTAGACACTTTGTTGAAATAAGTAATTTTTTTGAGTTGAATTAATTTTCTAAGGGCTATCTGGAATTGAAATTAAAAATTATATTGGAATTCTAGAATGAGTTATTAAGGAGTTTACAAAGGAAACTATCTTAGATTACTCTAATGTATGAAATGAAACGGTTAAATGTTGTAATTTCCTTCATTTGATGTTGTATAAACGGATTATGGTTGTATGCATACTTGTTTCTCTTTATCCCTATGAACTGCATGTGCTTTCATCTTCTTCTTATTGCTAAACTTGTTTGCACTATTGCATCATGACATGCTCAAGATTATTTTGTAAGAGTTACTTAAGTAGAATGTTTTATTTGGGTTCCACTCAATTTGAAACTCGACTGGAATTCTTGTTTCATATAAAAGACATTGATGATTGTATGAGTTTGTATGCATTTAATTATGACAAGCCAGAAATGAAGTTGAAGGAATGATAATGAAATTATATTTCATGATTCAAATTGAAAAGAGGAAAACCATACATTATAAAGACAAAAATTTGACTTATCACTTCACCTACCAAGAAGTATATTCATAGTCTTATGGGACTCTTGAGCTACACACAATAAGACAAAATAAATGAGAAACTACACCTAGGAATTAGGAAATATTATCTAACTAATATTACATCCCCCCTTAATCCATAGGGGTTGTTGTTAGACCAAGCATTCATCTAAAATTTTCAAAATTTTCTCATCCAAGCACCTTGTCAGGATGTCTATTGGTTGCTCTACTGTTGGGTAGTGTTGCAACTTGACATTGCCATCTTTCACATAGTGCCGAATCAAATGAAATTTGGTGTTGATGTTCTTGGTTCAATTGTGAAATATTGTATTATTTTCCATTTAGATTTTATAAGTGTTTTCAACCATGAGAGGTGTTGACAAAGCTTGTTACTCCTACAAATATGAAAGAACCCTTTTGAGCCACAAGATCTTTTTAGTTGCCTCTAAAATGGCCATATATTCTATCTTTACTAAAGAAATTGTTAGTATTGATTGCTTCTTGGATTTCCAACTGACAACTAATGTTCCTAAATTCATTATAAAACCCAAGGTGGACTTTCCATCTTCATGATCACTAACATAGTCAAAATCTGAATATCTAACCAATTTGAAGTCTCCCACCCTAGAGTATTTGAGCCCAAAGTGTTGTGTGCCTTTGAGATATCTAAAGACCCTTTTCGCTACTACCCAATTAATCTCCTTGGCTTGTTGCATGAATCTTGAGAGGACACCAACTACATATGATATATATGGCTGAGTGGTAGTCACATAAATCAAACTTATAATGAGATACATGTATTTAGTGGCATCAACCAAATCTTTTGAATCTTTGGATGTCGATTTGAGATTTTATTCCATGGGTGTGTTGAGAGCCTTACAATATTCCATTCCAAACCTTATCAAAATGTCACCAATGTAATTTTTTTAAGTGATGAATAAATACTTTGGTTTTTGAATTAATTAAATACCCAAATAGTAATGAAGATAACCCAAATCAATCATTTTAAACATTTTCATCAACTCTGATTTGAATTTTGTAGTGTATCATTCATTGTTCCCTATGATGAGAAAATTGTCAACATACACCACTACAAATATAACTATTTTTTAAACTATTTTAGCAAAAAGAGTTACATCTTCAAAATCAAAATGTTTGACATTCATGTTCATGAGGTGCTCAACTAGTTTTTCATACCATGCTCGAGGAGCTTGTTTCAAACCATATAGTGATTTTTCTAGTTTGCATAACTTGTGCTCTTGTCCCTTTACTTAAAAACCATCATGTTGTGTCATGTACATAGTTTTCTTGAGGTTTACATTTAGAAATCTAGTTTTGACATCCATTTGGTAAACTTTCCATTCGTTGTGAACTATCAAATAAAACATGGCCTAAATGGTAGTCTATTTTGTTGTAGGTACAAATGTTTCATTGTAGTCAATTCCTTCATTTTGAGCATACCCATTTATGAAAATCCTTGATTTTTGCTTGTCAAATAAGTCATTTGCATTGTATTTATTATGATAGACCCATTTTTAGCCAATCGATTTGAAACCATATGGTAGATCAACTAGATTTTAAGTCCCATTTTTCACTAGTGAATTATACTCATCTTTCGTTGCTTTTCTCTAAGAGTCAAGATTTTTAGCTTGTTTGAAAGTTGTTGGTTATGAATCAAATACAACATTGAGTTCCTCTTGAGAATCATCCAATGTGAGTTTTACAATTATGTCCTAAATTTCATTAATAGAATTGTCTGGTCGAAATAAGGTTGCATGTGCACTTTGGGTGTCTATTTTCCCAACTTCATCAAGCCTCACATATTTCAGTGTTTGAGTGGCCCACTTAGGCATCTTTTTATATGCTATAGGTGCTTTGGGTTCATCCTCTAAAGTTCCTTCACTATCTACCATCTATTTTGTTGTCCCATATTCAATATATGATGAAATTTCACTCTTTCCTTCAAGAGGAGTTTCAAGCTCATGTATGGGAGACAATAGAAAATCAATAGATTCTCAACTTTATGTCCCCCACTCATTATCTAGAACATTTAAATCACTCTCTTTATAGACATCAAAGTTGGCATATTTGTTCAGTTGACTTAATTGTTGATCAATATGCTATTTGTTTTTTATAGTCTTACAAAATAAAACTTCTCTTGTGACAAGAAACTTCTTCTCTTTCTCATCATATATCTTGAATACCTTGGAGGAATCAGAATATCCCAAATGGATGCATTTTCAACTCCTATGTTCCAATTTGTTTCTCTTCTCCTTTGGAATCAATGCGTAACAAGTGGATCCAAAAATATGAAGATGTCACACTAAAGGGAGGTGACCACACCACATCTCATATGGAGTCTTTAATTCAAAAGTTGTTGATGGTGATCTGTTACGAAGGTATACTATTATTTTAGCTTCTTTAGCCCAAATGTGCAAATTTACCCCTTTGAAATACAACATTACATGAACCATATTCATCATAGTTATGATCATTCTTTCAACTAATCCATTTTATTGTGAAGTGTGAGGAACTGTGAGATGGTGTTTGATCCCATTTTTCTCAAGATAGGATTCAAAATTATTTTATGTGAATTCACCACCATTATCTATCCTTATTGTCTCGATACAGGTTTGTGCTTCATTTTCAATCATTGTTCAATTTTTTTTGAAAGTATCAAAGGCTTTTGATTTTTTTTAGAATGTATATCCATGTCATCTTATTGTAGTGATCAATGAATAGCATGAGATACTTATGACCACCAATAGAGAGGATTGAAAGAGAACACAAGTTTGAATGAACAAGCTACAATTTTTTATCTACTTTCCACTATGACTTTGGAAATAGTTCTCTTACATGTTTACCAAGATGCAGGCTTCACACTTATCATTTGATTTTGTAGGCAATGTAGGCATGCCAACAACAACATTCTTTTTCAATGCATGAATTATGTTATAATGAGTGTTCCCAAATCAAGCATGCCAAAACATGTTTGGAGACATTTTGTCTTCCATATGATGAGCATAATTCTTTGAATTTGATGGCTCACCCTTTATTTTGAGTAGTTTCTTTTCCTCATATCTAATCAAGATGACTGCATTGTCTCTTTTTCTCTTGATTATGACATCACCATTATCCAATAGAATGGAATCTCTTTGTTTCCTTATGATCACTAAGGACAACAAGTTTCATTTCAATTGAGGAAGGTAGTGAACATTCTCAAGTTTATATTCTAGAAGTCTTGGACACTTGAGTCAAATTATATGTCTTCTCTATGGTTATAGACTTGATCTATCTATGAGGTATATTGAGCCATAATTATCTTCAATATACTCCTCAAAGAAGTCTTTTCAAAAATTCATATGTTGAGTGGTGCTAGTATAAATAACCTAAGCATCAAACCAAGAGGAACTGATCAAGACACTAGTTACTTCATCATCTATACTAGAAAACACACATTCATTATTGAATTGGGCTAAGTTTGACTCTTTTAACTATTTATTTAAATTTGCCTCTTTCTTTTTACATTATGCTTCAATTTTATCCCATGGAGTCCTGCATTCATGAGTTTCATGGCTACCTTTTCTATCACACCATTCACAATAAAGGTTTTATTTATCATTCTATTTTTTATTTTGACCACCATGATTTTCATTTTTTCCACCTTTTACCTTATACTTAGTATTGCCTTCATTTTTTCCACCTTTTCTTGTTTGATGTTTTGGAAGAGTTTGTTTTGATATAGCACACACTTTCACCTATTGTGGTTTTTATTTTCCTTCCAAATGCATTTTATCTTTCTACCATCTTTTCAACTAATTGGTCAAATATGAGAGTTTTCAACTAATTACTTACTTTTAGAGACTCCAAAGAGGTTGAATAGTTAGGAGAAGGGCTTTTATGAATGTGGTCATGTATATGTCAATTTTGACACTTGTTACTTCAATATCATGTTTGATAGCATGTATCTCTAAAGTTAATCTCATCACATCACCATCTTTCAACTCTAGGTTGAGCAATTTCAACTACAACTGAATAAATTTCAATTTTGAAAGGGAGTCATATAGGTCCTTCAATTTTTTATATGTTTCCCATGGTGTATTACACTCTTGTATATGGTGAAACACATCTCCATCCATTAATGCCCTCATCAAGGCCAAAGCCTTCTATTATTTTTCTTCCATGCATGTATGTCCTTTGCATGCCCTATTGGTTTAGTTGGTTGTGTTTTCCCATCACAAATATTGAACCATAGATCATTAAAGATGAGTGTGTTCTCCACTTATTGAGACCATTCTAGCCAACTGTCTTTACCAGTCAAGGTAGTGCCACTAATGGATTTGATGTATAGTTTTGAGTTTTGTTTGATTTTTTGGAGGTTTTAAGTTTTTGTTTAACCCTAGTTAGTTCTTTATCACTCTAAAATGGTCTCTTTTTCTATATACACAAAGGTATTGAAAAGGATTCACTTTGTCATTAACACCGATGTTGACCAAATTTGACCCAGGTCAAATTGGGACCCCTATAGGAAAAAAATTTGAGTTTTAGATGTTTTAAGGGGTATAATTTTTGGTCATAATGTGTATTATAAGTCATTTCATGTCATATTATCCTTAGTCTTAGTCTAATTAATCAATATATCATTTTGAGTCATTTTGAAGGTCATTAATAGAACATTAAATGAGTTATACAACATCTTTGAGAAATGTGAAGGTTCTAAAAGTTGATTTCATATCCCATGTGTCTTAATAAGTCTTTATTAACTATTACTAACTAAAAAGTGATAGGTTATTTAGAAGAAAGAGAAGTTTTTTTTAAAAGAGAAGAGTTTGGCACTTATACAACCCATAAGGGAGTGTGAAACATGGGATAAGGTCAAGGAATGTCACTTTATATTCCTAAAAATCAATTCAATATTTTAATATATCTATAAGTTCCAATTTTGAGATAAAACCATTCTACTCCTTCTTCACCCTTTTAGACACACAGAACTAGTCTTTAGGTTTGTACTTGGTACAGCTAGTAGGGGAGGTTTCAAATAAATTACTCCTAGAGGTGTATTATACACTCAGTCATCTTCTATTTTATGTTAGGTTTTAGATGAATGGTGACCATGTGCTTTATGAACCATTTTTAAGAAGTTGACCTATCCAATTTACTTGTTAATCTATACACCCTAAAAGTTTTGATCTTATTTGGATGATTCCATACGATCCAATTTATAATATTGGTTCCATATGATTTTTAATCCCTTATCTCATGTTTTCCATGTTTTTTTTCACCTTTGGAAAGGATTTGATATCTCAAATAACTCACTTTGCAAGAGGGTGTTGAGAATGAACTTACATTCAAATTCCACCATGTGTAGAAAGCCTCTTTCTTTGAAAAGGATTTGATATTATGTAGTATGGTGTTTGACTCATTTCAATGGTCATTGTAATTTCCTTATTCCAAAGTTTTAATCTCCAAGGTGAGCATCATTAAGGTCATAGTTCATTGGCATACATAGTTAGCTCCCAGCTCATCCTCAGTCTTAGTCATGATTTGTAAAGGCTCTAAAGACATCCATGGAGGTATAATTAAGGTTTAAAAGTTTTTTAATATCCTATAGAAACATGAGGTATTGGTTTTAACTTCTAAATGGTAAAGATTCTACTGTAGTTGACTATATGTAGTACTTCTATATAGTCTACCATGAATGTGTACTTACAAGTGCTTGAAGGAGGCAAACCATGTTGGATTAGAGGTTTTGAAACTATTTTAAATATCTTCATAATGATA
This sequence comes from Torreya grandis, assembly GCA_037957365.1. Taxonomy (NCBI): domain Eukaryota; kingdom Viridiplantae; phylum Streptophyta; class Pinopsida; order Cupressales; family Taxaceae; genus Torreya; species Torreya grandis. The sequence goes on from JARHVA010001663.1 coordinate 422,623, forward strand.
ATCACCCTTTTGGATAATTTGATAATAGTCAATTATATTCATGAAGTCAAAAATAGTACACATTGTCCACTTACACTCACTACTTGTGTATGAGAATAACCACCTATAGGTAGCGTTAATAGTAAGCTAAGGTGTCACATGGGGAATTTGGAGTAATGGTAAACCTTATTGTGAGTTATATACTTGGTATTTATCATTTAAAACTCATTTTAGATGTAAAATTGTAAAATATAAGTGTGAAACCATGCTAAAGGATTCAGTGACAATATTCAGGGCTCTTTTCCCTAAAAGTGCAAAATAGAGCACCTAAGCATTCTGTTGAGGTCATATGGCAGAGTTACCAAGGGTATTGAAAAATATAGATATAATAATTATATATCATTATCTTAGTTCTATAAATTTTCAAAATATAGATGGAATATTCCTAATGGAAGATAGTGGTTGAACACCCCAAACTTGCCATTTAGACACTGAATTGCTTCATTGTTATCAATAGGATTGGAAGCTTTGAGGGAAATTTGTGCTCCAATTTGGTAGCCTAAACCATGTCACCAAGTTTTATTAGTTAAAAATAGTTTAATTTATCATCTATGATCTAAAATATCATCATAAGGATATAATATACTATGTTTTAGGTCTAATAGTCACCTATGTGTGTCCTTTAAAGACACAAAAAACATAGTCAACTATAATTATGGTAAGATAGTGAACAAAGGCTAGTATTATTGAAGTTGGAATTGTAGGTATATGATGATAATATACAAAATAAATGACTATATTGACATGAATATCCAATTAATTTCTTGTAACACTATATCCAAAGTCAAATCATGCAAGACATTTACAGGTACAGTGCCTTGAAGATACAGTCAAGAAATACACACTATTTTAAGACCTCAAGGTGTGTTTAGGGGTATATACAAGGTTAGAATGATGAGTTAATTTGGAATATATCCACAATTATTAAATATGTTTCAATATACCCCTATCATATGATAATAATTCATAGAGGAAGGGCTCAAATGATGCACAACATAGTTCACACTTTAACCCTACACACAATACTCTTTATATAGTTTGTTTTGGGTTTTAAGGGATTTTTAAGGTCAAATGAAATAAATGTGGGGAAAAAATTGGTACAAAGTGTCTCCATCACCTAGATAATCCTCTCAAATATTCATTTTATATGATGGAATAGGGGGAGTGCCCTCTATTTTATCTTAGACAGAGGGCACTCTCTTTATAAACAAAACCTACAGTCTTGAGGAATGGATAGAAAGGGATGAAATAAGAGTTAGGTGAAAATTTATAGAAGGTGTGTGGAGTTTTAGGATACTTTAAAAAACATGTAAACCAAGCATATAAGGATGAAACCCAAAATAAAGGTCTAGATTGCTAAGTATGCAGACCAGACTGTTTGAGGCCTAGATCCCAATTGGGGGTCCAACTTCACTTACAGCCCCTAGTGAGATTTCTAATCTATTTAATCCTATTTATAGGATGTATTTAGATATGTATAATATATTATTATTTATGGTAACTAACTAAAATGCTAATTTTGGACTTTAAGACAACTTAGGCTTGTGCAAAGTGGAGAAAAGGCTCGATAGACCAACTTTAAGTGCTCACATCTCCTTTGAGGATGTGCATGGAGGAAAATGGAATTTATGGAGGTTAATAGGGTCCTTAAACATCATTATTGTTATTTTTTTTTATTTCCAATGTTTCATCTTTATGAACAAAGCTTAAGAGTGGAAACTGCCTAAAACCCTTGCAAACCCTTAGTCAAGAACTGATGAAGGAAATGAAGATGGTAAGTTACCCAAATGGAATATTTTTCCTATAATTATGATTGTAGGAGTTATATTACTCATTTAGGTTCCAAACCATCAACATGACTTGTACAAAATCTATACGAATAGGGTATAAATAAGGTTTTCTTGACTATTTTATGCAGTATACAAGTTATAGGAGGTTTCAAGAGATGCCAATCACATAAGAGAAAGATATATAATTATTATAACTATATAAACCTATTTCATGCCTTGAAAAAACTCTTAAGCATGCCTACCAAAGCTCTCATCTTAGCCAATCAAAATTAGCATAGTGAACATTATGGTAAAAAGTGTGAAAACTCTAAGTGGGTTGATTTTAATGCGTGCATGATGCCTGTAATACCATGGAGGGTATTTAAAAGTGTAATCCACTCCATTTTATGAATTTAAATGGAAAAATGATGCCTTTTAGAGGCTAATTGTGTAGGGTGTGTGAAAGAAGAGTTATTTTGACTACAGATGGTGATAGCTCATTTTCAAAATATTTCAAATGACCAAGACTATAAAAAATGCATGAAGAGTCATTTATGAAACCATTCCCTCTCATTCCATTCATTATACCTATCCCTAGTTAGTTATGAGGTGTTCAAGAAGCCCACATGGAAAAAGTAGTTTTATGAGCCAAAATGAAAACTCTTATGCCACATTTTAAGAGTTTCATGACTTGGGGTGACACTTATGATTCTTGAATTTTCATGATCAATTTCACATTCCTTTATCATTCATAATTAACTCATTTTATCAACTTTACAAGTGTCCTTGTGACCTTTGGACTTCTCTCCTCTCTTCTCTCTCTCTCTCTCAAGTTTTATAAGAACTAGCCATTTTGGCCTTTCTAACATATACTCCACTTGAGTATGATGAATCCCTGCACATTTGATTACCATGGATCAATAAATATTACTAATTTTTATCTCTTCCATGATTTTTCATAGCATGTTCACTTGGATGATTGATTTTGCTTAGTGATGACTTGTTATTTCCTTAGCATTGTTATTTCATTCTCTCACCTATTTGTAGTTAGAAATCTTCTTTTTTCAAGTCATGTGAAGTGTTATATTGATGTGTCAATTTTGAATGAGTTATTATTTTTAAATAGTGCCATCTTAGGCCTCTTGTTTATTCTTCCTATCCCAAACATTTATTACAACCTCATAATGAAATATTGATGTTAAAAGATGCAAATTAGAGAAGTGTAAGTTTGGTTAGTCCCTTATTCTCATGTGTAACATGTAGTTGGTTGGTAGTAATTAACTAATTTTTTTATATCACCTCTTTTAGGATAGTTTACTTTCAATTTTCTCTCCTTTTTCCCTCACAAAGTTTAGGTATAGTAGTGGTCTACAAGTGGTACATCAAGGGAGCTATCCATGTCTAGAGATTCACCTCATTCTTAGGCTACCCATAGCCTAGAGGTGTTTCAATTATGCCACTTGGATGAGGAGATCTAAGACATCTCTTAAAATTGTGTAAATTCAAGTGACAATAATTGACTTAAAAAAAAAAACCTCATACATCAATATATTTGGTTTTTCTTGATTTCTAGATTTACATTTTTTGACATAAATGAATGGGTAAAAAGAGTAGCTCAAATTTTGGTTGTTATTTTCTCAAATTATCTTAAAGTAGCATGCCTCAAAATAATTAAAAAAATTCTCAAATTTTAAATGATTTCAAATTTACATATTTTCAAAATTTGAAAAAAGACATTTCAAAAAAATGAAATTTGTTTTTTAAATAAAAAGCTTAAAACTTTATATCTTTTCCTCCTTTTTTTTTATTGAGTGAGATTATTATATTGGAATAAAATAATATTATACAGCTTCATCTTAAAAAAATATCCAGCTCACGCCAAATGTAGCAGCATGAACAAAGATAATGGCTGACGTAGCACAGGTGTAATGATAGATGCCAAGATAAAATGTAGACACCATATAGGTCACACAAGTCACAGCTCAGTCCTTTGTAACCATGTAATATGCTAATAAAAAAATCCAACATAGCAGGTCATAGATGCCTTAGCACAAACTCCACACTCATGTTTGATACACCTCCATGTCTATCACAGTTGTCACTAGCCTATGCATAAATAAAGGGCCATCGTAGGTTAGAATGGACACAACCAATAGTAAATAGAATACATTTACATCCACGTAGTTTGGAAGAAATTCAAAGACTCTTGTAAGTTGAAGCTTTGAATAATGTAGCTAAAAATATGGACAAAGCGTCTTATATAGGTCGACTAAAACTATAAAATGCTAATATTATAGAAGACACAAAGCTTTGAATAAAATATATCATATGTAGATCTATAATCTATATAGTTAGAAAATATGAGATAAAAAAATGACTAACTAAATATGAGCTCTGATACCAATGACAGGCAGCCAAAAATGTGACTTATCACTTCACCTACCAAGATGTTGATTCTTTTTCTTATGGGACTCTTGAGATACACACAAGAAGATAAAATAAATGACAAACTACACCTAGGAATTAGGAAATATTATTTATTAAATATTACATCTAGAAGTATTGATTATATTTCTCAAAGTTAGTATTAGATGCTTCGTTGAAATGAGTAAAATTTGTGAGTTGAATTAATTTGGAAAGGGTTGCCTGGAATTGAAATTAAAAATTATATTGGAATTCTAGAATGAGTTGTTGAGGATTTTATAAAGGAAACTATCTTAGATTACTCTAATGCATGAAATGAAAAGGTTAAATGTTGTACTTTCCTTCATTTGATGTTGTATAAATGAAAGATGGTTGTATGCATACTTATTACTCTTTATCCCTATGAACTACATGTGTTTTCATATTTTTCTGATGGCTAAACTTGTTTGCATTACTGCATCAAGATGTGTTCAACATTATTTTGTAAGAGTTACTTAAGTGGAATGTTTTATTTGGGTTCTACTCAATTTGAAATTTGGATAGAATTTTTATTTCATATAAAATACATTGATGATTGTATGAGTTTGTATGCATTTAATTAAATCTAGAAGTGTTGATTTTATTTCTCAAAGTTATTATTAGATGCTTCGTTGAAATGAGTAAAATTTATGAGTTGAATTAATTTTCTAAGGATTGCTTGGAATTGAAATTAAAAATTATATCATAATTTTGGAATGAGTTATTGAGGAGTTTATGAAAGAAACTATCTTAGATTAATCTAATGTATGAAATGAAATGGTTAAATATTATACTTTCCTTCATTTTATGTTTTATAAATAAATAATGGTCATATGCATACGTGTTTCTCTTTATTTCTATTAACTGCATGTGCTTTCATCTTCTTCTAATGGCTAAACTTGTTTACACTACTATATCATGGCATGCTCAACATTATTTTGTAAGAGTTATTTAAATGGAACATTTTATTTGGGTTCCACTTAATTTGAACCTCAACTAGAATTCCTATTTCATATAAAATATATTGATGATTATATGATTTTATATGCATTTAATTATACATAAATATTTTTTTATTTATGTACTTCTAGATTTCTAGTTCACTTGAAACCTACTGAGTGCATGTATAGATTATACTTGTTTGAATCTGAAACATGTTATTTTATTATATTTAATCATAGTAGAAAATGTTGTATAAAGGGGTTTGTTTTTTTTAATGAATTATTTCTTATATGAGTGGTTAAGGTGATATTTGTTCATTGTTTTCAAAGAATTCTGAACTGAAGTATGGCTAGAAATTATTAGAATTTATGTGAATTTGAGTGTAATATGTTATTTTCCTTTAACCTTATAATTGATTGTATAATCAATGAGTAACTGAATATACACTCTTGGTTTTAATATGTTTCTATTTCATTGAATTCTTTTTTATTTGATTTTATCGCATTGGCTATTTCTAATATAATTTTGTAAAATGGATTCAATTATAGGTTTCCCATGAAATTTATTTGATGAATAATGATGTTGATCATAATTGTATCACAGGTTGTTTAATTAAATAACAACATTCATCTTATGGACTGATTGTTATGTGAATTAAAAAGGAACACATTGGCAATAGTGTGGTGACCTTTAGGCCATAAAGAAAATAAAAACTTCAATTAGTAACACTTAATAATTTCCTATGAAGCCTTGAGTTTTAATATTTTCTTGTTTATGATTTTTTTATGTAATGATATTTTCTGTTGTATACTTATAAGAATTTAAAATAAATCTACATGTGTTAAATTGATTTTTGGTTATTATTTATGATTTAATTTTATAAAATAATGCCTCATTATGAGATTAGTTCAACAAAGTAACTTGTACTCTTAATGAAGACCTATTTAACCTAAATGATAACATAGGTTGTTAGAGTTATCCTTTTCAGTTAGACTGGTCTCAAATTTATTAACCATCCTCAAGTAAAACTGAAACCCATTGAGGAGAGTGAGGTATTTACCTATGGATAAGGACCTATAAATGGTCCTATGTTGAATAAAGAGTGCCATATATGGCACTTGGGTCCTATCCATGTATGTGTACATCGATACACTCTGAACCCCATAAACATTCTTAAAGGCAACCCTCTTCCTCATAGCACCCTTTTATGAGTAGTTACCTCTACCTAATTACCTCATTTCACCTCTTTTGGTTCTAGTTGCACATATGTGAGTGTGTTAAATGATTATGTCTTACATTAACAGGTGAGGTATCAGGTCCGACATGCATCCAAAAATTTACTCTAATATACAAATCCAATTTTTTTTTGGGGGGGGGGGGGGGGGGGGGGGCGGGGTTGTTTCATCTAGTATCAATTTAGTTTTCTAGTTTAGGTAACTTTGGGAATGAATATTTATTTTAAATATATAATCTACTGAGTTATCACTTTGTAATTCTCAGGATGGGTAGAATACGATCGAATAGTGGAAACATCCATAATAACCTATATAATGTTAACATGGCTAGGGGAAAAGTTAGAGGATGAGGTAGGGGTCATCATGGTTGTATCCCCATTCGTAACCAAAAAGAGTTTCCCATAAATAAGATAATAGTAATAATTAGGTTCCAAATTCTAATGAAGTTGGTGCGAATCCAACTGACAAACATGAAGAAATCTTTAGTGGGATTTTGACTGCCTTAAACACTTTACAAGGAAAGATTTATAGTTAAGAACAAAGGTAAAATAATCTTGAATGGGTATCAAAATAGGAAGTACCCAAATTGGAAATGGGATAAGTAGAAGGACCTATAATACAAGAACTACCTTTGAACACAGTTGACCCAATCATCAAAGAGCTGAAGAAGCTTCCATTGCCTACCTTTTCGAGTGAATAATCAAGTGATGTAGCCGATGCATGGCTGGTACACTTGCAAATATATTTCAACTTGCACAACATTCCATCAAATGTGAAAGCAAGATTGGTATCTTATTAGTTGATTGGTCCCACAATATTGTGGTAGAATCACCTTTGTGCCATTGAAAGATATCAGCCCATGGATCTAACCTAGTCAATTTTTGAGACCTAGTTTTAAAAAAGATACCTGAATACCAATTATAAAGAGCAAAAAATCATTGATTTTTAACTTATAAATCAAGAAAACATGTTTGTTGTTGATTATGAGAACAAGTTTCTAGATATAATATGTCATGTAAATTATATGCATGACAAGGAAACCAAGATCACTAAGTTTAAACTTGAGTTCAAAAAAATATTGATGCATGAAGTCAATATGATAAACCTAAGGACTTTGGCAGCGGTGATTGAATTAGCCTATAGAGCTAAGGAAAAAGAGAAGTCTCACCAAAAGGTAAGGCAAAAATTTAAATCAAACAGGAAGCAATCTAAAGCTAAAAGTCTTTCTTCCATGAACAAGAACTTCTAAAAATTAGATCAAAATCACATATTTTCTAGTAAAAATATAAATTTTAACAAGTTTTTGAATCAAAACAAAAATTTCAATTCCCAAGGATCATTTAAATTTGGTTCTTTTAAGAAGGAACAACATCAAAACAACCAACGTGGCCCAACCGTAGGTGATAATATTATTCCAGTAACATCATCTAGACTTATTATTTGTTGAGAATGTGATGAAAACTAATATAAAAAGGATTGTTCCAAATTGAAATTGGTCCAATCAGCGAATCATAGGGTATATGTTGTTATTGATAATCAAAATACTAACTTTTAGGCGACTCCAAATGAAAGTAGAGGTATTATAGATGGGTTTCCTTTAACTATTTTAATTGATTTAGGTGTAATTGACTATTTCATATCTCCTTTTACTAATAAATAAAGTAAAATTAAACCTATTTTGATAAGAGAAGATTGGGAGTTTGAGTTCATACTGAAAAAAAGTTACCTATTCTTGAATGCTTGGAATAACTTGAACTTGATCTTGATGTCTTCAAGACCAAAGTAAATCTATTGCTCATGTCTTTGGAATCTTATGATCTCATTCTTAGAATGGATTGACTACAAGAACACCAAACCATAATTGATTATGTTGATAAAAGAGTACAGTGTATTAATGACCTTGGGCAACTTGTAAAAATATAAGGTATTCAAGGGTTGGAAAGGTGTAAGACACTTTCATCCTTACAGCTAAAAAGGGATGCAAGATTTATACAGTCCCACTGTAAGAACTAAGGAAAAGGAACTAGTTCACACAAATTTTTCTAGTTTGAATGAGTTCATGGATGTCCTTCTTGAGAAACTACATGGATATCTCATAAGCATGAATTTGATTTTTCCATTGATATAATGCTTGAATCTACCCCTACATCTAAATCTCCCTACCGTATGAATTTGGCTAACCTATAGGAATTAAAGGCATAACTATAATATATTTTGGATAGTGGAAGTATCTAGTCAAGTGTCTCCTTGGGGTGCTCAGATGGTGTTTGTTAATAAGAAAGATGGTATATTAATATTTTGCATTTATTACCACTTGCTTAATAAGGTAAAAATTAAAAATTGGTATCCTTTGCCAAAGAAAGAATATTTATTTGACCAAATGAAAGGTGTTTCAATCTTATCAAAGATTGATTTAAGGCAAGGGTAGCATCAACTAAGAATTAAAAAAAAAAGATATTCATAAATCATCTTTTAGAACTTAGTATGACATTGTGAGTACACGATATTGCCATTTGGCTTAATTAATGCACTTCTAGCCTTCATGAACTTTATGAACAATGTGTTTAGAGACTTTCTATATAATTTTGTGCTCATATTTCTTGATGATATTCTCATTTACTTCAAGAATAAGACTAAACATGATTAACACCTTCGTTTAGTCTTGTAAAGACTAAGATAATATAAGTTGTATGGGAAACTCTCCAAATGCACATTTTATAAATCTAAAATTCATTACTTAGGGCATATTATTTATAAGACTAGCATTGTTATAGATCTAGTGAAACTAAAAGCCATATAATATTGGTTTGCTCTTACAAATGTGTATGAAGTGCACAGCTTGAAGGTCTTGGCTGGTTATTACCTACAACTTGTTAAAAAAATTCAGCATAGCCCATCCTATTACTTATTTGTAGTGCAAAGGCAAGAAATTTGTATGGATGCCTCAATGTGAGAAGGTTTTTATAAAGATAAAAGTGCTTCTAATAGCAACACCTATTCATATCATTCCAAACCCAAATGATAATTTTGAAGTATGGGTTGATGCTTTTAAGGAAGGATATGGAGGTATCTTGACTCAAAATGGCCAAGTTGTGGCTTATGAGTCACATAAAATCAAAGAACATGAAGATAATTATCCCATGCATGACATGAAGCTTTTTGCCATTGTCCATGCACTTAAATTATAGAACTATTTTCTACTGAGAAAATATTTTAAGGTGAAGTCTGGTCACCACAACCTTGAGTACTTGTTCTCTTAAGATGATTTAAATGCATTCTAGTGGAGATGGCTAGAATTTTTTATCAATTTTAATATGGACATATCATATGTCAAAGGCAAAGAGAATCATGTGGTTGATGCACTCAGCAAATGCACGTATCTTATTACCTTGTCATTTTTAAAAGGATATTTTAGAAGTGTTGTATGAGAATGGCAGCTTGTTGATGAATTCTATCATGATGTAAGATCATATTTGGCTATCGAGTCTATAGCAAATAAATTTATTAATTTTTATATTGAAATAAATGGCCTTGTAAGGCATAAAAACATAATTTATGTACCCAAGTCAAGTGACTTAAGAAATTTTTTGTTAAAATAAATGCATATAACACCTTATTATGCTCATCTAGGTGTCAAAAATATGATACATGAATTGATAAGGCTCTATTTTTGGCCTAGAATGAAACATAATGTCACTAATTTTATGATGAAATATTTAGAATGCCAGCATGTTAAAGTTGATCATTGCCATCTAGGAGGGTTGATGTACCCTCATGATATTCCAAGAGAAAAGTGGGTTGTAATCTCACTTAATTTTATTTGTGGGGATGCCTAAATCATGTAGCAAGCATGATACTATACTTGTGGTAATTGATAAGGCCACTAAATTTGGCCACTTCATTACTTGAAATTTAATGGATGACGCTTCTATGTTCATGGAATGTCTCATGAAAGAAGTGGTTAGAATTCATGGCATACCTGAAGTGATTCTTTCAGACCGTGATAAATTATTTACATCAATATTTTGGAAATCTTTGATCATAACCTTTGGGATGCAATTAAATTTTAGTTCTTCATATCATCCAAAAAATGATGGTTAAGCTGAAAGGATCAACTAAGTGGTTAAGGACATGCTACACATGTATGTCATGAAGCAGTAAACTAAATGGCAAGATTAAATCCATTTTTTTGAGTTTGCATATAATAATTCTTATCATTTTGCAATAAAGATGGTACCTTTTGAAGCTCTATATAGGCAAAAGTGTAGAACTGTACTTGACTAGGATAGCTTAGAAAATAGAGTTATTGTTAAGTTTGATTTATTGTTAGAATATGACAAACTGATGGAATTAATAAGGCAAAATCTGAAAGTGGCATTGGATTGGCAAAATAATTATGTTAATCAAAAGAGGAATCTACATGAATTCAGTGTGGGTGACAATTGTTTTTTGCATGTTAGACTGCAAAAAATCTCAATAAAATTTGGTAAAATTTCCAAGCTAACTCCATGTTTTGTCAGACCCTTCAACATTGTGGAGAAGATTAGTCATATTACTTATCGACTAGCTCTTCATCCTTATCTATCAAGGATTCATAATGTATTTCAAGTTGCTTTGCTAAGAAAATATATACATGAACCATCTCATGTTTTGGATTGGAATTATTTATAGATCAAGGATGAAAAAAAGATTTAATTAGAACTAGTGAGAATCTTGGACCATCACAACATTAAATTTTAAAATAGAGATATATAGTAGATTTTGGTTCAATAAGACTTGTTAAGTGAAAGAAGCACTACTTAGGAAGATGCACGTATTTTTAGGCAGTATTATGCATGGTTGTTTGACTAATCATCAAGATGACTCCCTTTCAAGGGGGAGGATGTTACAACCTCACCTTTTTGTGGTTTGATATATTATTTAAAATATTATTGTTATTGATGTATAACTGACTACTTTTTTTCTTTGCCTAAGTCATACTATGTGGTTGGATTTTATGTAGTGATATTTGGATTGCATGTTGATGACTTGGCATGTTTGGATTCTTCCCTTAATGATTTTATAGATTGATATTGTAGTTAATATTTTATTACAATTTTGTAATTACTTATTGATTATTCAATCATGTATTGTTGATGTATATTTTGTGGTTGCATGTACCATTATATGAGTTACACTAATGTTGGCATCAAAACATTAAGGTACTAGAGTGACTTTTGAGTAGTCAAATGAGTTTCGATAAGTATCCATGTTTTTTGATTATTTTACCCACCATTGGACAATCTTGATTAATCCATTTGTTATGTCATTATTTTGATATTTGTATCTTTTTGTATTTTATTTTGTGTACTATTTTTTACTATTATGTGTTTGTCACATGATTAACATAGAGTCAATTTGATTTTATTATTATTATTACAATGGTCTGCAGCAAGATCCATCTTTCACCTTCATGAATGACTTGCCTCTCCTTTCCATGTTAAATCTTCTTGATTAGACAATGGACTCCCCAAATACTTACCTAGACCTACCCCATGACACACCCCCACACATGGATTATTACCTAGACTACCTGATATATTATGGTGGTATGGTTATTTGGGTTAGATGGCATTAACATTTAAATTATGTGTTAAAATTATTAGATGTTTTTTATTATTTTTAATGGTTAATGGCTCAACTTTTCTAGATGGTCATTTATGACCATTATATTAATGGAAATTTTGATGGGGGTTACTTTGGGAAGTATTCAATGGCAATGGAGGAGGTTTTCTCTCTCCTTACATTGAATAAGGGAATTGAATAAGGTATGCAGAGTTGGACAGAAGGAGTGGGGAGTTAGTTAGTGGGTGGAAGGATTGGACATAGGTAGGAAGATGGAAAAAAATGGAGGAAAACATACGGAGGTGTTGGACAGATTTTTAATGCAAGCTTGTTTGGTGTTTTTTTTACCATGACTGTGTAAAAAATAAAGGTTTATTCAATCTAGTTTTAATATTTACTAGCTTTGTATTTTATTTCTCCCTCTACATTTTTATGTAATCATTTTGGACTATTGTCTGGTTATTTTTTAAGGAAAATTATAAAATATTGAGGTTGCATACATAGCCAAAAGTTTTAGGACTTCAGAATGAGTATCTAGCACTTGATATGGTTTGATATTCCATTTTGCATATAAATGTTAAAAATGGGTTTGATATATATATTATCTAGTTTAATATAGTTGATACTCATATGAATCTTGGCCTATAAGTTCTTTGTTATTTTGTGGATGCATGCTTTCATTCTCCTTTTAAACAGTTGACTGTGTGCATTTTAAATCTCTATGGGTTTAAAATTTGGTTACCAATTTAGGTCATCGACTTTAATACTTGGATATTTAAATAATGGTTTTAATAGATTTGGTTACATACATTTTGTGTATCCATTAAGAAGTTCAATTTTATTAATATTTCACCCTTGGGTTAGAATTGCGTTGTTATGTTCATTTTGTTACTCTTATTGAATGTATTATTTAAATGGGTCATGGTACTTCTTGTATCGACTGCATGCCAATGTATGTTGAATGTTGATGAATTTTATAAAAATTATTTTTGAGATTTATTAATATTAATGACTTTGTTTTTATGTGAGTCATGGGTTCTTTGAAGCTAAGTTTCGATTGAGTTTTTTTTTGTCTATTGGATATTATACTTATCAAGACTTAAATATTACACACACACACACACACACACACACACACACACACATTATATAGTGTTTCATTTAATGGCCCTCTATATGTTACTTGAATGACATGATTTAGGTGGTTGTGTTGAGGGTTCATTGGAAATTATGTGTGTATTCTTTATAAATTATTGCATATTACTCAATGACCTATCTTTGTTGAATTTTAACATGAATATTAGGTGTTTTATGCTCTATTGAAAACTTTGAGGAATTTGGGTGAAGTCTAATGGAGTTTTATTTTTGTATATGTATATAAGGGTTTGATTATTAGAACCTACAAGTGTTTTTTTTTACAACTAAAATGATTTTTATATTGATTTAATGATTCAATGGAATCATATGAGGGTGATAGACCTCATGATGATCCCATAGATCTAATGGATCGATTCTAGATTTGTAATCAATTATCTTTTGAATGATTTATGGAATTATTGAATGTTGTTAGGGAATGTTATATGATTGAGTCAAATCAATGGTTTGACTAGTTATATGTTTATGTTTTCTATTCTATTTATGACTACATGGAGTGTATCCATGTTGGGTCACCATTCTTAAACTAGGTATAAATAGATAAGCATTAGCTAGTAAGTTTGCATGACTAATCTATAAGTTTGCAGCTAGGATAATATAGGTTTACCGTATACTTGGAAGGGATCCAAGTTGGTTTTTCCAAAATTTATGGAAATGGATTTAGTTGTTTAATCCATTGATATATCTTTTGATCAACCTATATTATTTATCCCCACTTTCAATTTATATTGATATTGGGTAGGTTATTTCCATCTTGCATTAGAATGGTGTCTATCTATCATTTGTTTATGCTATGTTGTGTTGAGATGTCCAATGGTTTCAAATTTAACTTGATCAAAAATCCCTTCTTGACCCTGGTTGTCTATGGTAACCACCATATATCTGATGGTTGGGGTGGTAAGGGCCACTGATGATTGGACTCATAGGACTTATTGGGAGGGTTTATTTTATTCGGTTATTTTTTGTTCCATTCTTGGATGATCTTGAGAATAATGTGAAGTAAGTGGTAATGAATTATTTCATGTTGTTTATACATTCTTTACTTAGTTATTAATTTTTAATATTATTGGTTCATGAATGTAGTTAATATCTTATCTCGATTCGATATTGGTTTAATTATGTTAGGGATGTATGATACACTAACCTATGTTTTTAATGGAATGTAGGGAAAAAATGCAAAGCTTAAGTTTTTTTTATGTGGTAAGATGTTGAAGTTACTTATATGACTGAAGGTAATTCATTATATATGTTAAGTTATTGGAATGTTTAGATAGACCTCATTCCTATTGCTAACTTAGAATATTCTTTTGATACTATTAACATAGTATTGATCTCTTGATTTAGTTATATGATCTTGTTTATTTAGATAAGAGTACTTGATGGTTAATATGAGTAAGGTTTTACTCAGGCATATACACAGAGTTTACTTTGATGTTAAAAGCATACATAAATATGTTAATTATACTTGATAAGTAAATTAGAGTTTCAATTTAATAATGGTTATTGTTGATTCATATAATAGTTACTTATGATTTGATTATGAATGATGATTTAAAGTAAAAATATAGAACATGAGGATTTCTTAGATGTTTTTAGCTATGCATGGATTATACGATTAGTCTAATTACACTTGTTACTGGTGTATATGGAAAACATAAACAAAAACCTTTATCTAATACATACTTGGTTGTGCCTAAAGGTATATATATATCATTTTTATTAAATTTGAAAGTGTTGATTTTATTTCTCAAAGTTAGTATTATACACTTCGTTGAAATGAGTAAAAATCCTGAGTTGAATTTGTTTGTTAAGGGCTACCTAGAATTGAAATTAAAAATTATATTGGAATTCTAGAATGAGATGTTGAGGAGTTTATGAAGGAAATTATCTTAGATTACTCTAATGTATGAAATGAAATGGTTAAATATTGTGCTCTCCTTTGTTTTATGTTGTATAAATGAATGATGGTTATATGCATACTTGTTACTCTTTATCCCTATAAACTGCATGTGCTTTCATCTTCTTCTGATAGCTGAACTTATTTGCACTACTGCATCATGACGTGCTCGACATTATTTTTTAAGAGTTATTTAAGTGAAACATTTTATTCGGGTTCCACTCAATTTGAAACTTAGTTGCAATTCTTGTTTCATATCAAAAATATTGATGATTGTATGAGTTTGTATGCATTTAATTATGCAAAAACTTCTTTTGTTTATGTACTTCTAAATTTCTAGTTCACTTGAAACCTATTGAGTGTATGCATATATTATACTTGTTAGAATCTAAAACATATTGTTTTATTGTATTTAATCATATTTGAAAATGTTGTATAAAGGGGTTTGTTCCTTTAATGAATCATTTCCTATATGACTGGTTAAGTTGATAGTTGTTCATTATTTTAAAAGGATTATGAACTGAAGTATGGCTAGAAGTTATTAGAATATATGTGAAGTTATATGCGTTGAAAATGTTAATTTCCTTCAACCTTATAATTAATTGTATAATCAATGATTAATTGAATATATACTCTTGGATGTAATATGTTTCAATTTCATTAAATTCTCTTTTATTTGATTATATCACATTGGTCATTGCCAATATAATTTCGTAATATGGATTAAATTATCAACTTCCCATGAAATTTATTTGATGAATAACCATGTTGATCATAATTGTATCACTATTCATTTAATCAAATAATGGCATTCATGCTTATGGACTAAGTGTTGTGTGAACTAAAAAGGAACATGTTGGCAATGGTGGAGTGACCTTTATGTCATGAGGTGAATAACAACCTCCACTGATAGCACTTAATTATTATCTGCAAAGCTTTGAGTTTCAATATGTTCTTGTCTGTGCTCTCTTTTATTTGATGATATTTTATGTTGTATACTTATAGGAATTTAACATGAATCTACATGTGTTTAATTTATTATTGGTTGATATTTATGATATAATTTTATAAAATTATACCTAATTATGAGATGAGTTCAAAAAAGTAACTTGTAATGTTAACAAAGAACTATTTAACCTAAATGATAATATATGTTGTTAGAGTTATCCTTTTTAATTAGATTGATCTCAAATTTCTAACCATCCTCAAGCAGAACTGAAACCCACTAAGGAGAGAGGTATTTACCTAGGGATAATGACCCATAAATAGTCTTATATGGAAGAAAGAGTGCTACATATGGCACTCAGGTCCTATCCATATATTCATACATCAATACACTTCGAACCCCATAAACATCCTTAAAGGCAATCCACTCCCCCATAGCACCCTTTATGAGTAGTTACCTCTAGCTAATTACCTTAGTTCACCTCCTTTGGTTTTAATTGTACACATGTGGGTGCACTGAATGATTATCATTTGCATTAGAAAGTGAGGTATCATATCCAACACACATCCAAAAATGTACTCTGATATACAATTCCATTTTTTTTTTGGGAGGGGGGGTGTTGTTTTATCTTGAATTAGAGTAGTTTTCTACTCTATGGAACTTTGAGAATGGATATTTTATTTTAAAATATGTAATCTACTGAGCTGTCACTTTGTAATTCTCAAGATGGTTAGAACATGATCGAGCAGTGACAACATCCAAAATAGCCTGTATAATGTTAACTCATCTAGATGGAAAGATAGAAGATGAGGTAGTGGTTATCGTGCTTGCATCCCCTTTCATAACCAAGAAGATCTACCCATAAATAATCCTAACAATAATAACAAGGTTCCAATTATTGATGTTGTGAGTGGGAATCCAACTGACAAACATGAGAAAATATTTAGTAAGATTTTGACTACCTTGAACACTTTTCAAGGAAATATTAACAACCAAGAATAAAGGCTGAATAATCTTGAAGGGATATCCCAAGAGGAAGTACTCAAATTATAAATGGGACAAGTAGAAGGAACTATAATACAAGAACTACCTTTGACCATAGTTGAACTAATCATTAGAGAGTTGAATAAGATTCCACCACCTACCTTTTTAGGTGAGGAATCAAGTGATGCAACTGATGCATGGCTAGTACACTTGCAAAAATATTTCAACCTACACAACATATCATTGAATGTGAAAGCAAGGGTGACAGCTTATCAGCCGATTAGTCCCATAGCATATGGTGGAATCACCTTTGTACCATTGAAGGATATCATCCCATAGACCTAACTTGGTCAATTTTTGAGACCCAATTTTGAAAATGTACCTAAACACCAATTATAAAGAGCAAAAAAACATGGATTTTTAGTTTCTAAAGCAAGGAAACATGTATGTTGTTGAGTATGATAATAATTTTCTAAATCTACTACATCATTTAAACTATATGCATGACAAGGAAACCAAGATCATTAATTTTAAATTGGGATCAAGGAAATATTGATACATGATGTCAATATGACAAATCCAAAGACTTTGGCAACAACAATTGAATCAGCCAATAGGGTTGAGGAAAAAGAAAAGTCTCACCAAAATGCAACGTAGGAATTTAAATCAAATAGGAAGCAATCTAAAGTTAAAATTCTTTCTCCCATGAACAATAAATTCCAAAAATTAGACCAAAATCATAAATTTTTTGGTAACAATAAAATTTTTAACAAGTTTTCTAATCAAAACAAAAATTTCAAGTCTTAAGGATTATCTAAATCTTGTTCTTTTAAGAAGGAACAACATCAAAATAACTAATGTGGTCCATCCACATGTGCATATATTATTTTGGTAGCATTATATAGACCTATTATTTTCTAAGAATGTGGTGACAACCACTATAAAAAGGACTATTCCAAACTAAAATTGGGTCAATCAGTGAATCATAGGGTATGTGTTATTGTTGATAATTAAAATGTTGACTTGCAAGCCACTCCAATTAAAACCACATGTACTATAAATGGATTTGATTTAACTATTTTAATTAATTCAAGTGCAAATAATTTTTTCATGTCTCTTTTTTGCTACTAAACAATGTAAAATCAAACCTATTTTGATATGAGAAGGTTGAGAGGTTGAGTCCTTTACTGGTAAAAAGATACTTATTCTTGATTGCTTAGAATAAGTTGAACTTGATCTTGGCATTTAAAATACCAAGGTGAATCTATTCATCATGCCTTTGGGATCTTATGATCTCATTTTTGGAATGGATTGGCTGCAAGAACACCAAACCATGCTTGATTGTGTTGGCAAAAGAGTGCAGTGCATTAATGACCTTAGACAATTTGTAAAAATATAAGGTAGTTAAGAGATGGAAAGGCATAGAATCTTTTAACCTTTATAACTAAAAATGGATATTAGGAATGGCTACAAGCCTTATGTAATCTAGCTACAAGAATTACCCAAGGAAATAGAACTAGTTCACATTGATTTTCCTATTTTGAATGAGTTCATGGATGTGTTTTCCAAAAAATTACCTAGATTGCTACCTAAGCATGAATTTGATTTTTCCATTGATATAATACTCGAATCTACCCCTGCATCTAAAGTTCCCTACTACATGAATATCACTGACCTGTAAGAATTAAAGGTACAACTATAAGAACTTTTAGATAGTGAAAGCATCTGGACAAGTGTGTCTCCTTGGAGTGTTTTGATGGTCTTTATTAAGAAAAAAAATGGTGCATTAAGACTTTTCATTGATTACCACTTACTTAATAGGGTAACAATTAAAAATTGATATCCTTTTCCAAGGATAGATGATTTATTTGACCAAATGAAAGGTGTTGCAGTCTTCTTAAAAAATTATTTAAGATAAGGCTACCATCAATTGAGAATTAGAGAAGAGGACATTCATAAAACAACCTTTAAAACTTGGTATGGACATTATGAGTTCACAGTACTATAATTTGGCTTAACTAATACAATTGTAGTTTTCATAAACCTTATGAAAAACATGTTTAGAGACTTTTTGGATACATTTGTGTTGGTATTTCTTGATGACATTCTTATTTAATTCAATAATGAGTATGAACATGATCAACACCTTTGTTTAGTCTTACAAAGACTAAGACAGCATAATCTATATGGGAAACTCTCCAAATGTGAATTTTATGATCCTAAAATTCATTACATGGGCCACATTATTTCTAAGGCTAGCATTGCCATAAATCTAGTGAAAATAAAAGCCATACAAGATTGGTTTTCTCCTACAAATGTGCATGAAGTATACAACTTCATGGCCTTAGCTAGTTATTACTAGCAATTTGTTAAAAAAAAAATCCATTGTAGCCCATCTTATTACTTATTTGCAATATAAAGTCAATAAATTTGTATGGACACCTCAATGTGGGGAGGCTTTTATAAAATTAAAAGTGCTACTAACAACACCTATTCTTATCATTCCAGACTCAAATGGTAATTTCAAAGTATGGGATGATGCTTTTGAGAAAATATATAGAGATATCTTAACTCAATATGTCTAAGTTGTGGATTGAGTCACAGAAACTCAAAGAACATGAAAAGAATTATCCTATGCATGACAAGGAGCTTTCTTCCATTTTCCATGCACTTAAACAATGGAAACATTTTTTTTAGGAAAAATTTTAAGGTAAAGTTTGATCATCATAACCTTGACTAATTATTATCTCAAGATAATTTAAATGCACGTCAGTGTAGATGGCTCAAATTTTTGAGAAATTTTGACATAGACATATCATATATCAAAATCAAGGAAAATCATGTGGTTGATGCACGTATCTTGCTACCTTGTCAGTTATACAATAAAATTTTAGAAGCATTGTGTTAGAATAGTAGCTTAATGATGAATTCTATCATGATGTAAGAGTAGGTTTAGTTGATGAACCTATAGCAAATAAATTTGTTGATTTTTTTGTTGAAATAGATGGCCTTGTAAGGCATAAAAATAGAATTTATGTACCCAAGTCAGGTGATTTTAAGAGATTATGTGTTAAAATAAGTGCATACAACACCTTATTATGCTCATATAGTTATTACGAAGATGATACATAAGTTGAGAAGGCTCTAATTTTGGCCTGGTGATCCAAAACTCAAAAGTCTTGGTTGAAGAATATTTTAAGAACACACAAATAATAATGTTATCTTTGAGAAGAGATGTTTATTGCTCAAAATTAAAGATACAACATATACCTATCTCTAAGAAGAGATGTCTATTTTCTTGTTTGGGTTACATATCTATTTATACCTATTTTTTAAGGGAAGAGGAGGATGTGGAAGGTCACCAATATTGAGGGAGATGAAATGGTTTAACTTCCATGAATTACAACACAAAATTTGAGAAATTATTATTTTTAGAAACTTATTATTTTTAGACTACACTACTAAAATTAAAATTTAGGGAACTTCCATTTTTTTAAAGGGTCAAAACATATCAAGTAGATATCCATGACATCTCATGGTATTCCCCTCATTATTATCTTTCTAATAATTCAAACGAGGAGTCAAATGGAGTTATGGTGCAAAAGTTATGGCTCTTGGAAGTTCTACCGCCAATTGGGGTAGGACCATCACCCGAATTGTCTCCTGAAGTGTTGCTTGGATCATCGCTTGAAGTGTTGTACGGATCACCTGGATTAAAACATAATGTCATCAATTTTGTGGTAAAATACTTGGAACACCATCATATTAAAGTTGAGCATTACCATTTAGGAGGCTGATGTACCATCATTATATTCAAAGAGAAAAGTGGATTGTACTATCACTTAAATTTATTTTGAGGCTACATAAATCATGAAGAGAGAATGATACTATACTTTTGGTAATTGATAAGTCCACTAAAATTGGACACTTCATTATTGTAAATTTAATGGATGATGCTTTTATTTTTGCATAACATTTCATGAAAGAAGTGGTTAAACTTCATGGCATACTTGAAGTGATTATTTCAGGCAATGACAAATTTTACATCAATATTTTGGCAAAATTTGACTAAAACCTTTGGAATGTAGTTAAATTCCAGCTCTTCATATCATCTAAAAATGGATGGTCAAACTAAAAGGCTCAACCAAGTGGTTGAAGATATGTTGGACATTTATTCATGGACCATCAAACTAAATAGAAATATTACCTCCATTTGGTTGAGTTTGCATAAAATAATTCTTATCATAATGGGATAAATATGAAAACTTTTGAAGCTCTATATGGGTGTAAGTGTAGAGCTCCACTTGGTTGGGACAACTTAAAAAATAGATTTGTTACTAGGCCTAATTTGCTGCTAGAATATGATAAACTGGTGGAATTAATAAGGTAGAATTTGAAAGTGGTATCGAATTAGTAAAAGAGTAATGCTGATCAAAAAAGGACTCTGTATAAATTCAACATTGGTGACAAGTTTTTTCTATATGTTAGACCATAGAAAATCTCAATAAAATTTGGTAAAACTTCCAAGCTAACTTCATGTTTTATCAGGCCCTTCGACATTATGGATCAGATTAGTCTTATTGCTTATCGGTTGGCTCTTCCTCCTCTATCAAGGATTCATGATGTATTTCATGTTATTTTTCTAAGAAAATACACACCTTATCCATCTCAAGTTTTAGATTGGAATCATTTATAGGTCATGAAAGAGCAATATCCTGTTAGAATTAGTGAAAATCTTGGACCATCATTGCATTAAAATGTGAAATAGAGATATACAATAGATTTTATTTCAATAGGACCTGCTGAGTGAAATAGTCACTACTTGGAAAAATACACATCTTTTAGGCAACATTATGCATGGTTGTTTGACTAGTCACCAGAATGACTCCCTTTAAAAGAAGGGATGATGTTACGACCTCACCTTTTTATGATTTGATATATTATTTAAAATATTATTACTATTGATGTATAACTAACTACTTTTTTATTTACCTAAGTTGGATTATGTGGTTGGATTTGATCCAGTGATATTTGCACTGTAGATTGATGACTTAGCATGTTTTGATTCTACGCTTGATGATTTTATAGATTACTACTATTGTTTCTCTTAATTTTTGTTTATTTCTTAATTTTGGAAGAAGATAAGAAACTAGTAATAAGGGTGTGGTAAATACCTGGTTGTTGATATGCATGTGATCCAAATGAATGTAGATAGATCCCTTTTATCTTGGAAGGATTACCTATAAATAAGAAAACATGAAGAAAAAGAGTTGTTAGCAAGATAGTTAGGTGGATTGCCTAGCGTGAGCTAGATCTAAGAAGTATGAGCTTGCTAGGAGGTTATCAATCTAATTTTGATAATAATTAAGTTAAAAATGATAAAATAAATATACTTACATTAAATAATAAAAAGTAACTAAAATGAAATACAAGAAGTAGATGAATGTTTGATAGAAAAAATGACTAAATATAGAAAAAGTGGGTCAATACTAGTGCTAAAGTAGATCAGATCAGGTTCAAAAAATTAGGTAGGGGTCTGTGAATAGGCAAGGATATAGATAGTTAGATTTGGTTGGGGGTAAGGGGTTAAAGATAACTTATTATTTCATGCCACAATGACCTTCAGTGGTTGTGCTAATCATCGATGGTTAAGTTGATCATTAGCGATTAGGTAACCATCGATGGTTGGGGGTGATCATTGGTGATTATGCTAACCATCTATGATTGCCTGTAGATTTCTAGAAGTGTTCATAAAATGAGGTTGTAGGCTGGGTCAAAGTTCTAGTAATGGTCTTTTAAGGATCTAGTCAGAAATGGAATATTAGAAGATAGGCGTAGAAAGGCCTGATGAGGTAGAAAGGTGAGAAACCAAAATAACAATGTTGAAGTATAAATATACATGTTACTTGTTAATTGGTTGATGGTTGATGACTGGAGAAATTTTGGTAGAGTAACATTACTTTTACCTTGAGAGCAATTTTGGTAGAGGTTTAGATCTCTATTTTTATTACTAAATTTTTAGAAGACTAGGTGGCTAGAAATATTGAATACTTATGTGTAAGAATACTTGTGATGATCCATTAACCTCCTACTCCACTCTTTTTATAAGTAAAGAGAGATAGAGGATAGAAGGTTCCTATTTTAGGCTAGAATTGTACCCTTGTGAGAGATTTTTTTAGGCTCCCTTACTTTCAACTACAATATTGGAACAACCTCAGGTTGTGGGTATCTTATAATAAGGTTGAACCTCTAGGATTTTTAATGAGGCCAGCTTCTCAGATGCTTCACTTCAACTTTTTTCTCACACTAAAATCTATTATTGACTAAGGAAAAGGGAGAGAAAGATAACATGAAAGGGAAATCTAAGCTAAGCATAGTGATGCACCAAAATATAAAATGATCCACTTTCAGCCTAGAAACCTTAACAAATACTAATGAACCTAACCAAGACATAGACTAATATGATCCTATCTCAAGGCCACAAACATAAGTATTTTGTGTGGAGGTCGAAGGGAAACCCTATAATTTTAAGGACATAAATAAATAGGTCTGTATGAGACACTATAAACTTGTGACACTTCAAGAAAGTCACCAATGTCTAACACTTTACATAACCTACAAGAAACCAAAAGAATTAAATCAAGATACATAGAGAATATATAGATGATGAAAAGGGACATATATCTGCAAGTTAAACTCCAATAATTTATGCTTGACTTCAAACTAGAATCAAAAAATTCATCTCATTGCTTTAAGAGAGTGTTACAAGGCAATTTTGATAGAGTAGCTGTATCACCAGTCAAGGTATCTCTTTTTGAGGCTCAAGAGCCTGTATATATAGCAAAAAGGATGAGAGAAAAAGGGGAGAGAGAAAGGAAGAGAGGAGCCTATTAGAGACATGATAGCTAAGCTACTACCTTTTTGTAATGAATGTTCCACCATCCTTTTGACCAATTAGGGCACTGTTCAATTTTGTATAAAGAAACTTTACTTTTTCCTAATAACCTTGAGCTACCTTGTTGGTCAAAAAACATGGTATTATACAAGAAGGTATTTAATGCTAAAGATACCTTTTCTAATCACTTGATTTTTACCTATCATCCCCATGCCATCTTCACTTGTTTTGCATGCATAAAGACAAAATCCCCATAAATTTGAATATAGACTGAGCCATGTTACTTCTACATCAAGTGGCTATTTATCAGAGATGATTTTATTCTATTCAAGAAATTCAACTCATTCGATGAGCTATGCCACACATGGAGAGATGAAGAAATCAAGCCTATAGCTTTGGACAAGCCCAAGTATACACTTAATGCTACAACTACATCAAATTGTATGTTTCAAAAAAAACCAAGCTACAAGGTTAAATCAAATGATACTAATAATGAGGCAAAAAAAATAGTTAATTCACTATCACAATGTATAAAGTGGTTTCTCGTATTTTCCCCATAGAGGTGGTGATTTTCACGATTACATCAACTTCTTTATATCCTATTATAAAAGTTACTTGAGTGCAACCTTATTTCTCTCCCTCCAACATATAAGGTTGATATGTGTAAGACCACACATAAGGGACATGATAGTAATACATATTGTTAATATCATTGATTTGTTGGACATTCTACAAATAAATGCTACAAGCTAAGGAATAACATACAAGATCTCATTAACGACAACAATATTGAGCTTAGCACACCTATATAAGATTTATGACTAAAACCTATTGGAAATTCCAAGTTACAAATATTTTCTAATTTTCTTCCAAATTATAAGGCAATGGGAACTAAGGATACTTTTTATATAGATTATATATATAGTGCACATCTTCCTCCTTCGACATATCATTACCTAGTGGATAGTCTTATTGGTATAACACCTACTAGCTCTTACTTCAAAACCTGGACTAGATTTTTCCTATAGATGGAAAACCAATATAAAGAAATTAGTTTTATTGTACCCATTTATGTTGATGTAAGTCCATACAAATCCAAATAGTTACTTGTAAGGGTTCATATTTTGACATTTTTGGGCCCATCATGGGATATTTGAATCCCAAAGGCTATTTTATGAGTTTAAACTTTGACACTAGTATGAACATCATGTTTTCTTCAGACACTTTCTTACGAGCCTTTTTCTTCAGGCCTTTTCTTTCAGACAATTTTCTTAAACAATTTTCATGGACTTTTTTCTAAAGGAATTAAAGTTTGGACTTTTTTGAGAATGACCCTTCAGAATTACTGCATAAGACACTTTGGCATGGAAATGACTCTTCATAAAAAGTGTTTTGTCCCTTTGCTTTGAAAAGTGCCCTTTGAAAGAATTGAAAATGCCCTTCGAATTTTTATTTTAGCACTTTTTCCTGAACAAATTCCTTCGAAAGGAATTCTTCGAGTTTTTTCCTTTAGGTTCTTTGAAAAGGTCTTTTTCTTTGGGACAAAATTTTTGAAAGAAATCTACCTTTGAAAAAATTGTCTTGGATAATTTTATTGAAGGAAATGTGACTTTACCTTAAAATTACTTCAGCCTTTTGCTTCGGCCTAATTCTTTTAGACTTGTTTTTCTACTTTTCCTCTGGAAATGCCTTTTAGAAAAAAATAAAATGGCCTTTTGGCCTTTTATACTTGGGCACTTTTCCAAAAAATATATCCTTCATAACTTTTGAAAAGTGCCCTTCAGAAAAATTAAAGTGAACTATTTCCTTGAGAAAAGTACCCTTCAAGAAAAGTGTATCAGATACTTTGTTGTAGAAGAATTCCTTCAATAATTATAAAAAGGACCATTTTATTGAAGAGTTACCCTTCAAAAAAATTATCCTAAATAATTTTACCAAAAGAAAAGGTTTTTGTCTTTCACTTCAGACATTTTGTCCGAAAGAATTATCCTTTCAAAAAAATTATCCCAGACAACTTTTTTGAAAGGATTCAACACTTAGCCAAAAAAGGTCTCAAAATAAAAGAAACACATAATCCCCACAATGTCTGAAATAGTGAACAAGTAAAGACTTAGATGAATAAAATATTTTGCACTTAGCTTCTAGCTTGTAGGCTTATCCTTGAACACTGTTGTTGGATCCTTAGAAAACCTTACTTGGATCCTCTCTATGTACAAATGTTGGATCCACTTTTACACCTTTGATCCACTATTTTATCAAACCATGCAAGATCTTTATGTGTGAGCCAAAAATGGCCAAAATCTTTGGCAACTCATAGGGGTTGCATGTTTTTTGATGGAAGAGAACTTAGACCAATTGGTCAGAGTATAATCTATTGGCCACGGAGTCTCCATTTGTGTTCAACACATTGACCTAGTGTCAATCCTAGTTTAACCTCTCTTCAAACAAAAAAAGGACCCAAAAAGAACAAAATAGAACAAAGTGCCCAAGGCACTTATTGAAAGGAAACTAGCCTAGAACAAAACAAAGACAACAAATGAATGTGCCTAAAATAACACTTGGAGGAATTTGAACAAAAGTAATCTAATATATACACTCTAAAACTATGTGTACCCTTTCTTCCTAGATTAAAAGAAAAATTTGATACTTTTCTTGCATCATGGGTTAAGGGATTGAATAAGGAATGTAGCTTCTTGACCTTGGTCTTGATGCCTGCTTCTTCTTTGTTACAATTGTCAACTTCTTTGTCATTATGCTCAATGAGAACCAGGTAGCTCCAACTAGGTCAGCTATGTGAATCCAAAAAATCTCAAATTCTCCATATGGATCCTTAAATGCAACCTCTAATGGTGGCTTAATAAGGCATACATCTTTGATTTCTATGATGTCCTCAATAGGATTGGGCTTGTTATTTATTTCATGTTTTTTAGGTTTATCAAGGGGTTGATAGCCCATTCTGAAGACCTAAAATAAGTACATGTCTACAATGAAATCTTGAGGTGGTAGAGTTGAAAGACTACCCACTCCATCCCCTTTGATCTACTTGAAAAGGTTACTCTCCTTAGATACAACTAAACCATAGTTGCCTTGGAAAAGAACATAGTCGGCTCTCAAGATCTCAAACAAGTCCTCAAATGAGCCTTTCAAATGATTGTTAGCCTCTGGATACTCTTCAAGTTCATCAGTTTGATCAGTTATTTCATTCATTTCCTCATCCTTTTTATAAAGTGGTAGTTCATCCAAGGAATTGATGGCCTTGACCCCCTCATTCTCAACATAAAGTGATAGCTTTGCATCCTCAATAGTGTAGTCTATTTCATGCACAACTACAAAAGATTCATCAATATCTTCTCCTTTGTTCAAGAAGGCTGAGTTGGCTTTTTTGTTTACCAAGGGGGGCCTGTGGTGATTTCTTCCTCATAGTTACTTGTGACATCCTCTTTCTTAGCCTCTTTGGATGCATCTTCTTGGTTTTCCTCATAGAGGAGATGCTCTTTCTCAAAGAGTGGCATAATAGATTCTTGAAAACACTCAATAAGGTGAGAAAGGTTCAGGTAAGCTACCATAGGTTCTTGATTTTGTTTTTGAAGTTGCTCTAATTAGATCACTTTCACCTCTTCTTCTTGATTATTTGCCTCTTGAATGGCTCTCTATGAAGGAAAAGCTCTGGGATTTTGAGGCAAAAGGAGTGGATGTTGTAAGCTCTCTTATTTGACTTTAGGAATCACCACCTTTTCCTTCTTCTACATACTACTCTGAATGGATTTCCAAGATGGGAAAGATAGAGGCTCCCCTTTAACCTTATTATTCTAATTTTCCTCTTCTTTCCTTGTCTTCACTTCTAACTCTCTAATTTTATTGCTATGTTCTCTTGAAATATCTCCTCCTTAAGGTGGTTAGGAATAGAAGAAGGCTCTTGAAGAAGGATGATGGAGGTTTGTAGGGGTTCATATCCTTCTTTGTCTTAGACTCTTAATTCTAGATCTACCTTATTTTTCCCACTCCATGAATTTACCACTTGGTTCCATCTTGGAACCTTGAAGGACTTCATAAGGGGTTCTTGGGGAAGAATGGAGATGTGGATCTCAGTAGCAGGGTGTTTTACAACAAGCTCTTCATTTTTTTGATAGCTCCTTTGAATAGATTTCCAAAAAGGAAAGGTCTAAAGAACATATGAATGACTTAGAACATTCAAAGGAGCACTTGAAATGGTCACTTGAGGAATAATAGATGTCATATAAGAAGGTCTAGGTGGTGTAAATGTAGGCACAAAAGGTTGGCCCCTATTGTTCCTCAAGTCCTTTCAGCTTGTCCTCAATGCTCTAAATGTAATCGCCTATATCCATTATGTCACCTATGAGATTGTTCCAATTTACTCTCTCAATAGGGTCCCATTCTACTTTTATTTTTCCTAATGAACCTCTCACATAATGGATCTAATGAGTAGGGACATCTTGACCATAGCATTTCTGTGAGCACAATTCTAGAGCATGCTTTTCAAGACTTATTAGAGTTTTCCTAAGTGATGATATGGATGGCACATGATAGGGTTGATGAAGAAAAATATTATGATGGGCGTGTTGTCCATAAGAGAGATTAGGGCAATATTCTTGCATATACAGATCATGAGGAACTTGCCAAGGTTCATCATAGCCTTAATAGGGTTCTTGATAAGGTAGATAGGTGTTATATGGATTGTGAAGACCAAATTGGGACTGTTGATAAGTAGGTGGATAATAAGGATATTCACCATAGCTATTCATATTAGCCTCATATGGCAAGTGAGATGTAGGATTTGATCAAAATTTATAAAGAGACAAATTTGGTTTGATCATAACCAGAGGCTTTGATTTGGAGTCACCATTGGTGCTAATTATTTTTCTCCAAAAGATGATAGAGGAGAGACACACCAAAAATATTCCTCACCTTTGTCCCATCAGGCATGCTAAAAACTATTATAGGATAGAATTTCACCCTTGTGGGAGAGTTTTTTAGGCTTCCTCACTTCTAGCTACAATATTAGAACCACCTCAGGTTGTGGGTATCTTGTAATGAGGTTGAACCTCTAGGCTTTTTATTGAGGCTAGTTCCTCAGATGCTTCACTTCAACTTGTTTGCCACACTAAAATCTACTACTGACTATGGGAAAGGGAGAGAAAGATAACATGAAATGGAAATCTAAGCTAAGGATGGTGATGCACCAAAATATAAAAGGATCCACATTCAACCTAGAAACCTTAACAATTACTAATGAACCTAACCACGACACAAGCATAAGTATTTTGTGTGGAGGTCGAAGGGAAATCCTGTAATTTGAAAGATAGAAATAAATAGGTCTGTATGAGACACTATAAACTTGTGACACTTCAAGAAAGGCACCAATGTCTAACACTTCACACAACCTACAAGGAACCAAAATAATTAAATCAAGATACGTAGATAATCTACAGATGATGAAAAGGGACATACATCTGTAAATTCAACTCCAATAATGTATATTTGACTTCAAACCATAATAAAAAAATTCATCTCATTACTTCAAGAGAATGTTACAAG
The DNA here is from genome assembly GCA_037957365.1 of Torreya grandis. NCBI lineage: Eukaryota > Viridiplantae > Streptophyta > Pinopsida > Cupressales > Taxaceae > Torreya > Torreya grandis. Next base: position 452,087 of record JARHVA010001663.1, read on the forward strand.
GTAATTTTGATAGAGTAACTCTATCACCAATCAAGGGATCTCTTTTTTAGGCTCAAGAGCCTATTATATAGCAGAAAAAGATGAGAGAAAAGGGGGAGAGAGAAAAGAAGAGGGGAACCTTTTCAAGACATGATAGCTAAGTTGCTACCTTTTTGTAATGAATGTTCCACCATCCTTTTGACCAATTAGGGCACTGTTCTATTTTGTACAAAGAAACTTTGCTTTTTACTAATAACCTCGAGTTACCTTGTTGGTTAGCAAACATGCTAGAAGACAAGATAATCTCCAAGAATGTTTTTAATGCTCGAGCTACCTTTTTTAATCACTAGTTTTTACCTATCATCCCCATGCCATCTTCACTTATTTTGCATGCATAAGGACAAAATCCCCATAACATTGAATATAGATTGAGCCATGTTGCTTCTACGTTGAGCAATTATTTGTCAAAGATGATGTCCATGTCAAAGGATGAGGGCCTCTCCATTAATTACATCTACTATCTCCTTTTTTGAAACCTGGACCAGATCTTTCCTATAGATGGAAAACCACTATAAGGACATTAGTTTTTCTATACCCATTTATGTTGATGTAAGTCCATACCATTCCAAATGACTACTTGCAATGGTTCAAATTTTGACATTTGTCAGCCCTCATGGGATATTTTAATCCCAATGGCTATTTTATGAGCTTGAACTTTGACATTGGCACAAATGTCATGTTTTCTTCAGACGCTTTCCTATAGGCCTTTTTCTTCAAGATTTTTCTTTTGGATAATTTGCTTGAATAATTTTCATAGAATTTTTTCCAAAGGAATTAAACTTTAGAGTTTTTTGAGAATGACCCTTTAGAATTGATGCATAAAACACTTTTTCATGGAAATGACTCTTCGTAGAAAGTGTTTTGGCCCTTTTCTTTGAAAATTACCCTTCAAAAGAATTGAAAATGCCCTTTAGCTTTTTGTTTTAGCACTTCTTCTAGAAAGAATTCCTTTGAAAGGAATTTCTTCAGAGTTTTTTCCTTTGGCTTCTTTGAAAAGGTCTTTTTTTTTGGGACAAAAGTTATGAAAGAAATCTATTTTCAGAAAATTGTCTCAGACAAGTTTGCCGAAGGAAATGTGTCCTTTGCCTTAAAATTCCTTTAGCCTTTTGGTTTAGCATAATTCTTTTATACTTGTTTTTCTACTTTCCCTTTAGAAATGCCTTTCATAAAAAAATCAAATGGCCTTTCAGCCTTTTGTCCTTAGGCACTTATTCATAAAAGATATCCTTCAAAACTTTTGAAAAGTGCCCTGTCTAAAAGAAAAGTTCCCTTTATAAACCTTAAAGTGAACCATCTCCTTGAAAAAGGTACTCTTCAAGAAAAGTGTATAGGAAAATTTGTTTTAGAAGAATTCCTTTAGGAATTTTGAAAAGGACCATTTTATTGAAGAGCTACCCTTTGGGAAAATTGTCCTAGATAATTTTCCCAAAATAAAAGGTCTTTGTCTTTTGCTTCAGACATTTTTTCTGAAAGAATTATCCTTTTGAAAAATTTATCTTAGATAATTTTTTTGAAAGGATTCAACACTTGGCCAAAAAAGGTCCTAAAAGAAAAGAAACACTTAGTCCCCACAAAGTCTGAAAGAGTGAACAAGTAAAGACTTGGCTGAATAAAATATTTTGCACTTAGATTCTAGCTTACAGGTTCATCTTTAAACACTATTGTTAGATCCTTAAAAAACCTTTCTTGGATCCTCTTTATTTGCAAATGTTGGATCCACTTCTACGCCTTTGATCCATTGTTTCATCAGATCATGCAAGAGATTTATATGTGGGCCAAAAATGGCTAACATTTCCCTAGTAGGTTGGCTTACTAATTTTGATGCTTGGGAGTTTGTTATCACTACATAGGGTGAACATATTTAATTGTGCCTCATTAGCTCACACACAGCTGGTGATGTGTTAGGAGGGTGAAGACCTAACTATTGATAGTTAGGTTAACCATCAATGATTAAGCTAACCATCAATAGTCGAGTGTCTACAGGTAAAGGGTCAAGGTAAGTTAAAATGGTGGGTTAAGGTTTGTTATTAAGTGATTGGGTTTAGTTAGATAAGTATCTAACTAGACCCAAGGTATAATAGGTTAGTCAGTGGGTTGAGAAGGGTTAGGTGGTCCCTAAGGTATCCCAAGGCATTTCAACATCTAGTACGATTTTTGAGTGTCTACATTTTACCCTTTTTGTTATACAATTTTGAATTAACAAGTTACAAAATAAAAATGGATTTTTGGTCGAAGGTATGATTGCCCTGAGTATGGGAGGAGGTGTTCCCCCTCAAACTAGGAGTTGATGAGGTGAAACCAAAATTGAGTTGAGGTTTGATAAGTGGTATATGGTGAGTCACAAGGTTGGTGACAAAAAGGGTGGTTGTTCATTTGAGATGCAAACATGCTTAAAAAATGTAACTATGATAACCAAGATCACACATAGACTAAGGTTTCTAATGTTTGTAAAAATAAGGTCAGTTTTATAAGTACAAGTGATAGGGTAACCAGTCCATAGTGTTGGTCATAACTGATCAGGTTATTCTATTCAATGCTTCTAGATAGGGTTGGTGTTCTCACAGGTATTCAAGGTAGGAAGTGATCCCTTGAAAAACATAAAATTAAAATGTTTAACATGGAAAGGTTAGTTGGTGTGGTCAAAAATACCAAGCAAGGTTGTCATAGAATATGCAATTATTTGGGTCAAAAAATGGCCAATGTTGAGGTGGGCATGGTCTAATGGTTGGTCAAAGAAGGGTAATCTACAAAGGTTTTTTGTTTTGGTTTTGGGGAGGAAGGTTATCTCTAAAAATTATTTACCTAGGTGTGGGTGCCTAAAAATTTTTAAAATGGGACTTCTTCTGACCATCAATGGTAATGGGTCCCAAGGCTGACCATCAATGGTCACCGTAATCATCAATGGTCAGGAGGAAACCCTAAAAATCTAGGGGATAAAAAGTGAAAATAAAATTTCATTTTCACTATTTTTCTATTTCACCTTCAAGTTTTTCCTATGGTTTGATGATCTAGTGATTTGACATTTTACTGAGAGAGGGTTGACTGAGTGGTTACTAACATGGTGATTGTTGATTGGTGAAGCATGTGTTTGAGGTGATCTATCTTAGATCAAGATACATGATGGATGAGGATGCGGTTGAGCAACTAGACATAGGCTCCATCCTCGATAGCAATCAAGGAATGGGGTAGGTGACATTTTTAAATTGGTAGATTAATTGATTAGGTTAGTTGTTAGTTGAATTTGATTATTTTTATGGTTGTTTGGATATGGTGTTTGGGGGTTTTTCCTTAGTTTTGGTCTTGGATAAAATTAGGAAAATTAGAGGGTGAAATTTGAAATTAGTGGAGGTTTTAGGTTGGGGATAGGATAGAGGGTAGGAGTAGTGATAGTGCTAGTAGAAGGGATACTAGGTATAATTATTATGGCATGGTACTTGGCCATAGTGAAGGAGTTGATGTATTACGAGGCTATAGTGCTAACATAGTATCTTAAGCAGTTGAGATGGGGAGAGTATAGGGCTAGTTTAGCAAGTGGACCAGTTGTGGTGACTCCAAGGTAGTGGGTAACGTCAATGAGTGGACATAAAAGCATCCTAAGAGGACCAACACTAGATGGTAGTGGTAGTGCAAGAGTAAGAGGGGCTAGTGGTAGTAGTTCCCTAGTGGCATGATATGATATGTATAGATGTAGTGTATATGTTTTTGAAATCGGCCTACATGTCGATGATGCAAGATGCACATGCCTTGAGAGAGAGATTATATTCATGTTACATGTATTATTTATTTGATGACATGATGTATATGATTATGTTTATGATGCTTATGATGATATATATATATATATATATATGATGTATGTTCCTGGTTCATGATTTTGGTTTTGATGTTTTGACATTTTATACCTTATGCTTATGAGACATGACTCAGTAGATTTTAGGCATGTGATGATTATGGATGATGTTTTATTTTGTTCATGGATATGATGATGAATGGTTTGATTATGGTTATTGATGTGGTTTATGATATGATGTTTGATGGTAAATGGATAGGATAATACCTATGATTTATAGATAAATATATGATGTGGTTCATGATGTTGTGAGCATAGATAGATATATGATCTGGTTCATGGTGTTTTGATCATAGATAGATAAATGAGGTGGTTCATGGATATGGTTCATATTTATTATTGATGTTTGTTGTTTATGATCATTGAGATGTGATGTGATTATGGCTAAGGATGCAATGAAAACACATAAATTAAGTTAGATAACAAACCAAATGTAGGAAAAATAAATGAGAATCATGAGACATATGTCAACATGAACCAATGATAAGAGGGTAAGGAAAAATCATGATGCCTTTTCATTGGTAAGGACCTAACAAAACTAAAGTGAGATTGGCTTAAGGAATATAAGCCTTTTTAATGCTTATCATTAGCATGATTTGGTGAATAAAATGGGTGTCTTGATCACATTGTGTCAAGTAAGCTCATAATATTTTAATTTATAGATAGTATAAAGGGGAGGTAGGTGATAGGAGTATGAAGGAAATGAGTGATAAGTAGTGTAACCTTATGTGTATTAGTTTTCCCCTTATATAGGTGACCTAAGAATGATAGTAGACAAGTCCTTGTATTCATGTAAGGTGTAGACTGATCGATGAAAGAAGTCTACTAATGCTAGATATGAAATTTGATTATAGTTTTCTCAAGATAGCTTGTGCTTGATTTTGATATAGGGTCTTTTGTTAGTTTTATTTTGATAAGTTTTTGACGTTGATCGATGTAGGAAGCTTCAAATGATTTTTATTGACCCATTTGACTTAGCCATCCTTCAAGGGAGTGGTCTAATTTTGGGTTTGTATATTTGGTAGTTGTCCTTTAAGGGATCAATCTATCTTTGTAAGTAATTTTAAGTTTTGGGTATTTGTCCTTCAAGGAAGCAGTCTAATTTTTAAGCAATTTTAAGTTTTGAGCAATTATCTTTCAAGAAATCATTCTGTAATGCTAGAAAATATGTGACCCAAGTGATATTTTGGTATCTCATTATTTTGATGCTAGTTTTAGACATGGGCTTATCTATTTAGGCTTTGAGGTTTATCTTTACGAGGGAAAACCTTTGGGCACCAGAAGGTAATGATATGTAAAAGGGGTGGTTTTGAGAGACAAATGACCATGGGATTCCATCTAATGAGAGATGAAAAGTATCCATGAAAACCATGCCATGGGTAGAGTCATGGTACCCATATTTAGGATTAGGTTATGACTATGATGGTAAAGCACATGGTTCTATGTTGTAATCACTTGTCCTCAGAGGATAGGGATATGTAGGTGAAGGTGAAAATCTCGTAAATCAAGGGATGAGCTTAAGTTAGATAAGAAGGTGAGTTTGATCCCTATTTAACAAAAGAAAGGATGTATATGTGAAGTATTGAGAGGTTCATGTTTTGGTTTGCCTTCGAGAAAGGATAAACAATAAGCTCCTAATACATACTTATGGGTTATGATGTAGGGTCCAAGCCAATTGAAACTAAACTTGCCTCTTTTGATTTTATCCATATTGGTTACATGTTGGTTTTCCTTTAGGATGATGTCTCCAATATTGAATTCTAATTTTTTTAGGTGTTTGTTATAAGGGCTTTTGATTCGATCTTGGTAGACACAAAGATGGTTAAGTGCATCTAGGCAATGTTGATCAAGAAGTTCAAGTCAAGCTAGATGTTTTTTATGATAGATGCTCTCAGAAATGATATCTAACAAGGATATGCAAAGAGAAGGAATATAGACTTTAAGAGGCAATACTGCCTCTACTCCAAAGACTAGAGAGAAGGGGATAGCACCTATAGAGGCTCAAATGCTAGTAAGATAGGCCCATAAATCAAAAGCAATGTGCAAGTGTCAATCTCAACCTAAGTCATTGATTACTTTGGTTAGAATTTTATTAATGGTTTTGTTAGAGGCTTTTGCCTATCCATTTATTTATGGATGGTAAGACAAGGAAAAGCTTAATTTGAATCCAAATGCATCGCAAAGACCTTGTAGTTGCTTATTTTTGAAATATTTTCCATTATCAATGATGATCTTATGCGGAACACTGAAGTGATAGATGATATGATGGTTGATAAAGTCGATTATCTTGTCGAATTTAGTCAAGATGAGAGGAATATATTTCACCCACTTGGTGAAATATTTAGTGGTGATAATGATGGATTGATGTTATTGTGAAGAATGAGGGTTGATTTCCCCAATGAGATCAAGTCCCTATTGTGAGAAGGGCCAATAGTCCTTGGATACTTATAGGCCATGCGTAGGTGCATGATGTAAATTATCATGCTATTATAATTTAACACACTTCTTTACATAATCATAATAGTCCTAGTTGAGGGTGGGACAATAGTATCCAAGGTGAAGGATACATTTAGAAACAACTAAACCACTAAAATGTCCCCCAAATATTCCATCATGCATTTCCCTGATAGGATGGGAAGATTCATGACTATGTAGACAACGAAGGAGGCCATCAAAACCACACTTATAAAGGATTCCCTTTAGTATGGTATAATGAGAGGTACTCTGAACAAAGGCTCTTCAAGCATTCCTAGAGAGATTGGGAGAAATGATGTTGAGGCTGAGGTAGTTAAATTTTATTCATACCATATGTCAGATGGAGATACTTCCACACTATAAATGGTAAGAAGGTTAGAATGCATATAAGAGGGTGTAATAAAATAGTGGATGGTAACAAAGATTTTAGAATTGGTAGGTTGAGATGATATTTGGGAAGCAAGGGAATCTATTGTATCCACAAATTTATTGGTATATAATGGAATTGATTGGATTAGGTAATGATAAAATAATGTTAAGATTACATCTATGAGTTACTTTTACTTTTTCAAGATATCATTCTTAAATTGGTAAGATCCATTGACCTAGTTAACCATAAGTTGGGAATCATCAAAGACACTATGGTCTTAATTCCCAAGGATAAAGTGATTTGGAGACCTATGATGAGGGATTCATACTTAGCCATATTGTTGGTGCATTTAAAATCAAGTATAAAGGAGAGGGGAAGAGGTTCATCATCAAGGGTAATGAGAATAACTCTAGCACCCCCACCACATTGGCATTTAGATCCATTGAAGAACATGGTCATTTGGTAGGTGGGGTCATCCTGAGAGAGAGTCATGATGGAATCATCTAGAAATACAAGATGAAGGGGTTGGTTTTCAGGTAAAGGAGCTTCATCCAACTGGTTAGCAATAACTTTCCCTTTATTAGACTTCTACTAGAAGAACTCAAGGTCAAACTCAACTAAAATCATGAGACACTTAGCCATACGTTGGTTTTGGTATGGATTAGAGTGCATGTACTTGAAGGGGTAAGTGTTAGTGATGATGAAGGTTTTGTGGTTGAGAAGGTAATGATGAATTCTAGAAGCCATAAAGACTAAGGTGAGGCAAATTTTCTTAGAGAGGGTGTATCGAGTCTCATACTCTATAAGCATTCAACTTATGTAGTAGACAACTTGCTCTTTGATTTGTTCATCACAATGAGCGAGCATTGCCCCTAAAGAATGGTTAGTGGTGAAGATGTAAATATATAAGGGTTGATTATCTTTATGAGGGATCAAAATAGGTGGAGAAAGAAGGTATTATTTTAGTGAATCAAAGGCTTGTTGATAGTATTTAGTCCACTAAAAAGATGTGTCTTTCTTAAGGAGATGGTGAAAAGGTTGACATCTATCTGATAATTAAGAGATGAAGTGACGAATGGATTAGAGCTTATCCTACAAGCTATAGAGTCACTTAAGGTGGGTTGGAGGTGGTATTTCAAGGATTTATCTGAATTTGGTAGGGTCTACATTGACTCCTTGAAGGGAGAAAATAAATCCAAGAAGCTTTCTAAAAAGGACACCAAAAGTACATTTTTTAGGGTTGAGTCTGACATGGAAATGGATTAGGCATTTGAAGATGATGGTGAGAATAGTTAGGTGATCCTTAAGATGTTTACATTTTCCAAGGAGATCATCCACATAGTCCTCTATAATTTTATAGATTAGATCATGGAATATGTAGGTCATCACACACTGGTAAGTTGTTCCATCATTCTTCAGACCAAATGGCATGACCCTGTAACAGAAGGTTCCTCATGGGATGGTGAAAGAAGTTTTATGTTTTTCTTTGGGGGAAATCAATATTTTATTATATCCTATGAAACCATCCATGAGAGATAACATCTCATGGATAGTTGTAAGATCAACAAGTTGATCGATGCTAGGCAAAGGGAAGTCATCCTTTGGGAAAGCAAGGTTGAGGTCGTGAAAGTTGATATAGAGGTGAATTCCCCCTATGGTCTTGGTAATAGGAATGATGTTAGAAACCCATTGAGGATAACTGATGGGTTAGATGAAATCAAAAAATAAAAAACATTGAAGCTATTCTTTGACTATAAGGGCAATATGAGGGTACATCTTGTGAAGCTTGTTTCAAACATGCTTAGGATTAGGATGGGTGATAATGTTATGGAGGGATATGGAAGGGTCTATTCTGGGCATATCCTGATAGGACCAAGCAAATGTTATGTTGTAGTCATGAAGGAAAGAAGGGTAATCTTTTTGCTCTGTTGAATCTAAGGATTGACCAATCCTGGCAATGCGAGGGTTATCTTGAGTACCCAAGTTGACATCAATAGTGGATTCATTCAACATGGTTTGGTTCTTAGGAGGAAGGGACTTTTAGATAGAATAATCCCTCGCACCAAGATAAGTGAGAATGGAATCATTATCCTAATGTTGGATGGTGTTGATGGTAAAACAATTGTTTTCTACAATTTTAGGATGGATAAGAGGAAGGGTTTTAGTTTAGCCATCCTTTTGATAGGTCAGAGGAGCCAAACTAACAATATTAATAATAAAAAAATGTTACAAGGAATGATGTCAAAATCCTCAAACTTCAAATGAGATTGGATTGGTGAGGATGGTATATCCTCATCAATGGTGGTGATGGGTTTGGGTGAATCAATTGGTTCTTATGGTGGTATGAACCCAAGGCCAAATAGTTCATGATGTTTTTGAGTTTTGATGAAAGGTAATTCATGAGGTCCATGCTCATAACATCCTAGGTCAAATCCCTTCTAGGTACACCTATGAAGGTATAATTTAGAAAATATTGGTTTATCAAGATAGGAGAAGGCAGAGGTGAATGATCGGGTGATAGAGGTATTGGTAGAAGCAAGCAATGGATGATCAAGTCCCCCCATAGATTAAGTTGGTTTGATGGTTGGGAGGCTCAAAAGGGATGATGTTTCTAATGTTGGTGTCATAAATAGGATCATGGGTAAGGTTCCTATACTCTTGAGGAGTAGGGAAAGCATCCAAGGCTAAAAGATAATACTCCCTAAGTGATAGACATTAGAACATGGGTTCCAAGGGGTCCTCTACAAAGATATGAGAAGAAGGGATAGATGAGCTAGTTGAAGATTCATCAATGATAGTGGTGGAGTTAATGTTGGTTGGTGGTGAGGTATATGAGGTATATGAAGGATGACTAATAACATTTTTGGGTTGATATGTCATGTTGCATGATGCAAAAGGACTAGGGTCAGATTTTATGGTAACAACTTGACCTTCATGCTCAAATTTGACACATCAGTGTAAAGTAGAAGGGGCACAACTCATGACATAAATCCAAGGGCATCCAAGTAATATGTTGTATTATAACTCTCCTTCTATAATTTAAAAAAGTTATGGAATTGTGCGAGGTCTTAAGTGGATGTGGAGGACAATTATCCCCAAGGTAATGGCCATAGTGTCATTGAAGGAGTGGAGGAAGGCTTTAGTTTCTGACATGATATTCTTAGGCAATTGAAGTTAGTCATAAGCATGGGAGGAGATAATGTTGATACTAGCTCCTCCATTAATCATTATCCTTTTGATTTGGGTTTGATTGGTGTATGTTGTGATAAAGAGAGGAGGATCAAGATCTTCAGAATGAATAGATGATATTTCTAAATCTTGGAAGGTGACGAAGGTAGAAAGATGAAGGGCTCTGACAAAGGATGCAAGAGGTTGAGGATCTTTTGGTTGAACCTCTATTAATTTTAGGGCCTCTATCAATTCTCGGTGATGATGGGGTGAGGTGTTGATTAATTCATAAAGGCTCATCTTCACCAGTGTCTAGTGAAGTTGTTTTAACATTACTCATTGGATGGATTCAGAAGAGTTAGAGGGAGAGGCACCCAAAATGGATATTTTAGGTTTTGGAGAAGGTGAAGGTAAAGGTGAGGGTGCTTGGTTTTAGTTATAAGGTTGAGGGTTGGAAGGGTATGTCCATGATATGGACACTTTTGCTTTTCCCTTATCCTTTTGTTGGGCCCGAGATCGGGTAACCATATAGATAATGTGGATTAAGGGAGGTGTTGTGATAAATTGTCATTTTGGTTCCTCCTCACTTTCAAATTAAAGTGGAGGAGTAGGTAAATTTTGGATGGGTTAATTTGGTGGTTGGATTGGTGATGAGATCAAGGGAGGTTCATCTGATAATAGATCATCCTCATACCATAAGCTATAGACAAGTGTTTAGAGAGCTTTGTAGTTTTTCATATTGTGTCTAGGAGTCTTATGGTACGAGTAAATCAAATTGTCATGTAACCATGATGTTTTAAGACATTAAGGGTTGAAATATTTGATGGTTGTTAGGGTTAAGGAAGAGGTTTTTAACAACATTTGTAGAATGGTTGAATAAGATTCGATCAAAGGCATTGAGGATTTGGGTTCCTAGTATTAGGAGTGGGATCCTTCTTGGAAGTAGGCTTCACCACATAAATTATAGGTGGTGGAAGGGTTTTGTTAGGTGGTTTTTTTTGGGATTGTTTGGTTATGGTTGGTTTGGATTTAGATGATTTATAGGTAGAGGGTGAAGGTTTGATAATAGACAGGAAGGTAGAGGTAGATATGTTAGTTAATAATGATGAGGAGTTTGATGATTTGGTGGAGGTAGGTGTATGTAGAGAAAAAGGATAAGTTTTAATAGATGAGGAATACATAATTGTCGGAGGGTTCACCTTATTAGTATAAGGATGAGCTCATGGGATGGTAGAAGGATGGGATCCTAAGATAGAAGGTGGTATAGCTCTTATTTGAGGTTGGAGTTTAGTTAGTTCCACCTTCTTATTTGGTTTGGTTGGGGTTTTTTTTGGTGGACTAGAAAGGGTAAATTCCAACTTCAAATATGGGTGATCAAGGTTAGGTGTAGGAATTATCCCTAGATTCTTGATGGGTTTGGTTAGAGAAGCATAAGGTGATTTGACAATTTTAGATAGAGGTGGGTTGGATGGCTCTCCTATGGTTTTGGATAAAGAAGTGTTTGAGGATGGGGTTGAGGATAAAGAAGTGTTTGAGTGGATAATAATAGGTTTGATGGTGGATGCAAGTGAGGTTGAAGGTTTAGGTTTATTTTGGTAAGGGATCCTAAGACGATGCCAAAAAGTGGCTCTATCTAGGTTGGGTTAAGAAGTAGATTCTATATTTTGGACTAACCTAGAAAAAATCTTGTAAACAAGTGTAATTCCTTAGTTTGGGAGGATGTTTCCTCCATGGAAGATGTAGGTAAGGTGATATCTTCTTTTGGGATGGTTCCCAAAGAGAGAATGGGTGGTTCTAAGATAGGGGAGGAAGGTTTGATGGCCTCAAGTGAAGGGATAGAGATGGTTATTTCCTTTGTTTGGGTGTTCAAAGGAATGGAAGGTAATTCAACCACTTCAATAGATGGAGTGGGTGAAGAGATGGTTGTAGCAATGGTTGCCTCTTTCAGTATAGTAAGGAAATAGGGATGGTTACCTCCTTTGTTTGGGTGTTCAAAGGAATAGAGAGTGAGTCCACCACTTCACTGAGTGGAATGGAGGAAGGGTAGATGAGGTAATGGTGTCCTCAAAGATAGGTTCACTAATAATGACATTAATCATATAGACCTCACAAGCATGAGATGATTCTGGTTTATTATCATCATAGTTAGTAGAAGGGGCATGGTTGGGAAAAGGTTTACAAAAGATATCAAGGGACTAATTTGAGGATGCATTGGGATTATCAAATACAAGTTCTCCCTTATTAATCATGTTTTAGATAATAGTCTTAAAGGTTTTGCACCTACTAACATCATGTCCAATGACACGATGGAAAGCACAAAGATCGTTCTCATTATACCAATTAGGTGTACGATGATAAGCACCAAATTTTTAGGGAGGTTTTATTGGATGAATTTATATGATGTTTGCTTTGAGTAATTTATCCAAAACTGAAGCATAAGACTTCCCTATCAGAGGATACTATTTTGGGGAAACTTGGTTTTGGTTTCATTGGTTAGAAGAATTAGAGGAATTAGTTCGGTTGGTTGATATTTGGAGGTAGAGAAATTTTAAGGAAAATTGAGTTTACAGATGCCTTTATTTTAGTATTGAGATGGTTACATTGATTGGTGGTTTTGATTGAGGAAGGGTCATTGGATTTAAATCTAGAATTTTTGTTCTGCAGTTTCAATTTTCCCTCATTAGTGGCTCAAATTTCTAATTTTCATGCCATGGTGAAAGCCTCATCAAAAATTCAAAAAGTTTGAACTTGAAGAGTAGGGTAAAGATGTTTAAAAAAACCCCAAGAGAAGAGTTCAATCAACTCAAGTTGGGGTAAAGAAAAATAAAGTTGGTTTATAAGACCTCTCCATCTAGCTATGAAATTGGTAATTGATTCATCATCAAATTGCCTAATAGAGTAGAGGTCAGTAATAGTGACCGTTTTAGATATATTGACTAAAAAGTGATCTAAAAAGACTTGGGAAAGTTGAGAAAAGGAAAATATGAAGTTCTTGGTGAGAACAATATACCAATCTAGGGTTGGTCCTGATAAAGACATGGAAAAGGTACGAAGGAGAAAAGCATCATATGCAATCAAATAGTAAGAATGGTGAAATGCTCTCAAGTGTTGTTAGGGGTACTCCTTACTTTAGAACTTAGAAAAATTGGGTAGTTCTCATTGAGGAGGATAAGATCGGATAGGGATGGATAGATGGATAGGTTCATTGTAGCTTTAATCATAAGATAAAAGGTTATGTGCCCTAGAGATAGATGACTCTAGGTTGGTCATTTTATCCATTAATATTTTGACCAAATCCATTTGAGGTTAGAAAGCTCCATAATTGGATGGTAAGTTTAGTTGAGGTTGGGTGGCATAAATATATGGATAAGAGGTAGAGGGTTGAGAAGATACCACATATTAGTATGTGGTCATCAAAGGTTGGGATGGTGCCACATAAGGGTTGATGGGCACAAAAAGTTGGGTAAAAAGTGCTATGTATCCTTGTGTATTAGGAATATATTGGTAATATGTCATGGGTATTTGTTGAGGGATTGATATGGGTTGATTTGGAGGTATGGATGGGTTGGTAGTTAGTTGGGGTTGAGTGGTAACTCTCATGATAATAAGTGGAAGGGTAGGAGGTATGGAAAATATAAAATTTTGAAGAGGGGTGGGAATCAGTGGATTGGTGGTGATAAGAGTAATGGTGGAAATAGGGGTAGAAGATACCCCCATGATGGATGAGGTATGGATAATAAGAGGTGAGGTTTCTCCTATATTTGAGGTGTTGGTTTGTGTAGGGGGTGTTTGGCTATTGGTTGGAATGTTGGATTAGGTTTGGGGTGGTGGTAGTGGATGGGATATTGCTAGAAGAAGATGCTTGGGTGATCATTGGTTGGTTAGAGATAGCACCAACCATAAGATGGGGAGGCATACCATAAGATGGATTTGTAGGAGGAACCAAAGAAATAAGGGTATGATGAGCTAAGCTATTGAGGAAATGTTGGAGAGTCACAGTGAATTCTACATCACCCTCAACAACTATCTGAGGCATGGTAGGAGGGCAAAAAGATGAGATGAACTCTCAACATCTGAAGTATACTCCATGGAAGAATAAGAGGAGGAAGATGGTGGTTCTTGGTTGGTTTGATTCCTCAATTATTGTTTAGTAAATACCATGTGAGGAATAGAAAAGAAATGATGAAAATCTCAAAACTCAAACACAAGGCAAGCAAAAGGAAAAGAATCTCAAAGCAATCAAAACATACACTAAAAGTTCACTTAAAACTTAGGATTCTTTTTATATCACTTTTGGCTTAGGCCTTAGAAAGTGTGAAGAATAAAATTTGGTTTGTAGATCAGGTACTAAAGAGGAAATCTAAAGTTAGTTTCAAGTTGTGTTTAGGTGCTAAAAAATTATCTATATTAAATGCCAGTACGTGTCTTGATATTAGAGACTACCCCCTCACTTCACACATCACATCGATAAGGGTGTCATGTGCTTAGCCAAGATATATTGAATTTTAGAGTTTATACTCAACTAGAGAGCTGAATTGGTTCTCCCCTTGGTAATAACCTCCAAGTAGCATTGCCAAGAAAGGATAAGGATACCGTTAGATGATGAATTTCTAGCCGAGCCTTGTTTCAAGTTTGTTTTGATGTGTTGATTGATTATATGATTTGGTAAAGTGTGTGATAACAAGAGTGAAACTATGATTAATTACTTTGCTTTTAAGTTACTAGATGAACTAAAACAAACAAGAAATCAACGTATGCAAAGTTTATTTTAAGCCCAAAAGAAATTTTAGATTTTTTTAGATGAGAAATGAATAAAGGAAGAAAGGGGAACCTAGATGATGTTAGGGTCCCACCGAGTGTGCCAAAATATTTCTCTTAATTTTTGCTCATTTATTAATTTTTGAAAAAGATAAGAAACTAGTAATAAGGGTGTGATAGAAATAATTGGTTGTTGATGCACACATGATCTAGATAAATGTAGAGATATCTTTTTTGTCTTGAAAGCGTTACCTATAGATAAGAAATCACTAAAAAAAGGGGTTGTTAGCAAGATAGTTAGGTGGACTACCTAGTGTAAGCTAGATCTAAAAAGCATGATCTTGTTAGGAGGCTGTCAATCCACTTTTGATAACAATTAAGTTGAAAATGATAAAATAAAGATACTTGCATTAAATAATAGAAAGTAATTGAAATGAAATACAATAAGTAGATGAATTCTTGATAGATAAAATGACTAAATATAACAAAAGTGGGTCAATACTAGTGCTAAAGTAGATCAAGTTAGGTTCAAAAAATTAGGTAGGGGTCTGTGAACAGGTAGGGACACAGAAAGTTAGATTTGGTTGGGGGTAAGAGGTTAGAAATAAGTTGTTATTTCATACCACAGTGATTGTTGGTGATTGTTATGACCATAAGTGGTTAATCTGACCGTTGGTGTTTGGGTAACCATCGATAATTAGAGGTGACCATTGACGGTTGTGCTAACCATTGGTGGTTGCTTTTGGATTTCTGAAAGTGTTCAAAAAAGGAGGTTATAGATTGGGCCAAAGGTCTAGTAATTGTATGTTAAAGATCTAGTTAGAAATGAGAGATTAAAAGATAAGTTCAGAAAGGTATGATGAGGTAGAAAGGTGAGAAACCAAAATAACAATGTTAAAGTATAAATATACCTATTGCTTGCTAAGTGGTTGATAATTGATGGTTGGAGTAATTTTGGTAGAGTAACAGTAATTTTACCTCAAGAAAAATTTTGGTAGAGGTTTAGATCTTTGTTATTATTTATAAATCATTGGAAGAAGACTAGGTGGCTAAAGAGCTTAAAAACTTGTGTGTAAGAATGCTTGTGATAATCCATTCACCTCTTAATTCCCTTCTTTTATAGACAAAGAGAGATGGAGGATAGAAGGTTCCCTAGTAGGTTGGCTTACTAATTTTGATGTTTGGGAGTTTATTAGCACCACATAAGGTGAACATATTTAATTGTGTCTCATTATCTCACACACATTTGGTGGTGTTGAGAGGGTGAAGACTTCACCGTCGATGGTCAGACTGACCATCGATGGTTAAGTTGAGTGTCGATGGTTGAGTGTCTACAAGTAAAGGGTCAAGGTAAGTTAAAAAGGGTGGGTTAAGGTTCATTAGTAAGTGATTTAATTTAGTTATCTAAATAGCTAACTAGACCCAATGTTTGATAGGTTAATCAGTGGGTTGAGAAGGGTTTGGTGGTCCCTAAAGTATCTTGAGGCATTTCAACATTTAGTAAAATTTTCTAGTGGTAGACAACTAGAGTTAATATTTTATTATATTTATGTAACTAATTATTGATTATTCAATCAATAAATACTAATGTATATAATGTGGTTACAAGTACTATTATATGAGTTAGGTTGATGTTGACATTGGTACATTGGGGTACTGGAGTGACTTCTAGGCAGTCAGATGAATCCTGACAGGTATCCATATTTTTTAGTTATTTCATCCACTATTGGACAAGATTGAATATTTTATTTGTTATGTCATTGTCTTGACATATGTACCTTATCACATTTCATTTTTCATACTATTTTGGACTATTGTGTGTTTGTTGCATTATTGATGTAGAGTGAATTTGATTCTATTATTATTATTATTATTACAATGGTCTGCAATAGGCTCCTTCTCTCACCTCTGTGAATGACATGCCATTCCTTTTTGTGTGAACTCTACTTGTTTGGACAATGGACTCCCTAAAGACTTACCTAGACCTATCCCATGACACACTCCCCCTACATGGATTATTACCTAGACTACTTGATATATTGTGATGGCATGGTTATTTGGGTTTGATGGCATTAACATTTAAATCATGTTTTAAAATTGTTAATTATTTTAATTATTTTAATTATTAATAGTTAATGGCCCAACTTTTCTAGATGGTCATTTATGATAGTTGAATTAATGGAAATTTTAGCATGGATTGCTTTGGGAAGTGTTCAGTGGCAATGGTAGAGGTTTTCTCTTTCCTCACATTGAATGTGGGAATTGAATGGGGTATGAGGAGTTGGATAGAATATTGGGGAGTTAGTCGATGGGTGGAAGGATTAGACACGGGTAAGAAGATGGGGGAAAATGAAAGAAAACACAAGGAGGTATTGGATGGATTTTTAAAGTAAGTTTGTTTGGTGTTTTGGACAATGATTACGTAAAGAATAAAGGTTTATTCAATATGGTTTTAATCTTTTCTAAATTTTTATGTTATTTATCTATATGTGTTTTTAGGTAAGCATTTTGAATAGTTGTATGTTTATTTTTTTAAGGAAAATTATAAAATATTGAGGCTGCATACACAGCTAAAAATGTTAGGACTTTCAGATGAGTATCCAGCACTTGATATGGTTTGATATTTCATCTTACACATAAATGTGTAAAATGGGTTTGATAGATATATTATCTGGTTTACATATAGTTGCATACTCATATGAATCTTAGCCTATAAGTGCTTTGTTGTTTTTTGGCTGCATGTTTTCATTCTCTATTTGAATGGTTGACTGTGTGCATTTTAAAGTTATACGGGTTTAAAATTTGGTTATTGAGTTGGGTCATCGATTATAATACTTATATATTTGAATGAGGGTTTCAATATATTTGGTTTCATTCATTTTGTATATCTATTAAGCAGTTCAATTTGCTTAATATTGCACCCTTGGGTTAGAATTGTATTGTTGTGTTTATTTTATTGCTTGAACTGAATGTATTATTTAAATGGGTCATGGTACTTCTTTTATTAACTACATGCCAATGTATGTTGAATGTTGATGAATTCTGAAAGAATGTTTTTTGAGATTTCTCAATATTAAATGACTACATTTTTATATGTGAGTCATGAGTTCTTCGAAGCTAAGTTTCAACTAGGTTTTTATTTTGTCTATTGGATATTATACTTATCAGGATTTAACGATTATATTGTGTGCACATGTGTGTGCGCGCACGCACACACACACACACACACACACACACACACACACACACACACACACACACACACACACACACACACACACACACACACACACACACACAGATTTTATGTTTCATTTGATGGCCCTATGTATATTACTTGAACAACATGATTTAGGTGGTTGTGTTGAGGGTTCATTTGAAAGTTTATGTCTTCTTTGGAAATTATTGGGTATTACTTAATAACCTACCTCTGTAGGGTTTTAACATGAGTATTGATTGTTTTATATTCTATTGGAAACTTTGAGAAATTTGGGTAAAGTTTGTTGGAGTTTCATTTATATATATGTACATAAGAGTTTGATTTTTAGAACCTACAAGTGTTTTGTTGTATGACTAAAATGATTTTTATAATGATTTAATGATTTATAGAAATCATATGAGGTCAAGAGACCTCATGATGATTTTTATAAATCATTAAATCATTATAAAAATCATTTTAGTCATACAACAAAACACTTGTAGGTTCTAAAAATCAAACTCTTATGTACATATATATAAATGAAACTCCAACAAACTTTACCCAAATTTCTCAAATCTATTATCTTTTGAATGATTATTGGAATGATTGAAGGTTATTTGAGAATGTTGTATGGCTGAGTCAAATGAATGGGTTGATTGGTTATATGTTTATGTTTTCTATTTTATTTATGACTATGTGGAGTGTATCTTTGTTGGGTCACCATTCCCAAACTAGACCTAAATAGCTAAGCATTAGTTGGTATGCTTGTATGTCTAGGTTATAAATTTACAGCTTGGATAATATAGGTTGATTGTATACTTGGAAGGGATCCAAGTTGGTTCTTTCAAAAGTTATGAAAATGGATTTAGTTGTTAAATCTATTTCTATATTCTTTGAATAGACTATAGTAGTTATCCTCACTTTCGATTTATATCGATATCGGATTAGTTATTTACATATCAACTCAGAATGGTGTTTGTCTATCATTCATTTATGTTATGTTGTTGTGTTGAGATGTCCAATGGTTTGGAATCCAAATTGTTTAGAACTCCCTTCTCGACCTTGGTTGTTGTAACCACCATATAGTTGATGATTGGGGTGGTAAGAGCTAGTGATGGTTGGACTCATAGGGTTGGTTGAGAGGGTTTGTTTGATTTGATTATTTGTTACTCTTTTCTTGGATAATCTTGAAAACAATGTGAAGTAAATGATAATAAATTATTTCATATTATTTATACATTCTTTACTTAGTTGTTAATGTTTAATATTATTGGTTCATGAATGTAGTTAATATCTTATCTCGATTCGATATTGGTTTAATCATAGTAGGGTTGTATGATATGCTAACTTGTGTTGTTAATGGGATGCAAGAAAAAGAATTCAAAGTTTAATTGTTGTTTATGTGGTAAGATGTTGAAGTTGCTTATATAACTAAAGGTAATTCATTATACATGTTAAGTTATTGGAATGTTTAGATAGATCTCATTCCTAGTACTAACTTAGAATATTCTTTGGATCTTATTAACATAATATTGATCTTTTGATTTATTTATATGATCTTGTTTAGTTAGATAAGAGTACTTGATGGTTAAATGAGTAAGGATTTACTTAGGCATATACATAGGGTTTACTTTGATGTTAAAAGCATACATAAGTATGATGATTATATTTGATAAGTAAATTAGATTTTCAATTTAATAATAGTTATCATTGATTCATATAATAGATACTTGTGATTTGATTATGAATGATGAATTAAAGTAGAAATATATAACATGGAGATTTAATAGATGTTTTCATTTATGCATGGATCATATGATTAATATAATCACACTTGTTGTTGATGTATGTGGGAAACATAAACAAAAACCATTGTCTAATACATACTTCAGACATACTTGGTTGTGCTTACAAGTATGTATATAATTTTTATTAAATATGGAAGTGTTAATTTTATTTTTCAAATTTAGTATTAGACGCTTCGTTGAAACGAGTAAAATTTCTGAGTTGAATTAGTTTGCTAAACTTCAATTTCACACTTGAATTATTTTCTCACATTTGATTTTTTGAAAAAACTTCATTTTTAAACATTGATAGCAATATATGCAGATTATATGGGGCATGATCAGTATATATATTTTGAAAAAATTTACTTTTCAGTATATATGTGGTCATTTACATTGTGCAAATAAAGGCTTATAAAACTATTTTCGGACATCGTTTGTAATTGTGATAATTTTACAAATTTTTTGTAGCCATGCATGATATTTACATATTTTATAAGTCCCTATTCATTTTGGGCATTTATTTATAACTATCAAATGTGGTTAAAATTAACATGTATATTTATTACACTAATAAACTGGTTTGCAATTACACTTGGTGATAATTTTGCAGTAATTGGTAAACGCACTGTTTTGAGAGATGTGACATTTGTACAGGGAGTTTGCTTCTATCTATAATTTGGTATTGGGTAGATATTTCTTTCAATGGTATTTTAGGGATTCAATTTGATTTTGAAAATGTTACCATGATATTTTACAGTGATTTTTTACAGAGTAAATTGTTTACAGATTCAGTGGATGACTTGACCTTTTGGAGATCAAAAGGGTCTTATTGGGGAGGTTTGATCTGGAGGATTTTTTTTTATAGTTCAAAAAATATTTATTCCCACCATAATTCTTCTATTTTAAAATTATTATTAAAGATCCTATTTATTAAACCATTGCATATTTTATAACCAAATCCCAAAAATTTAATTATCTCCGTGGATGGTTATTTATAAAAAAAGATCATAGAATATTGATTTTAAAAATAAAATAAAAAACTTTACTCTAAAACTTCACTTTACCTTTTTCCACGTGGAAAGTTATTTGGTCTCTGTTATTTGCATGAAAATGTTTAAATTAAACTTTATCCCCATAGTTTCTATGTTTGGTGTTAAACTTTAACATGCATGTTAAAGCATTTAAACATGCTTCACCTTTTGTTTCCCCATGTGGAACACCATGTCACTGCATGGGGGGGATGAATTCGGTGTTAAGTGGGAGATGTTTTAATTCTTTTAAAACCTAGGTCCAAAACAAACTTTATTCCAAATAAACATTATCTCTACTTCCATGTGGACTTTAACCTCACCTCTAAATTGGCATGCATTATCCTTTCCCTACATGGATACCCACTTAGAGTGGTTGGCGGTTTCATGGGGCATGACAAATTGTTGTGATCTTTGTTTATTTGGATGGGGCATAGAATGTTTTAATATTATAATCCTCATGTGGCCTATGTTTGGCACTAAACTCTTTTCCATGCATGCTTACCATTATTACTATCCTTGTCACCATTTACTTCACTTGTGTTTTGTGCATGGTTGACGATTTTGGTGGTAACGTGGAATATCATTTATGGGCAAGTGTTTTGATAAATTAAGCATGGCATTTCAACATTCATAAAGTATGGGATTTTATTCCTTCTTATTTTCATGCAACTTCTCCGAAGTTTAACCATAATTTGAGAAAATAAATGTTGTTAGCCAATGTTAGCTATTAACAACTTTATTTCATTTTATATTGCAGATGATGATTTAGAGACAGAGAATAGAGGAAATACATATTGTATTTTTTGGTGCAAAGACAGAATTTTGGAATAGCTCGGTTGAGGCTATTTTGCCTATTGTAGAATCTTTTGTTAATCTGTGTAAATTACAAATAAAGATTTTTGAAAAATAGAAGGTAGTTTATAAACCTATTGAGAGTGTTTTTCCTCCTTGAAAAGTGAGAGAAATTGTCCATTTCAGAGATATATATTTGCAGATAATCATTTTGAAAATGAAGCATGTTTGTGATCTATGATCAGAGTTCTTCAAAGGTTGATCAACCAATTTCAAGTTATTCATGGATGTAAGTTTAATCATTGTATTTACATCTTATTTAAATGGAACTATTTGAATGAACCTGAGGATGTAGCCAATTGGTGAACGCCGTAAATAATTTTTTATCTCTATTTTATTATTTTATTTCAATTTTTTATTAGTATATCAACTTTTAATTATTATTGATATTTGAAATTTAATTACTAAAATTTGATTAAGAGACTATTTAGAGAGGATAAAAGGGTAATTGAATGTTTTTTAACTGAATAATAAAATTATATGAATTTACAAAAATACTCATTCAAAATTGTTCAGTTAATTTTACATCCAGAGTAAAATAAAAATCAATTTCTTTGATTTAAATAATTTTTTTTAAAATGACTTATTTTTAAAAATCTATTTTAAATAAATAATATTGATTAGTAGGGGCTAATTACTATTTATAGATCAGTGAATTACAATCTTATCTATTGATTGTAGCCATGTCTAGATTGATTGTGTGATTGATTTTCTATTTGGGTATATGTTATTGTTAGAAATACACTAGTGGCTATTTGTAGGAGATGATTTAACGTAAAAGACCTATAATAACAAAAACTTAGTTCTTGTGATTTAAGAACAAATCATGCAAGGGAAATAACCAAGCTATTAGGAATACAGAACAAAGAGAGATATTAATGAATTAAAGACAAAAATAAAATGTAAAAAACATAACACAATAAAGATACAAATTTAACGTGGTTCACCCAATATCGGCTACGTCCACATAGAAACAACTAGTCTTTATTATTTAGTTTAACAAATGAAGAGAAAAATCTACAATACAACCACTGTAATATCCTATTCACTCACATACAGTGTACCACCATAATTACAATACCCTCATATCAAAAGAGGATTACATATAAAGAAAAAAATACACAAACATAATTTCTACTATTAGATCTACAATCTAATAGTGAATTGTCCAGATTTACTACAAAATTATAATACTTTATAGTGCATTTTTAACAAAATTTTCCTTCGAAGGCACTACCCCCAAGCCCCCACTAGGGACAATGACCCTTGTGAGGGAGCATTGACCTCCACAACCCCTTTGTTGAGAATTAAACATTAAAATAAGATCAAGGTCCACCATCCAACAATCTCTCATTTGGAGACTGATTGTTGCAACTCCACTGCTACAACTCTTACTTGGACTTTTCTTTGAACTTTGACCCTTACATGTTTCTTATTTTATTTATCATCCTTGAAGACCTATTAAAAATTAACAACTCTCTAATTTATATTTAATGACTGTCTTTGTTAGCATATCTATAAGATTCTGACTCGTATAGATCTTTTTCAACTTCAGTTGACCATCCTCCAAAACTGAATGAATGAAATGATACTTGAGTTGTATATATTTAGTTCTTGAGTGGAATGTCAATTTCTTTGCTAAATGAATCACACTTTGGCTATCATTATACATGTAATCTTCTTACTTATGCCTCAACTCTTCCATGAACTATTGCATCCATATCATCTCTTTGATAGCTTTTTTAGTTGAAACATAATTTGCCTCTGTAGTTGACAAAGAAACTATCTTCTATAATTTTGAAATCCAAAAAAATGTTGTATTACCAATAGTGAAAACATAACCTGTGGTGTTCCCCCTGCTATCTAAATCTCAAATCATGTCTGCATCAACATATCCTTATAAGGTAGCATCTGAACCTTCATAGCACAACTATCTATTAGTGGTCCCTCTCAAATTTCTAAGAATCCAATTGACCGCATCCCAGTGTTTTTTCTAGATTATTCATAAACCTACTAACAACTCCCACTACATGAGCAATATACGGTCTCGTACACACCATAGCATACATTAAACTTTCAACTGTTCAAGCATATGGAACTTTAGACATGTAATTGATTTAATTTTGCATTCTAAGACATTGTTTGTTGCTTAATTTGCAGTGCCCTCCCAAAAGTGTACTTATAGGTTTTGCATATTGAATCTGACTAACACCTTATTTATGTATTCTTTTTGAGACAATATCATTTTTCTATTTTCCCTATCTCTTGTTATTCTCATACTAAAGATTTGCTTTGCAACACCAAATCCTTCATTGCAAATGAATTTGCTAATTTTCTTTTGAGATCATTTATATTCTGCATGTTAGACCATGTAACAAGCATGTCATCTACATACAATAATAAGATAATATAATTGTCATTATCTAATCTCTTAAAATAGACATAGTGGTTAGAATGACATCTATTATAACCTTGTTCTGTCATAAACATGTCAAATTTCAAATACCACTATGTTGGAGCTTATTTTATACCATACAAACTCTTATTCAACCTGCACACCATTTTGTCCTTACCTTTTACTTCATATTTTTATGGCTTCTCCATATATATTTTCTCCTCCAAATTACCATAAAGGAAAGTAGTCTTCACATCTAACTATTCAAAGTGCAAATCTTCTACTGCTACCAAACTTAAAATAGTTTTTATGGAAGCCATTTTTACAACTAGAGAAAATATTTCATCAAAATCAATACATTTATTTTATGTGAACCTCTTTACAACAAGTATGGCCTTGTATCTCTTTTTGCCGCCATCTTCTTCCTTCAACCTATAAACCCAAATATTTTGCAATGCTCTTTTACCTGTAGGCAACTAAAGCAAATGTCAAGTTTTGTTATGTACCAAGGAGTCCATCTCCTCTTTCATGCTTTGTTCCCACTTCTTTCTAGTTTCTACTTGCATTACTTTTTCATAGCTTTCTAGCTCACCACCATCAGTCAATAATAAATAATAAAGTAAATGAGAGTATCATTTAGGGAGTCTACTTACTCTGGTAGATCTTCTAACTACACTTTCAAGAGTTTGAGGTACTTGTTGTATTTGTTGCACATTCTAATTTTTTGACACTTTCAGAATTTCATTTCTTATGATTTCATCAAGTACTGCATATTACGTATTTAGTTTTTCTTGTTTCTTTTCTTGCAACTAATCTATGTACATGATCTTCTCATTAAAGATCACATTTCTACTCCTTATGATTTTGTGATTTTGAAAATCTTATAAACAGTAACCAAAATCATTAACTCCATATCCAATAAAAGTATATTTTTGAGATTTTGCTTCAAACTTAGTTCTATTTTCTTTATCAATATGGACAAATGCTTCACAACTGAAAGTCTTTAAAAAAGAATAATCTATCTTTTTATCTGTCCATGCTTCTTTCAGAATGCCACCATTCAAAGGACTTGAAGGCCCTCTATTTATTAAGTAAACATCAGTATCCATAACCTCTGATCAAAATTGTAAGGGCAACCCTACATGTAATCTCATGCTCTTTACACGTTCCATGATTGTCTTGTTCATCTTTTCTGACACAGCATTTTGTTATGGTGTTATTTGAACCGTCTTATCTCTATGAATCTCATGTAATGAAAAATAATTATCAAATTCATTACTGCAACATTCACCTCCATTATCTGATCTGACACACTTCAACTTATTTATTGTCTCATTCTCAACCAAAGCTTTACATTTTTTTAAACTATTAAAAACATCAGATTTTTTTGGTATGCAATAATCCCAAATTTTTTTAGTTGCATCATTAATAAAAATAAAATAATAATAATAAGAGCCATCAAAAGATGATACCTGAGTTGATCCCCATACATCTGTATACACAAGCTCTAACTTTTCATCCTTCTTTGTCTTCCAAACTCTAATAAATTTGACTCTTCTATTTTCCATATACATAATGCTCACAAAATTCCAAATCCACCTTCAAATCTAGCATTTTTGTTTTTATTGGATAACTTGCATCCCCTTCTCACTCATATGCCCAAGTCTATGGTGCATAATTTTGTATTTACATATGTAAAAGTTAAAGTAATAGAAGAGTCAACATTATCATTAGATAACTATAATGTACCATCCTTTTCTCCGTTTGTTATTACCGGTGATCCTTTAGTGACCTTCCATGAATTTATTGTAAATGTAACTGTGCAACCCCTACTTTCCAACTGCCCTGCTAAAATTAGATTTCTTCTCAACTGAGGAATATGTCTCATCTCTTTCAACAACCATTTATTTTTATTCTATAATTTTATCTGTATCTTACTATTTCTTACAATTTTAGAGGGTTCACCATCACCCAAATAAACCTATCCAAAATCACCTTGAACATAGTCTTGAAAATATTTCTTATGGAGTGTAACATGAAACGAAGACCCTGAATCTAACACCCAAGAATCATTAATATTATCTAAAGAAAGTATTAAAGCATTTTGTTATACATCACCTACTACATTTACTACCTGATTGTTATCTTGTTGTCCATCTCCTGATTTTTCTTTTCAAAATCAACAATTTTTTTCAGGTGTTCTTTCTTCCCACAAATCTAGCACACCAATGTTTCTTTAGGTTTGGATTTTCCCTTCTTAGACTTACCACGATTTTTTAGGCCTTTTCCTCTATCTTTTTGTCTTCCCCTGTTCTCCATAGTTAAAGCATTCCCTAATGTCTCACCTGTGTTTTTCCATCACATTTTCTCACTAAGAATAATACCCATAACATCATCAAACTTTAAAATGTCTAAACCAAAGACATAATTACTCACAACGATGACCAAGCCATTTCAAATTTTTGGTAATGGGTACAGAATCAAAAGAGCCCTAACCTCATCATCAAAATTTACTCCTACAGAGCTTAACTGATTTGTGACCATGTTAAATTCATTTAGATGATCAACAACAGACCCACCTTCTGACATTTCTAGATTAAATAAACATTCATAAGAAATACCTTGTTAGACGCTGAGATTTTTTCATACACTCTATCCAATCCCTTGAACACATTTGTTGTTATCTTTTCTTTTGAACTATTGAAGGCCATTGATGCTACCAGGCACAACCGTATTGTTCCTAGTGCTTTTCTATCAAGAACCTCCCAATCTTCATCCTTTATAGTTGTTGGCTTCTTTGCTATTCCGTCCAATGGTAGGAAAAGATCCTTCTAATATAGATAGTCCTCCATTTGCATATTCCATATGAGTTTTTGTCGCTAAACTTTTTAACCTTAAAATTACCTTCTTTTGTCATTACTCCCACTCGAACCAGTGACCCTCTTTTCTTGTGAGTGTATCTGTCAAATAAACCTTTAGCTCTAATACCAAGTGTTAGAAATATAGAACAAAAAGCAAAATATTAATAAATTAAAAATAGAAATAAAATGTAGAAAACACAACAGAATAGAGACAAATTTAACGTGGTTTACCCAATATAGACTACATCAACAGAAAAATAGTCAATGTTTATTATGCAGTCTAACAAATGAAATAAAAATCTTGCAATACAACCATTGCAATATCTTCTTCACTCACATACAATGTGTCACTGTAATTACAATGCCCTCATATCAAAGAGGGTTACATATTAAAAAAAATGCACAAACATAATTTCTACCATTAGACTGTAACCTAATAGTGAACGGTCTAGATTTACTATGAAATTACAATATTTTATAGTGCATTTTTAACAAAATTTTACTTCGGGAGCGTTGCCCTCAAGCCCCTGCTAGGGGTAGTGACCCTAGTTGGGGGCATTGCCTCCCCATACCCATCTGTCGAGAATTGGACATTAAAATAAGATCAGGGTCCACCATCCAACACAAACTATCATCATAAAACTTTGCATAATCTAAGTACTTCTTACATATCCCAAAAGGACTTTAGGTTGATTTAATTCTCTCTTTTAGAGTGAGTGTGAATTTTGATATTTCACTATATGGATGCAACTAGTAAATTGACTTGAATGTTTGGAAATGAATGTCATTTACCTACAATAAAATAACTTAAGACTTGGTCTATGACTGTTAAAATAAACTAGAATTAGAATTGAAAAGATTGGTTCTCTTTTACCCAATGTGCAATAGTTTTTCCAAGTGACTGTTAGGTGATATATGTTAGATGTGTATTGAACGACCTTGATGTGCTTATATAGTGACGTAGTTGAAATCCTTATGTTAACCAACATTTATAAAAGCACAAGAGGGTCGACATGAAACATCTTAAATTTAAAAAGTTATTATTGAAATGCAAGGGACAAAATTAGAATGAAGCCCTGTTCGACCTAGTGTAGTCTTGTCTTGGAAGGACAAAGACTTATAATTTGACTAACAGAAATATATAAGTAGAATATGAATTTTTGAATGATGTTTTCAATAATTTCAAGATAAAAAGTAGAATAGTGAAGGCTTTCATAGATATTACAAGTTAACAAAATGTTGAATAGACCAACGTAAGGATGTCAAGATTAAACAATATCAAATACTTAATGATTAAATTTGAGTGTCTAAACCTTTAAAAAATATGTTAAAAGTTTAAATTGAAGCCATCTATATTTAGACAAGTGATCAGGTTCATTTGATGATCAAGCATGTACTCAAACAAACTATAATTTTCTATCTAGCATTTTATTGGGAAGCACATGTTATAGTTATCTCAATTATGTGATTTGTATTTATCAACATATTTGTTATCTTTGAGCTTTGAATATTTTAGGGAAAAATAGTTCACATTAGCGATCCAAACCCTAATGTGGGTCCTTAAACAAATTATTAATAATGTTTAAACTACAAGATTATTTATTTAGAAAGGATGTTATTGATGCATGGAAAATTATGGAAATAATACAAAAGAGTAGAGTGTGCAAACAAATATGGAGAATCGATTTACAAGTGGTATTCATTGACAATTTTAACACATAAGCATGATATATGATAAATCATTGTAAAAAAATATTACAAAGGTAAGACAGGAAAAAAAAATGGTAAATAAAGAAAGCATTGCTTTCCCACTCTTTTTATAAAAACAGATTGGTTATAACTATAATGGCTAATATGTTCTTAGTATTTAGAAATCATTATGTATTTTAACATCAATGTAATGAGAAGAATAAATAAATAAGGTAAAATAAATAGAGTAAAAAGGAGACAAGAAGAAATTTGAGAAGAAGAATGAATAACACAATGAATCATCACATGAATCTTAAGAGAGGTCATGTTAAATTAAATAACGTCAACCCATAATGAGAAGGAATATACAAAGGACTCTATGATACATATTGAATTGTGTGAAATTACATGTAAACCAAAATTTAAAACATATTAAACAAGATAACAAATAAAGATAATTAAGTACAATAATTTTGGATTAATAAGTCAAAAATGAATACGAACAATTAAAAAATGCACATGTAAATAGTGAGAGTAATCAAAAAGCACAAGAATGCAATCAACAAAAATATAACTAATAATAAGATCAAAATCTAGATAATTTAAAGTGGCATATAATTATTATTTTTATTATTGGTAAGTGTGGGTTTTAAAAATAGACCTTACCCTTTACATGAAACAAACAAGTTTAAAATACGAACCCAGATAGAATATAAGTGCTACTAATAAGAACGGACAACAACTCAACACTACAACAACTTGAAACCTATAGACTTGGCTAAAAAACTAGATAAAATTAGAAAGTTTGTCCCACACAACACATTACAACAAATGGCTAAAGGAAAAAAATTAAAACCCTTCTAATACATTTTCCTTTCTTGATCTAAGGGTCATAATCAAAGGTTTCAACTTACCATGACCTTTTTTTTTAAACAACTGTCCAATCTCCCCCATCATCGAGATAAATTAGAATGCGGATTTCTAATGAATCTATTGAATTCAATTCCTTCAATGATAACCGAGCAAAGAATTGTTTCTAGAATCAGGAACCACACTATCTATAGCTTTCGATGATCTATTTACCTTGACTGGTGAGGCTCTAGTTTTCTTTACCAGGGGAATGGATTCATATGTTCTAGGTTTCGCTTGGGTCAAATCCAAAACTCTCTCTGGCTTTTTCAATTCATTCTCAGAATCCAAGTTTTCACTATCAATGAATGCTCAAGGAGGGCATCCTTCCACAAGGAAACCCTTTTCTTATGCTTAAAGATGATTCAAGATGTGGCCAGATGCTTTGTTTCAAAATAATTTATGCATCTAAAAGGCAGACTTTCAAAATCCAAAGATTGTTTCCATATTCGATCTTGAGCTTTCAACTTGATACATTATGGAAGATTCTTGAAAACATCCAAATTAACCAAAATTTGAGCAATAGTAGTATGAAATAAATATTTGGGGTCCATAAATAAAAATTCACCCAAAGAGTTACCTATGGCTTTGAAATAGAAACCTATCCAAAATTGCAATGGAAGATAAGGTAGTCTCACCCAAATCAGTCTGACATTAAAACCCTCAATATATGGGTCAAAGGATGGAAACCATGGTTTGAAATTAATAATGCTCTTGCCCCATTACCAAATGGAATTCTAAAAAACCTTATTCTTATCCTCAATCAAATAAAAAAAACAACAAAAAAAACTCTAGCATAGGGGGAGATTTTCAAAATACCTTTCATCAAAAGCTTCCAGTTCTCTATTATTCAACGATTGATATTGGGGAGAGTAAGCCATAAATTAGAGAATCGACAAATCATTCGTAAGTTGGACATATCCTCCTCTCCCTCTCTCTCTAACAGTGTAAATGTCAACCCTTATCTTAACAACCAACTCATCAACAATTTCTAGTTTTTAAATGGCACCCATTAGGAGTTGTCATCCACCATTGTTGGTCAGAGAATGCTCTGAGTGCATCATTATCTTCCCAAGGCACATCCCCAAAACCCTAGAACACACCCGACGATCCCATAGCTCTCCCTCTTCATAATTGTTCAAAAAATGGCCCTCTAACCCTAAACAAAGGCTTCCCTTCGCATCAAGAAACCTAAGAACTACCTTTGATTCAGATTCACCCACATGTTGCAATCTATTTGAGAACAGAATAACTAGCTTTGTAAATTCCAAAACACTGGAAGAGCCTTCCTCATTTGGAACTCCCAAACACTTAAACTTAGTGCTCCTTTGTAGAGCATACACCATCAAGATGTCATCATTTCATAAACTTTCATTCAACCCTGCAACATCCTCCCCCAAAACCCTAAAATTGCTAAGGTCCGCAAGTTCCATTATTCTTTATTTATTTATTTTTTTGTTGTGTCCATAAATCCAACCAATATAACTTATTCTACAAGATCATCTTCATAAAAATCATTTGTATATGTGATGCTACTTATAAAAATATCACTTTCATATGACATGGATTTAATTGGAAATAATTTATTCAAATGCTTTTGATGCCTGAAACAATATCTTTGGAATGGATTTATGAATTTGTATTGTTTTTTTTTTTTTTTTTGAGTTTGAATACTAGTTTCAGATTTTGGCATTGTGTTTCTTATATAGTGGTTTCTTGTTTGATTTCTTTTGAAAATTTTTGATCTCTACGAATTCTAGTTATTTGTCTGTGCTTGAATATCATGGATTAATGTACAATTTAAATAATGTTTTTTTTTTAATGTATGCAAGGTCTATCAAATAGTATGTTATATTATTCATTGCAGGGAATTATGTGAAATAAACTTTGATCTTTCTGTAATTAAACTTAAGTAAGATGGTATATCCTTAAGGTTATTTTTGTATGTCATCACATCCTTTAATAATTGTTTCTATATAACCTCTTCACAAAATTCAAAGGCTAAAATGACCATTGTATGAGTTATTGATTAAAACAATACATTACTAAAATAAATAAACAAAACACATTTATTTAATAAACATAATATAACAATAATACCTAAGAACAATAATAAGTTAAATGTAAGTGTATAGAACTTATGGTGATATGTGTGTACAATGTTGTAGAAATCTTGTTATTGAAATCTAAACTTGAAAATGTGTATCCAGAGTAAAGACGACTGTGACTTAAAAATTTGGAGGCCATAAAAAAAGATTCTAAACCATGCACTTCAATCAAGACAATGCCTAGGCTAAACATGCAATCCATAAAAATGTCTAAAATTGAAATCTGATTTTTTAGTTTTATTCATTTAGTTGTGTTTCATTTTCCCACCTTGATTTCTCATAAAGAGATATGACTAGTGTACCTACAATATTTTATTATTTATGCCCTAAAGTGTTGAGAAAACGAAGTGGATTGGAGATTAAGTTCCATGGAGATATTAATGATTTATCAAAGCCCTTGGTGGGTGAAAGAATAGAATTGTAGCATACTTTACATTGATAGGAAAAGTATGCACTTTTCCCTATCAGCATAAAGTGTGCCATAATTCCATGTTGTTAGGTTTAGGTGGAAAATAAAAATGATGAAAAATAGTAAATTACATTTAAAATGAAATAACTTAATCTAATATCATCAAAAGTCCTCCACATTAAATACTAATCAGAAAATAATTGACAATCTTTGTCTCAAAATGACTCACAATATTTGTTTATTTATAGACAACTTTGAATTAATACTTTAAAATATCAATATGTATGTTAACTTCTAAGGGTTAGAAATAGAAAAGTCAAAAAAAAGGGAAGTGGACTCAATTGGCCAAATAGAAATGAAAAAACAACTACCTAGATTATACACTTCAATGTAGATAAAATGTCAATATCACAATGTACGGTCTAGTAGGATTAGGGAAAAGATGCTTTGATGGAGGTGTTCCAAGAATTTGAAAAGAATATTTTTAACTTCAAAAGTCAATAAATGTACTAATATCTCTAGATTTAGACCAAAATAATTATACATAGATAAACACATACTAAAATATGTAAATTGACATAAAATATGACCAAAGGGACATTTTATAAGTTCAAGGTTGTCCCCCATTCTCAACTCTTGTAGGGAAGCGTTCTGAAGAATTTCCCAAATATATTATATAATAAGTACCATATATTCAATAACACATACAATCTCAATGGGCTACAAATATGCACAGATTGGTAGAACTACTTTACATATATCAATGATAAGAGTATCTGATAGTAAATGAACCTCATTTTCATGCCATGAGAATAAAGTTTAAACTTCAAATACTCTCAATTCCTTTAGTGATTAGCAACCACACGAGTATCAAATAGACAACCTGAAACAACACAAATTTTCAAGATATCTTATCAATCAATCAATCAAAACCATGCCCTCAAAATTCAAGCAAGCAGAACACAAAATTTGATGAGATGCATAAAGAGTGGCCTACCCCAATTGCAAGGAAGTTTCTAAAGCCTCATTGTCTTCAAAGCTTGCTCTGTGTACGCTGAGATTGCGAGTAGGTTCATATGATTGAGGGTGATCACGAGTTTCCAAAGGCTCAATGAACAAGGATTCCATTGCATTGTTATTCACTTCCGCATGGCAGCACCGTCTTCCATTTAACTGTTCAGCATTTAACACACCTTTGTGTTAATCATTTATATGAATTCAATGCAATACTACTATTGAAAAAAAATGTTAATTCAAGAATTCAAGAACTATATACTACTATTTAACTGTTCAGCATTTAACACACCTTTGTGTTAATCATTTATATGAATTCAATGCAATACTACTATTGAAAAAAAATGCTACCTGTAAACGAAGTTTACCGTTCTCCTCCAGAAATTGGTTTCCCTGCTTGGAATACAAATGACCCAAGGAAACGTTACATGCATTCGATCATTGCATACTGTAATTTTGAGAGTACATCTTTCAAAATTCCACAGTTTTAAAGTCCAACGGCTCAATATTTCATATTCCGGATTAAACTTATTATTAAAAGAAACAATGTGAAATTGAAGCAATATTTGTCAGGTTTCTAAAATATAAAAATTGATATTACCTTCCCATTTACATGTCAAAATTTACACAATTGCTTGTATTACTTTTATCTGTGTTTTTAATGTGAGGTAAACTTTTATATTTCTATTGAAAATGCCATGTATCCCTCGATCTCCCTATGTATCTAATCTTAGGAATCCGTAAAACAATCTAATCTTCCCAAATAAAAATTTGGAAAAATGTGATTTTAAATTATAATATTTAAGTTGGAGCCTTTTTATAAAATCATTTTTCGAAACAATTTTTGGAAATTTTTTTAATAAAATGTTAAGTAATTAAAGGTTTTCGTGTCTGTTTACTTCTTATTTATTGAACTGAGTGATATTAATAAAAAAAATGAAGAGAGATTTTCTATATCAATATCAATAAAATTCTTATTCTTATTTTCCAAGATGTATAGATGATTGAAGTGCTAAATAAAGATACATAACCTGATTAGAATAAGAATTTGTCATACATCAGATCATATGGAATATAGTAATAATATAAGAAATAAAAAAATTAAAGAGTGCATACCCCAAACTCTATTGGAATAATTGTGTGAGGAACCATATTTTGGCTGGAATGTTCTTTTGAAACATGGAGATGAGAACAATTTCCATGCACTTGAAATAATTTTGTCTTAGTTATGGGCCCCAAACCTCATATCCATACAAAATTGAGGGTGTAATTAATGTACGGAAAAAAATAATGTTCGGATATCTTGAAATTGGTGCCAAAAATATTGTCTTTCTAAAGATTTTAATGTAACATATTTTTTGCTATGTTGGTCCCAAAAAAACCCACGCCCAAATAGATGTAAAAGTGCAGTACCTCACCCATTGTGCTTTGTATGACAAATTAATTTTAGATGCTGCTATTTGGTTTACATTGAATGCATTGATTTTTTTCTTTGCAAGATTTACTTTAAAGCCATGTTTATCACAAAAATTGCTCCATACTGGTTTTGAAGACTCTTAATTGAGTACAAAAGCAAAACAATATTATCTACAAACAATAAAATAGTAATTATGTAAATCCCAAAGAAACTACAACCACTCATATCACCCTGAGTTTTGGAGATAATGTCCTCTAATTCATCAGCATAAAACCCCAAGAGTGTAGATGAGAGTGGAAACTTTGTTTCACACCTATGGTACCATGACGTTATTTGTAGTGCCCATTTTAGTATGAATATGTCCAAATATTGGCTCATATAAAATCATTACCAGAGAATTTACTAAACCTAGAAGACCCAAAAAATTAAGTCTTTGAACCAAAAGATACCTCAGCTATCTATAAAAGGCGTAGGAAATTCTACAAAGCAATAGTACTATGTTTTTTAGCCTTTTAGAGATATAATCATCTAGAGATATAAACAAAAGATTAGACAAAGTATTCCCAATCATGATGGTACTATGGTTTCTTAGTTGAAAACAATCTCCAAATTTGAAGATGGGATTAATAATATAAGATGTCCAAGTTGAAGGAAGCCCATATTAAATAATAAAATTAAAAAGATTGGAGATATGGACAACAACAACCGGACTATGTTTGAGGAATTCAATGTTTAAATTTTTCACATCTTGGGCTTTATGCAATATTTACTTTAAGACCATGTTTATCACAACAATTGCTCCATACTGGTTTTGAAGACTCTTGAGTACAAAAGCAAAACAATATTATCTACAAACAATAAAATAGAAATTATGTAAATCCTAAAGAGACCACAACCATTCATAACACCTTCAGTTTTAAAAATAATATCCTCTAATTCATTAGTACAAAGCCCCAAGAGTGTAGGTGAGAGTGGAAAGCTTTGTTTCACACCTATGGTACAATGAATGTTATTTGTGGTGCCCATTTTGGTATGAATATGTCTAAATACTGGCTCATATAAATTCATTACTAAATCTAGAAGACCTAAATGTTTAAGCCTTTGAACCAAAATATACCTTGGGTATCTATCAAAGATTGTAGGAAATTCTACAAAACAACATACATTATATTTGTTAGCCTTTTCCACCTCAATAAGAGAAACAAAAGTGAATATGTAGTCACTTGTTCAATGATTCCTAAATCCTAAATGAGCTTTAGCATGAAGTCATTTTGTCTCTACCCACTTAGATATATAATCATATAGATCTATAAAAAAAATATTAGCCAAAGTACGCCTAATCATGATGATACTATAGTTTCTTAGTTGAAGACAATCTTCAAAGTTGAAGATGGGATTAATAATATTAGATATCCACGTTGAGGGAAGATCGTGTCAAACAATTAAAATTAAAAAGATAGGAGATATGGACAGTAAGAACAATTGGACTATGTTTGAGAAATTCAGTGTTTAAATTTTTCATATCTTGGGCTTTATTAGACTTCAGTTTAACATGGCCTCAAGGATCATTTCATCTATAAAAAATGATAGTCAAGTAGTCTAGGATTCACTTGCATGGCGAGTTGATTAAGAGCATCATAGAGAGGTGGCATAAGTATACCTATGTAGGGGTTGGTAATGGCATAAATAGACTTTATGGGTAAAAATGATCTTTAAGATAACTTGTGATTGAACCAGATTTGGTGCAGGACAGTTCTTCCTTTGTAATACAACTATTGTCATTTTTTATTTTTAAGCATAACTCTATATACTTTTTGGATGAGTTTGGCTCTAGAGGGTGTTTGGATCATAATATGTCTAGTTAACTTATGTAATTTTTTATAATCAACATGACACCAAGCATTTTCATGACAATGATCATAGACATTGTGGATTCAGATTGTGTGAGTGGAGGAAGGAAAGGCATTAATAACCCTAGTTATAATTCCTTTGGATAACCTATTATGGGTCCATATTCTCATGAATTCTCATGAGGTTGGTGTTGGCAAATTTTGCCACCATTGACCCCTAACATGTTCAAACTGATGTTGAGTTAATGTAAGTGGTCCTTTTGAGTCAAACTCCCTTCAAATGGCGTGTTTAGCATAATTTAAGTTTTTTTACAAAAGCTAAGGTTTATGTTTCCATTATTTTATTCTCATCCAAGTCATTCCTTATGCAAATCTTTATTGCCAAAGTCATTTTTGTGTCTCAAACACGTGCTTCAAGCTTGGTAGGTCAATCTAAAAGTCAAATAGGTGACTTGGACGTTGCACACACATGTCAAATCTTCTAAGTCAATTTTCAACATGAAAGTGACAGGTTAAAGTTGTCATATTGTGAGAAAATAAGATGCTATGTTGAAGTGAAGTCCAAAGGTCATAAGTGATGGAGGACCAACGTGGTCTACCATAGATTCTTCCATATTTCCAAATATCAAACCATGCTTAAGAAGAAGTTTTAGGTCTAGGAAAGACAAAAAACCTCTCAGCTCTTTTATCAAGCTCTTGGCAAGCTTGTGAGGGTCAAATTCAAATGTTCAGTATGTGGTGGAGAGAGAGAGTTGGAACCAATATTATGAGAAGGAGAAGACCCTAATGGCCTTCTAAATTGTGACATTGGTGTAAAGATTGAGGACCTCTCCTTTATGAACAATCACTAAAAATGTTGGTAGCTCCTTAAATCCCTCCAAAACTCCAACCTCACGATTTTTTCTTGTTTGAGTGCATTTATGAATCCATTGATGAAAATGGAAAGTTGTGTGAGCTCTTAAGGGGCCTAAAGAACCTTTCTACACCTTATTCAATCAAATGTTCAATACAAATAATGGTAAAATGTGCAAGTACAAGTTGCAAGATTTTAAGAATGCAAGTGTTGCAGTTAGAAAAGGTGTTTTTTAGAGTTTTATGTGATTGATTGAATGCATAAAATGGATGTAATGATTAGATGGACTCATCCAGGTCCCAATGCAAAATGAATGAGGTCTTTAGAGCTCATAAAACCCAAGATATGCTCATTTCTCTTTTCTTAGGTACCATTGTTCTCAATTTCTGGGTTGTTGCAAGTCTAAAAAGGTGTTTTTGGGAGACTTTCTTGATTGATCATGACCAAACAATGATTGTAGTGGTTAGAGGGGTTCATATGGGTTATAATGCAAAAAGAATTAGGTCTTTATACCTCATAGAACTCAAGAAAATGTTAAAACACAGACCTACAGTCATACAGAAATGAGAAAATGCAAGGTGAGGCAGCACTAAAAAGATCATAACTTGAGTTTTGGAGCTCCAAAACTCATAAAATTTGAACTGAAGGTTGGGAGAAACATCCAAAAATGTTTTCAAGTGGTTTCAAGTCTTTACATGTCATGAGAAGAGAGAAATAGCCAAAGCACAAGTCTGTACTATGAAGAAAATCAAGGTTTCTCGAGGGTTTTGCTCATGGATGAAGTGTGAGTTGGGTGTTCCAGAGCTTTTGAAGGCCACCAAGCTTATGATAGGGTGTACACATCTGGTGTAAGCCTAAATCCATGATTCTACACTGAAAGCTAATGCAAAATAAGTGCAGAACACTAAAAACCCTCGCTAGACAACCCTATAGGACAACAAATAGGCAATTTAGAAAAAAAAAATTGTTTGGGAATTTTATGAATATTTTTGAGCTTTTTCAACTCCCATAGGTCTGGCCTATTGAGACCTTTCCAATGAACCCAATAAGAGAGCTAGGTGAGCCTTAAAACTCATTTTTGATCCCGTAAGCTAATTCAGGGCTTCTTGAGGTCTAGAAAGACCAAATTAGGCATTTTTGAGAGTTCCATGTGGAATAGAGGGCTAAAAATTTGCATGGAGGTCTGTGCCAACATGAAAATTATGTTCCAATCCTCATTAGGCCTCTTCTCTTTCCAAATCATGCAAATTCACCAAGTTTCAAGATTTCACTATGCATTTGGCAAGCTTGGCAAGATGACACAGGGGGCATATGAGATGTCAGACTTGTTGCATTAGTTTGAAGAGTTTCACATGATCTAATGAGGTGTCAAGAAGAGCGAGCAACGTGGTGGAGGCAATTATGAAAGGTGTAACCCCTCAATCAAAGGAGGGAAATTTCATGAAGGAGGCAAGTCACCAAGGCAATGAAGCATCTCCAACGCCACCGTGATCAAGTCATCATCAAATGAGGAACACGCATGCTTAAGAGAGACTTCATAATTGTCCTTTCACAATTGTTCTTGTTTGTAACTTGTCCATGAGTGCTTTACAACCATCATTGGCTCTTGACACCTCTCTTTTCTCTCTCACTCTTTTCTCCTATATGTATGCCTAATTTTGATATTGTAATGGATCCTTCCACCAGGAGTAAGGCATAGCCTTGTTCTTTTGTATGCCTATTGACCAATAATATGACTGGTTTTACCTCCTATGACTGTATGTAGTGTGAAGCTTTGAATGGTTGATCTGAGCAAGTGTAGACTTAGCTCACCTGGCTTTGTTGTCCTATTCTTTTTGCTTTCTTGCAATTTGTTTCTCTATCGCAGGTTGTGAAGAGTCATCAAGAGTTTCATGTGGATTAGAAGTGGCAAACAACTTCCCTTATACTCTTATATTGCCTCACCTCTTTATAAATCATTGATGTGATAGGTTCTTTAGGAGAAGTGTATTATTGCAATCCTATAGATCTTAGTGCATATGCAAATCAGTGGTAGTGGTCATAACATTTGGTGTATCACCTCCCTTTAGTTCAAAATTTTCTTTCTCCCTTTTCCTTGCAAGCTAGTAGGTTAGTGGTTCTAAGTGATGTATCAAGGGAGCTAGCCCTATCCAAAGGTTCTCTTCAGCTACAAGGTCACCCACAACCTTTGAAGAGTTCCCATGCTATCACTTAAGTGAGGAGGCTTGAACACCCTCCTCAAGGGTGCAACTTTTGTTGATAATAGTTGATCTTAAGAATATTAGTGTAACTCTTATCATAGGCATGGTCAAAATGAATGGTAGCATGTTGTTAAGAGAGACTACAGGGAGAAGTTGTACTAAGTTTGGTAATTCATGTATGAAAAGAGAAAACATAATTTGTAAGAGTGGGGTGGGGGGGTGAGCAGCAGCGAGGCAGGGGGGATTCGAAACCTAGAGATCATATATTCTTATGAGATAATTTAAAAGAATATACAATCTCCTACACTTTCTCCACTAGAATAAGGAAAATAAGTAAAGCCTCTAGATTTTAAAAAATGTATTTAAAGTAAAATATCATAAAAATTAGTAATCTAATTAAAAATATTATTTTATATTATTTTTAAATTTGATAGAGATTAATAAGAAAAAAGAGACCTTTGCCCCATAATACAAAAAAGAATCTGGAAGTAGACCAAACAAAGAAACCGAGCAAAAACCTCCTTAAAAAACAAAGAACATGGAGGAAATAGACCAAAAGGTCACAGCACCAAAACAACCACAAAGCAAGAGAGCGGAAAACTGGCTACCGTCAAATACACCCGAACAACAACAATGCAAAAGCCTGCCAGCTCCACCAAAATACATCAAGCTAGAGCATTCCAAGAGTGCAGGATGGAGATGGCATGAGGGATAAATTCCTTCAGCAGAACTGTAAGATCTCCAAGCCTTAAAAAGTTTCTACTAGAGGGACAAATACAGAGATCAACGGAGGGCATATCCATGCGGATTGTAGCATGATGAAAGCATAAACCTTCCAGCACTAACATCTTCAACACAACCCACTTGTAATATGGAAAATTAAATAAATTATTACATCTGTGAATCAAGGGGTCAAAAAAACAATCTGCCCATTTTCCTTTCCCAAACAAATGACCAGGAGAGCAATCATGTGGGCTCAGAATTTTCCTCCACTATTCCACAACCTTCAGATCGTTCCATAGAGGACAGTTCATGAAAACCTAAACATCAACTCCCAGACCCAGAACAGAGGACAACCCACGAGTAAAAGAAGGGTTTGTAGCCACACCCACATCCTTAGCCAAAATGACCTATACCCCAAAGAGCCCTTTAAAAACTTCAAGACATGTTTCAGTTTAATCTCTAAAGTGTGGACACAGATAATGAATTCACTAGCCATAGCAAACAGATGAGCTTTAGTAGTATGCTTCCTCTTATTTAGAAGAGATTTGAGGAGAAAAAGGGAGGTGGCTAGGTCTATTTTTTTTTCCAACTGCCAACCTAAGAATAGACCTGCGTTGGTCCAAATTCTAAACGTTATCTACCTCGTTCAACAAACCTTCACCAATACAATGTTCAAAAAAATTTAGAGAAAATAGAGACGAGATTAAATACCTCCTGCAGAACATCGTCACTAACAGGGCCCAAAAAGGTCTTAGAAAAACTCGAATGCCAACCACTAAGTCGAATGGAATTCTTACCAACTCCCGACGCTACCAGTGACATCTAGACTTTTCAACTTGTTCCTCTGTATGCGACACGCATGTTTCACCATGGATGAGCAATCGAGGACCAAAGGGAAGGCAAAGATCGCACACTAAAGAGCAGGGGAGGTAGAGAAGAGTAACAAGATAATGCAAGGCAAAAAAGAAATAATACACAGATAACTAAATGCCTTGAGAAGGCACTCGACTCCACACAATCAAAACTCTACCTGCCACTTATAAGGTACCACGGCGACAGGATGTCTACCACGCTAAGCTACCATCACGTTTAAAATTTTATGCCTCTCTCTGCTATCATCAATGAATTTAAAGCGAATTCTTAATGTCCTTATCAATTAAGGCAATGCAATCTTCTCAAGAAGGAAGGCCTACACGTTGCCAGTCCTCACAAATACCAAGTATTAAGGGCCCAATATTAGCCAAGAAGTCAGCTGGGGC
This sequence comes from Torreya grandis, assembly GCA_037957365.1. Classification (NCBI taxonomy): domain Eukaryota; kingdom Viridiplantae; phylum Streptophyta; class Pinopsida; order Cupressales; family Taxaceae; genus Torreya; species Torreya grandis. Next base: position 493,304 of record JARHVA010001663.1, read on the forward strand.
ATTGATTTCATGGTATCCATGGAGCGAAGAGATATTTTCAAAGAAAATGATTGCCCAACAAATATCCTGGATGACTGAGTTGAGTTGCCAATTATCCATTCTGCCTACCTTCATTGCATTAATGATCAGCAAAGAGTCACCTTTGGCGGCTAAGTTTTTGAAATTAGATTCAATTGCCAATCTCAAACCCATGAGTAACTCTTGAGCGTCAGCAAAATTATTTGTTACCCAAATAATATTGAAAGCATAATAAGAGAGCACCTTGCATGTATTATCTCGAAAATGCCTTCCTGCTCCTGAGAGGCATTGGAGAGGCATTGATTTCTCTTGGAAGCTCCATCAAAGTTTAACATAACTAAATTTAAAATTGGGGCCTTCAAAGAAGCAAACGATCTCAGGTTACAAGGAATGGGAAAGCTGAGATTTATTTTCAATAAGTTCTATTTTAATAGAAAATGATGATCTTCCCTAAGAACTTTCTTTTTAAGAAGGAAGACCTTAGCCCTAAAGACCTCTTGGATGAGGGTTTTAATTTTGAAAGACAAAAGTTGTGAAAAAGAATACACCAGAAAATTCTATTGTTCCTTTCTTTTCAAATACTCCAAATGATCAAATAAGGGGTCATCGCCCATACACAACTTACTTGATCACCCCCCTCCTCTACCCAATTTATAATCACGCCTTGAATAGAACCCATTGTCACTCATGTTCTATTATTATTTCGAAAAAATCAAGATCAAATTCTCCAAGAAAAAATAAAATGAAGAAGAATATGGTCTGGTTTTCAGAATTATCATTTGCACAAAACACAAAATGAAAGCCCCTCGAAACCTATCCCCCTAAAAAAAACTTATTCACAGTGAACCACAAATTTACATTAGCTTTCGGAAGACCCTTTGAAAACTAGACCTTTTCCACTAGCCAAGTAGAAGAGTTGAGATGGGAGATTAACTCAGGGTATCCTTGTTTCATAGAGTAATTTCCTGAAGAATCTCCATTACCCTTGACAAAATCATTCTCCACAAAACTACTGAGATGAATCAAACCTAGAATTTTTTTAAAAGAAATTAATAGCTTTGACGAACAATAGATCGCCATTAAAACTGGATTCTCCCACCTCCATTGTCAATATATTTCATCTCAATAACAATTGACAGAGGTACCCCACATGTTAGATAAGTAATCCTCAAGAATAATAAATAAGGGTTGTTGCGCAAGGGACCCACACTAGACCACACATCCTTCCAAAAATTAACAGACCTACCATTTTTGATTTCCCAAGAGAGTGTTCAAAATTAAGGGTCTACATTTACCAAAGAAGTTCCAAACATGAAGCCCTTTCATCTAATGTTCTGTTGTGAATATTTGAACATGATCTTCCACATTATCGAAGTACTTTCTATGAAGCATAATTCCAAATGCTCTCCTTGTCCATGTAGATTCTCCAAAGAAGTTTGGCTCCCAAAGGTTTATTCAACATTTAAAAAAAAAAAATAATATCCCCTCCTTTAAATTTGGGTAAGTAGACCTCTTCCCATTTCATTAAAGCTATTTCCGTAGCCTCATTAGAGCCACTCCAAAGGAATTTTTTCATAATATTAATTAACTCGTGCTTAACACTTTCTCAAGCTTCAGAGACTAACATCATGCAAACTGGGATAGCTTGAATTAGATGGATTTTACCAGCACAAGAAATCCACTTACCTTTACAAGATGATTTTTTTTTTGAAACATTGTAGCCATATATTTTCCCAGAATTAATTCTTAGAATGACCATCAAAAAGGGGAACACCCAAGTACTTGATTGGGAGATACCCAATAGAAAATCTAAAGATTTCCTTAACGCTATATTGTCTTTCCATGGAAGTATGGGGAAATAAGATGTTTGATTCTAAAATTTTAACAAGCTATCTTGATGCTCACTAATACCAAACAAGGATATTCTTCAGCATTTTGGCTTCACGGAGGTGAGCTGTGTTTCCCAAAATTGCGTCATCGGCAAACATCCAATGAGAAAAGTTTATGTTCTCTATTATGAAAATTCCATTGATGAGATTTGGAGATTTAGCCCTAAAAAAAGCTCTTCCCAACGCCTCTACCATGATGGTGAAGCCTCTACCATGATGGTGAAGACATATGGGGAAATAGGATCTTCACGTCTCAACCCTCTTAAAGAGTTAAAGAAGCCAACACTCCATTACCAAGGGCGGAAAACATAGGAAAAGTACCACAAGCTTTATCCAATCACACCAATCATCAGAGAAACCAAATTTTCTTAGGATTTTAAATAGAAAATTCTAATTTACTCTATCATATGCATTACTAATGTCATTATCACTTCTTTCTTCAACTTTGCTGAATTAATACAGCTTGTGCATGATAACAACCCCATCTAAGATTTGTCTATTTTGGACAAAACCTCCCTGGTGCTTAGAGATAATAAGAGGAAGGATAGATAGACGGCGGTTAGCCATAGCCTTTTATAAGAGTGTATATATGGTATTTCACAAAGATATAGGTCTAAAAAAGTTCATAGAATCAGCATTAGCCTTCTTCCGAATTCAGCCAAAATAATTGCAATTAAAATCCTTGAGGACTTTCATCGAAGATATTGACTCATTTACAGCCTTTAGAATATCCTTTTTTATGATATCCCAAAAATGCCTAAAGAATCCTGGTGGAAAGCCATTAGGACTTGGCGCTTTATCATTTTCCATGCTCCACAAGGTTGTTTGAATCTCCTCCTCTATGAATGGCTTCATCATATAAACATTCTGAACAGGTTCAGGTTCACAAACTCTTGCTGCTTCAGCTCATGTTCAGGAGGAACATCCTTAAGGATATTTTCAAAATAGTCAACTACCTCCCTTTTAATTTCTTCCAAGTATTCCGTGTAGTCTCCATTCTATTTCTTTGGTTTATATATAATTTTGTGTAGCCAAAGTTGATCAGTGAAATAATTTTGTATTACAATCACCTTCCTTCAGCCATGATTCTCTAGACTTTTGCTTCCAAAACATTTCTTCTTTATCCAGAACCAAATTCATCTTAGAACTTAACTCTTTTTCCAAGAGGAGGGTAGATCTATCATGCCCTCCGTGCTATACCTGATCATGAAGGGTCTAGATGTCTGGTTTAATGATAATTGTTTCCAAAAACCTCCTTATTCCAAATGCGGAATTGTTGTCCGACAAATTTCAGATTGTAGGCCACGATAAACAGTCTAGTGCTTTCCATGGGAGCTAGTTCGTTCCACCATTCTTTCATTAAGTTCTTGAGGCACATCAATTCAAATCTAAAAGGAATCCCTAACTCAAAGGAATCCCTATAGGATATCCATCTCTTTTAATATTAAGAGAGATGGGCATATGATCTGAACATGAAACTTTTACAATGTCAGATTCTAACTTCAAATTTGAATTGAGCCAATGGTTAGAAGCCAAAACCTTGTTAATACATATTACCAAAATCTTCTCTTATGTTAGTCCATGTAAAATAAACATATTTTGGTTCCAAATCCCAGAAATTATTATCACTCACTAGCTTTATAAAATTGAGCTGAGATAATGTCAACACTAGTGTTGATCAGAAATTTGATCATGTTTATCATCCAACTCAATTGGTAAAACAACCAACTGTCAAATATGTGTAATCTGTGAAATGTTGAGACCTAAAAATTGCTATTTTTGTTTTACGGGCTAAAATAATATATGATTGGTTTCAAAAGTAATTTTGAATTACATATTTGGATTCCCTTTGAAACATTAGACAAGTTAAAAAAAAAAATGACAAGTCATTTCGAAGTCCTATGCAAAAGTTATTGTTGTTTGCAGTTGGCATACTCTAAGCTTCAAGATCTCTCGGGAGCTCGATTGTTCAACTCCAGAGCTTGGACTGATGGACTCCGAAGCCAACCGAGACCACATGAATTTGAAATGTTTGTTGACGTTTTAGCTTCTTAGTGGTTCATTTCAAGTGTTGGGTGGATTCACTGTATATGGGAGCTTAAATACAAGTCTTAGAAGGCAGATTACAAGAGATAAATGCACAAGAAGATGAAAGGACATGAGATGTATTACTTCAGTTTCTAACTCTTGGACTTCTTGAATATGTCCAAGAGGTATTCTTGTGTGTAAATATGAACCTATAGAGTTCATTCAAAGGAAAAGAACAAAGGAGTAGAGACAAGAAACAAGTGCAATGACATGTATTTTACTTGGATTCACATTGTGTATGGGCAAATTTGAGTCCTTATTTTCTCATTGTTGTTTGGATATAGGTGACTATTTTGAAGACTACACAGTTAAAAGACGCTGAGTTCAGTAGTTAATCCTTTCTGTAGAAACAAATCTTCAATTGAATATTGCACAGATCATTATGAGTGTATGAGGTTATTTTCCTTGCAAGTCCAAGAGGTGAAAAAGCTTGTAAACTACAAAACTTAATAGAAATAAGGAAGCATGGCTTCACTCTTGCTGGAGTTCTCTCACATTGAGTTTCTCCAAGGTATGTCTTGTGTTATCTCCCTTTATAGTTATTGTGTTTGTTTCTTTTGCTTCCATATTTACATTCCTTGCAATTAGACTAATACAAAAACATTTAAGAGAACTCAAAATTCAGCCCTATGATTAAAGAACTTCACATTTGGCATTGTACCTCTATGCAAACATATTAATTATACTCATGTACGGAGTAGTAGCATGTTTAGAGTGTGGAGATATTCTTTTATATGTTGTATATGACAGTTTTAAAAGCTAGAATACATATTAAAACAATATCTTAGGTATTTTTCTATGGCAAAGAACTTGATAGGAACACCTTGATTTGAAAGGGTTTGTGTTAGTGAAACTTAGTGTGGAATATCCACCTAGTTTATGGATCATATTGATAACAAAGCAAGTTATCATTTTTGCCATAAAAGGTTTTCTAACATATTTCTGTAGATGTTAGTTTTGTTTGTGTTCTATTTTGGTGGTTGTTGTGGTGACCATTATGCAGATGTTTCCCCTTACCCGGATATTATGTGCTAGCGGACAGATTGTCTTGATTCATTCCCAACAAGGTGGTTTAAATTTCCACTACCGTTGTTGATAATGCAAGACATTATGGGCTTCTGTTATGTGATGGTATTTACCAAAAGTCTTTGATGGACCAACTATCTAAGGGACATGAAACATGTTGAGCATTCCACATGGTAGAAATTACTTTTTCAAAGAAAGAATGGTTAAGAGAGTTCCAAAGTTCATAGCAAGACATGTTCAACATAGATTTGAGCATAGTTTCCTTGTGACAATAGGATATTATTGTATTTGATCAAAGACTCCAAAGGTAACACTATGAAGCTTGAGGAAGAATGTTTTTACTTGGATATGTCTCTTTTTCTTCTTAATTTAAAATTGATGTTTTTTTTAGTCTTCTATGTGGAACAAAGAAGGCCTTTTATACCTTTGAATGTAGATCCTTGCTCCTATTGGCCAAGAGGAGTGGGAAAAATTTGTTGCTACAGATGAAGGAAAGAGCATCAAGAAAGGGAGGGCAAGAAAATCCAAATGGTATTCAAAAGAGTGGGGTAAGGATTCCTCACCACTTGAGTTTTTGAATTAGTGGGACTGAAAACCTTCAAATTAGAGAGTTGAATATATATTGGAATATGAAAAGGGTATTGTCTAAAAAACTGATCAAATTGGACCCTGAATATGGTACTATCCAAAAGAAGATCAAATTGGAACTTGAAATGGGTATTGTCCAAGAGGATGATAAGATGGATTTCTTACTTAGGTGATTGAAGGTAAATATTCATCTTCTTTTTATAGATTTTATGAGACCTAAAAACCTTAAGTTTTGGGCATGTGAACAAAAATTTGATCATATCTATTATCCAACTCAATTGGTAAAACTACCAACTATCAAATGTGTAATCTGTGAAATATTGAGGCCTAGAAATTGCTAGTTTTTGTTGTACATGCTAAAAAAACACATGTTTGATTTCAAAATTAATTTTTACTTACATATTTGGATTCCCCTTAAAACATTGGACAAGTTAAAAAAAAATGGCATGTCGTTTCAAGGACGTATGCAAAAATTATAGTCGTTTGAAGTTAGCATACTCTAAGCTTCGAGATCTCTCGGGAGCTCCACTGTTCAACTCCAGACTTGGACTATCAGAGTTTGGATCTAATTGAGACCATGGGAATTTGAAGCATTTTTTGACGTTTTAGCTTCTTAGTGGTTCATTTCAGATGCTGGATGGATTCCAAGCATATGGGAGCTTAAATACATGTCTTAGAAAACGGATCACAGGAGATAAATGCACAGAAAGATAAAAGGACATGAGGTGTATTACTTTAGTTTACAACTCTTGGAATTCTTGAATGTATCCAAGAGGTATTCTTGTGTATAAATATGAACCTATAGAGTTCATTAAAATGAGGAACAGAGATAGATCAGAGACAACAAGTGCAATGGGATGTATTTTACTTGGATTCACATCGTGTATGGGTAAGTTTGAGTCCTTGCTATTATTTTCTCATTGTTGCTTGGTTGTAGGTGACTATTTTGAAGATTACACAACTGAAAGAGGTTGAGTTCAATAGCTAGTCCTTTCTTTAAAAGCAAATCTTCAACTGAATATTGCAGAAATCATTATGAATGTATGAGGTTATTTTCCTTGTAAGCCCAGGAGGTGGAGAAGCGTGTAAACTGTACGATAGTGGAAATGAGGAAGCATGGCTTCACTCTTGCTGGCATTTTCTTATACTGAGTTTCTTCAAGATATGTCTTGTGTTAACTCTCTTTATGGTTATTGTGTTTGTTTCCTTTCATTACATATTTACATTCCTTGCAACTAGGCTAATACACAAACATTTAAGAGAGCTCAATATTTAGCTCTTTGATTAAAGAACTTCACATTTGGCATTGTACCTCTATGCAAGCATATTAATTACAGTCATGTATGGAGTAATAACATGTTTAGAGTGTGAAAGTATTTTTTTATATGTTGTATGTGATAGTCTCAAGAGCTAGAATACATATTAAAATAACATTTTAGGTATTTTTCGATGTCAAAGAATTTGAGAGGAACACTTTGCCCTGAAAGGGTCTGTGTTGGTGAAGCTTAGTGTGAAATATTCACATATTTTATGGATCAAGTGTCCAAATTCCTTGTCTAGTGTTTGTACCTCAAAATTCATCCAAATTACAAATCTTTCGAAACATATGGGTCAGCCTATTTGTCTTATCTAACCCTTCTGTAAGATATTTTCAGAATGTGTGGTATAAATACAAATCAAAGCCTACTCATTATCCATCTAGAAAATGCTAAGCAAACACCTATTCAAGGTCATTCAATCAATTGTACAATTGAGATCTAATTCCCTATTCTTTCATATTTCTATATCAATCATAGGAACAGTCATATTACATGTCTAAAACATTCAAAGATCAACCCATGAGCAGTATTTTTTAAGTTACACGCTAGATCATTGTATGCCCTTGCATATAAAATATTGTACCCTTGTGCAGACAGAAACCCACACTTAAGATAGAACTACATATGTATGATGCCCTCTTCAGAGTAGTGTCTATGTAGGTAGTGCTCATTTACAAAGGGGTCCTTGACGTCAGCTCGACTTCGTGAGTTAACTAACCTATTTTTGGTAAGGTGACATGACCTAAGATGACTAAACTAGGGTTTGATCTATATACAGTCATACAAACCTTGTGTGTGTGATCCACATATATAAATGGAAAGGTGACAAAAAACCCTAATAGGCACAGGTGGCCGCTTCTAAATAAAAGTAATATTTTGTACATGACAAAAGCGTCGAGCCACAAAAAAAACATCAATGCTAATGTCCACAAGTTGACAAGAGTGGCTAGGCCTCCATAAATAATATTTCTAGAATTAGATGATGGGATCCTTAGAATCATAAACCTTGTTTTTACACCTTTACATCTCAAATCCGTCAACGCATCTACAAACAAGCTAAGTATTATCTCTTCTTTGTGTTGTAATTATTCGAACATCAATTGACATTGTACTTTCTATATTTTGTAATTTTTTAGATTCAGTATATTGTGTTATCTGAATTAATTTTATTGGCCTCCTTTAGAATAGTTTTATTCATCCATTTGATTAGGCTATTTTAACTCCTTTAACCCTTATCTATCCAATTCTAAAAGAGCTAAATAGTTTCATAGTTTAACCTTATTTATTTAGCGTAAACAAGGAATTAAATTATATTAATTTTATCTTCCAGGTGAGGTAATTGATGGCTTAAAAGATAATATTAATATACAAACTGTGAAAATTTTTACTTGAGCAATATTAAACAACTGATGGAAGATCACCTAAAGAAGGAATAACTACTAACCCAACTATTAACATTATAAGTTCCTCACCCAACATGAACACTTGAAGCAAGAACAACTACTTACACATAATCTATTAAAAAATAGTAATGAAAGGTAGGTTAAAGTCAAATTATTAACATGTTAGGAAATTAAACCATTGAGTTTTTAGCCTCCCTAAACCCAATGATGTTGTTCAAATCAGTGTTAACTTCTTGCATAAGATCTTTTATCTCAATGATATGATTTTTTGATATAGCTAGGGAAACTCCCAATGGCACCCTCAATATTTGGTTCAATTTTCTAGGTTTGTAGGCACTATGGGATAAGAATGAACTTTTTATCTTCTAAAAAAAGTTTATTTAGATGCATAGCTCACTACATGACTTCAAAAGGAGGTTCTTTTAAAAAGAGCACACTGATGTTGTGTTTGCAAGAAAGGAAAATAAATGTGATGTGTCAATGATAGCCATAATAGCCTTTTGTCCAAGGTGTCAATCCTCCTAATGGACCCTCTAGATACATATATGGGGGTTTGCCTCCCCTCCATGATCTCTTTATTGTAGAACTTGATGTTCTTTCCTTTAGCTTAATTACTCTTTTCCGTACACACAGATGATGACCCATATTCTTTTCATTATCCAAAATGTTTGACACTACTCTTTACTAGGTGATGTAATTCTTTGAGGAAAATTTAATGCCTACACTAGGACCCACCAACAAATATACATTATATCACCAAAAAACTAGTTCTACTTTGACCTATGATATTTTATTAACTTATAAATAAAATAAACCTTATAGCCAGTGAGTGTAGGGGAGGTATTTTCTCTAGTTGAAAGAGTTACATTATCTTTATATTCTCAATAAGATGATCCTTTTTAATTGGTCTCTAGTATATTTACTTTATTTATAGTGGTTGCACTAGTTATGGTGGAATATGTCCTTACAAACACGATGTTGATCCCCACATTATAGATAGATGTATCACCCAACATTGCCCTTTCAGTAACCATGTTGTTCTCACTTTCACTCTTGACATTGTATTGTATTCTCCTTTTCTAAATCTTTCAAGGGCCTTAATCACTCGAGATTGTACCACAATCCATTTTGGTGTGTGATATGTGGATGGTTATACTACTTGTCTATTTCATTTCTTGTTGGGATACAACTCACTCTTTTCCATTTTTAAATTTTATTTTCCATCTCATACCTTGTCGCATGTCACCTTAGATTTCTTTCCCCGTACTATTCACCAACTTTACTCATCTTGCCCCCATGAATTATTAGTATGAGTGCAAGTGCCTTCATTATATATTTTCTTATTTTTTTCCTCATGATCCCACAAATGTATATCCTCCATTTGCAAACACTATTGTTTCCTTCTATAGAGGTGTTGCAAAGGTATAAATGCAAGTTTCTTACATCTAGACAGTATGGGTCTCTTGACAACCAATAACTCCCCAAAACCTTATAAACATACCATCCCCCAAATAAATCTCTTTTGTAGAGATTGGTCCTTAAGCATGGGTCTCTTATGCTAAATCCATGTGAAACATGTTTCAGCTGATTTCAAACTCTTGCTATATTCCTAGATATTTTCACATGTACGATTGTGATGAAACAAGGTTCCCCTCTATCTTTTACTATTTTTGGGATCTACATTGATGATCTTTGAGGAGTTTATTCAACAATACATTCATATAGATGATGATTGCTTATTGAAACATGTTAATATTTACACTCTTCATTTCACCGATGATCTATGGTTCTCCTTATAATTCTTTTGCTGTCCTAAAGAGATAATGGATGCTTTCTATGTCGATTTTGTGATGTTCACCAACTTCTGCTCAATTTTATTCAAACTAAGTTCATGATTTTCAATACCACTAGGGATGTTCTTTCTAGGTTTCAATTCTCCTATAATGGAGATAAAATTGAGGTCAAAACTTATACGTACTTTGGATTGCAATTTAATACTTCGTACTTCATCTTGAAGCCTACTTTTTAGTCATGTCTTTGCAATGGAGATGCCCCACTTTACCTTACAATGTAAATTTTTGAAGAATCACTTCGAGATTATACCTTCAAATATGTCTGATTGACACAGTTATTAAATCCATTATTTTTTATAGTGTATAGGTTTGGCAACATAACCTAGGGACCATTGACTTGGCTCACATTGAGAGGATTCAAAATATCATGCTTCAACGTATAAATTATTAGAAAAATGAAGGTTCAAAACATGCATTATTCACCCAATGAGTTTTTTCCACATCCCCTTTACCTTGAGATTTTATTTATATTTCCTTTCTATCTCCATAGACTCATTTCATTATGGGATTAAATTTATATTCAAGAGAGATACCCTTATTTTTATCTTTTTTATTTACAAGGATTGATTTTTTATGTACTCACTATGCATCGACGGTCCCTGTATTTCCATGTACATTTTCTACTCTAGTTTGTTGGCATCTCAATTTTTCCTCCATTCATCATTCTCTATACAACACTCCTCATCCACTTCCCTCGAAGGATCTGCTTAATTAACCTATTAGGAAGGATATTTAAAAGTAGTACATTCAAGCTAATCCTCAGTCTTTCATCTCCAAAATGGCTTTCTACACTTAGAACATTTCATATATTGTGGATGGCAATACAAACACCACAACTACCTGTAGTGGCATTAATCACATGGGTCGTGGTTCACCCTTACACAGTTGAGGGTTGGTTCCCACCAGTTATGGGAGAAGTTAACCAGTATATCTCTCATGTAAATAGTATGTTGTTTATGTTTCCTCTAGGAAGTTGAGATTGAGGAGAAATTCATATTAAAATATCTTATTTATTATGAGTTCCAAGAGAGGTAGCACTACTTAGAAAGAGATTTAAGGGTTTCGCTACCGATATTATTTCATTACCCAGATTTGTGATGTTTTTTCTCTCTATGACATCAACGTCATAAAAAAAAAACTTTAAAAAGTATTTGACAAGTACCAATGTGATTACCTCCTTTCATCTTACCTAAAATATTGGGGTGCTAACCATCATTTAGATGTAGACTAGTGAGGATAGGCCCATGGGACATTTTATTTTGTGTAGTTATAGGGGTTCCCAAATCTTCATTCTACCTCTTTTATAGAGGTTGAGGGCTTTCTTTTTTTTCTAATCGATGTCACAAAGATCAAAGATAAGTTTAATTCAGTAGTTTTCTCTATAATATAAGAAATTTGTCGATCTTGAAATGTTAGAAAAAATTCTGATACCCCTTCCCAATTTAACCCCCTCCACCTAAATCACTCTCTTATAAATTATAGCATATTAACTTTTGAAGTGTATAAATGAAAAAAAATTAATAATTTTTTTTTTAAATTTTAAATCAAATGAAAATATACAATTATATTAATAATAATCTTTTATATTATAATATTATAAATAATTATTCATAATACACAAAATATAACTATATAAATTAATTAGACTATAAATATACACATTAAATTTAAAAATATATTATATTGTATTTTTTATTCTTTATATATATATATATATATATATATATAATATATATATAATCAAATAAAATATAACAAGATAGATAAAAATATTTACATAATTTAAAAAATTATTCTTACCTTTCTCTGAAGTTCAAGTATCTCCCTTTGTAAACATTCACCCTAAGATAAAATATATAAACAGAATTATATCGATTATACTTTTTAAAAATCAATAATCATATTATACCTTTTTTAATCGATGGTACATTGTATAATGATAAAATAATTATATTATACCTTTTTTAATCGAATCCGATGCAATCCAGCTTTCAACAGTTTTTCTAACTGTTGCAACTTTTTTAGGGTTACTCCTTCAAGCTCCTCTCCATGCAAATGCCTACAAAAAATAACCAATCCATTGTTGAAAAAACTGATCCTTCCAACTTAATTTCAAATAAGTTACATATATGTTTTACCTCAAAGTAGAGTCGATATCTTTAATCTCTTGTTTTATCTTTCTTACATCTTCATTCTCAACCTGCAGGGAACAAAATTGTTTAAAAAAAAATTTCCATTTATTAATAAAATCTGAATAAAGAATAAATACAAGTCAAAGTTATAAATATAATTAAATGTTAATATTAGCATCCTTACAAAATGGGATTTAAAAATTTAACATTATACCACCATTTCATAAACTATTTAAACCATAAATTATATATTTAATATATTTATAAAATATTTATGATTAAATTAATAAAAATAATAATAAATTATATTGATTTTTTTTTTCAAATTAATTTTAACTATTTTTAAAATAAATATTTACATATTATTTTATAATTTTTTAAATAATTTCCAATTAAAATTTAGAAAAGACAAAATAATTATCTTTAAATATTTATATCTTATATTTTAGAAATATTTTTTATAATGAAAAACATTTTACAATAACATTTGAAGAGGTTGGACTGTAATGTCTGTAAAAGAGTTTATCTTTAATTATAATCTTAATCTAATATCTCCATTTAACGTCATTTAAAAGTTTTTATTTATTTCTTGAAATTAATATTTTTCAATATTTTTTAGATAAATATATTTAAAATATATAATATTCAAATATTATATCAAGCACATAAATATAATATTAACTAATATTACATATTATTTTGTAGTAAAAATTATATTTATATGGAAAAACTCACTTCCACACAAGTATAAAAGATTCTATTTAAATCTTGGTTTAAAAAAATACTCACAAAACATAAGAACACAATAAAAATAAAGTACTAGTCAGATCCAACAGTTTTTTATAACAAGCTTAACATGTAAAAAACCTTTGTTGAATCCATACCTGCAACTGAAATACATGGAAACCAATGAAAAAATGCATGAAGAAAGATCAAAATAAAGAACTTAAGATGTAAAAGACCTTTGTGGAGCCATACCTGCAAGTGGAATACATTAATGGCAAGATCCATGAGAAGAGATCAAAATAATGACACCAAATTTTCAAGAGAACAAAATGACACCAATTGTTAAAAAGCAGCCAAAGTTTTAGTGGAAATAGGTAAATATGTGCTTTTAAAATAAAGACATGCAAAGTGCATGCTAAAATAAATTAGGAATGTATGCAATGTATTATGAAGGATTACATGGAAAGATGATGGATTAAATATAAGGGTTGGAACAAAGAAGGTAGGAAAAACCAATCCCTATGAGAGCAGCCAAGAAATCAAAAGAGGAAGAGAACAAGAAAACGGCATTCCATTCCACTATGGTGATAGAGGCCATTACAAAACGGAATGTAAGATATGGCTTGCATCTGTTGAAAAAAGTAACGAAATAGAACACATAGACCAATCGAAGGTAACAATGCTTTTATTCGATGATATAATCGTAAGCATGAAATAGTTGGTAAAAGTAAAATAATGTCATGATTAGAATTTTTGGATTGAAAAGGTCCTTCTATTCGTCAAATAAATATATTATTTTGTTAAGCATACAAATAAATATGTTGTTAATCTTAAAAAAGGGTTGGATGGAGTCACTCATATAGGAAGATGTTACGATATAAATATATTATTTTGTTAAGCATAAAAATAAATATATTGTTAATTTTAAAAAAGGGTTGGATGGAGTCACTCATATAGGAAGATGTTACATGAAGATTGAAAAAAATCACTTGATTTTAAACAAATATAATTTAAATTTTAATCAAATTAAAATTAAATAAAGTAATTAAACAAAAAATTTAAATATTAAATTTTCAAAAAATAAATTAATGTGTAAAGAGTTATATAATATAATGTTTATTAGGCACCCAAAACACAAGTCTAATAAGAAACATAAGAAATTAAAGTAGGTGTATGTAATAAAAGGTCATTTAACTTGTCATCTTAGCAACCAATATTAAGTGGATCTGTCGTTTTATGTATATGCTTCCACATGTTATTGGTTATTTTTTCCTTGTCTTTTTTTTGTTTGTCTTATCTAAATGAAGAGATAGTGAGGGCTAACAGAGGGGAACTTTCCTTGTTGCTAAGTCATCCACCCATTGGTGTCAGGAAATGTCTACCCACAACTGCCACCTCTGCTATTGTGACTTGGGTAAGGCCATTGAGTTCATGACAAGAAACTCCATTAGATTCTAGAATGATACCTATAATGATCCCCATGCCCATAACCTTGTGAAGGAGACTGTCCAAAGGAAGAATTCAGTGAAACCTGGCTAATAGCATATAGGGTACTCCCCACTAATCTAGAAAGAAATGTATATTCTCCACCTCTAGACAAACTTTCTCTACTTGCACTTGTATCTAAAGCATGATATAACACTTTTTTAGTAATTGAAAACTAGCCATCAATAGAAACATGGTTAAAGATATCATTATTCGTTTTTTATGTTGTTCAAAAAGAATTTTAGAGAGAAAAAATGACAAATTTGACTGTAATGTGCATATAAGATAGTCGAATCTCATAGAAGCACCGATTTTCTTGAGAAAATTTCTGGAAGAAAGGGTTGAAAAAAAGTATGAATCCATCTCCCAGCTAACTATCATACCCAAAAAACAAAAAGAGGTGATTGAGAGACTCATGTTGATGGCATGAGAGAAAAATACGGTGAGAAACCCCTAAGTGCATAATCCTACATCCAACAAGAAAACCTTGATGAAGGATGCACCAAAGAAAATGAGATTTCCTGACATCAATGAGAGCTATCTAGACTTTGGAAAGCCTTTGGGTTCAAGTAGCCTGAGAAGAATGTAACTTCCAACGAGTATTCAAGGTTTCAAATTGACGAGGAGATAAAAGAAGATAATCAAGTAAGGCTTTGTACAAATTGATAGGAGTCTCAATAGACTACTTACAATCCTTTCACCACTTGGATAGTATCTATACACTAATCTTGTGGAGGTATTCCTTCGAGATTTTAGTGTTTTGGACTCAAGATCACTATTTTTGAGATGAAATTTCTTCTTGAGAGTAGGCTACATGAGCCAATTCCTTGAATGTGTACAAAATAGGTCAAACATAAACTTAATCCCTCTTTTTAAAAGTTTGTACCATTTCTAACCCATAGGACCATGTCGAAAGGGATACCATAGTAACTAAAAAATGGGGACCACCAGAGGGAATGTGTTAATTCAGAATCTAGAATTAAAAATATCATCATCCCAAATGAGATTATGGTTAAGTATCTCCCAAGCCTTCTAGATGTATTTAGAAACAAAGGTGCCAACTATCTTGACTGGCACATTGGTCAGGAGGAAATAATGCAAACCTCAACCTTGACTAAAAATTCCCATAGAGAGTGCCTTGAAGGATGCAATTGCAAAGAAGAATCTTCTAGGCTTCATTTACTTCAAGAGATTGAATATTCCATTGATGCAAAAGGTTGATACTTGAAGTTTGATGTCACCGAAGATCTAGTCCCCCAAACTCTTTATCTACAAAAAATATGCCATGAAACTCAGAGGAATATTTTAGAGACTTAAAAATTGACTGCAAATAAGTCCTGAGGAGGTGTTCACATTTTGAATAAGCAACCATGGAAGGTAATCAATAGGAGTAATAAACATGGATAACTGAAAGAAATTTCAAAGATCATATTTAGAACTTACCACCGAGGAAAAAAAAGGCTTAATGATCCCAAATGCAATCTTTATTTATAACCTTTTAACCACATTATTCCACAAGTTTAAGGCCCCTACTTGAAAGGCCAATGGAATGCTTGTAAATATGAATTATTTCCCGAGCTGAATCCATGTCCACTTAAAACCCTACAACCAATTAAACATGGGTGTAAGAGACTTCCTATAACTTTGGGGTTTCTAACATTGAATACAAGACCCTGAAGCAAGACATAGAATCTCAAGGCACCCCCTGTCATGGGATACAACTGCTCCTTCTTCAACAAGGTAAGGAAGGAGTCATCTACAAAACTGGTCGTTGACCAATTATTGATTGGAATGAGGTAGAGCTATACCTTGAGAACCAAACCTATAGCAGTGTAGTCAACTAGGAGATATAGCTGAAACATTCTGCTGCAAGAGAATAGAGGGAAGAGTCTAACAAAAAACCTTTCTTAATAAACCTAAAGAGCCAAACTTGTCAGATTGGGCACTATTTATGGTGATAGAGGTACAAGCATTTTGGAAAATTATGTTAACTGACTGAATAAACATGGGTCCAAAACCAAGACCCTAAAGCATAGAAGCGATGAAATGCCACTCAAATTTATTGTACGCATTGTATAAATCTACAATGAAATTATTTAGAAAGATAAATCAAAATCATGATATTAGATCTCAATATAAATATCAAGAATCAAATAACAATGTAATAACTAACAATAATAATGGCATAAGAGAGCATATCCACATGAGATGATTACAAGAAGAGCAAAATACTAGAGCTATATGAATGCTCCATTTTGAGGGGAAAACCTCCATAACCTTATTATAAGAATAAAATTAATAATATGATGATATAATACCAGTTGCTGCCTTCTATACATACCCTCTTAGACTATGGATACTCCATAGGCCGACACTATTACTAATATGAAGTTATGGAAATTACCATATGAGTAAAGAAAGGTTATGCTAGCCATAAATCCACCACACATATCCCAATACATTATAACATATAAAAGAATAACATGCCCCTTCCTTCAAACCGTGTCCTTAACATTGATGATCTTTGGGTACTTATGTAAGAATGCTCCATCCTCCCCTATCGCATCCTACTAGCCATATTATTCCTCTTAATCAGATATTCCGTAAACACCCCTATCAGTAATCTCTTTGTGCAAGTTTAAAGTATTTGCTCAGGTTATGAAATGATTCTTCCCTCCTCACCAAGCTCTAGTAACTTTGTCTATGCTGAAAATCTTTTCCAAAATGACCTACAAGTAGGAAACATGGAAGATCAAATATATTTTCACTAAATGAGATAACTCTAATTTATATGCTACACTGTTGATCTTCTGAAAAAACTGATGGGACCCATAGTACTTAGGTGAAAGCTTGTTATCCTTCTCCTATTATTTCAAGGACATTTTATGTTATGAGTTTAATTCCACAAAAAACCCAAACTCATACTTCAAAATGTCTTTATATGCAATATTGGTTAGTTTATTGCTTCATATGGGTTTGTGTCATTTCCAAATTTTCTTTGGGACTAAAGAGTACCTCATTATGGTGTTTAATGTGGTCTTCAACTACCTAAACCGTTTCTCGAATCCTCATGAATGAAGTGATAGATGATGGGTGGTACCCATACAATGCTAATCTAATGAAGACATTTTGGGTGAGGTATAAAAATAAGTGTTATAACATCATTTTGTTAGTGGCAACCGTTGAATCCATCTCTTTTGTTTATCCAAAGTAAAACAATGGTAATAACCCTCCAAGCACTTGTTGACCACTTCAACTTATCCATCTGATTAGGGATTATATGATGAACTATAAGCCAACTAAGTACCCAAACAATAAATTAATTTAGTCGAAAAATTATTAGAAAATATAGGACCACGATCAGTTACTATAATCTTTTGGGTCTCATGTAGCTTGTGAATCATATCCATAAAAGTCGATGCTACTGTACATGCTACAAAAAGATGTGATAAGGCACAAAAATGGGTATATTTGATGAGTCTATCGATGACAAACATGATAGCATTTTCCCTTTCAGCATTGTACAACCCAATGGTGACACCCAAAGACAACTCTTCCCATCTCTGACTAAGGATATATTGCAGTTGTAGAAGACTCAATGTCTTAATTGTCTCACCCTTGGTTGGCTAACACACCATGCATTAAGCCACAAATTTCTAGACTTCCCTTGTGAGCCATTCCCAAAATAATTCCTTCTTGATTATATGATTAGTCTTTAAGAAGGCTAAGTTCCCACTGACTAGTGAAGTATGTAGCTCTACAAGAAATGTTTTCTTGAGTATTGAGTAGTTGCACAAGTATAACCAATGCTTGTACCATAGAACATCCCCTTTCTACATAAATTTGTCTAACATGTTCAAATCCTATTGGAGATTCTAAATGAGGGAATATGTATTTGTCATTCACCCATTTTGATTTTGCCACCTCCACCTAAGCTACCTATGATATGGATATGGTGTGCACAATAATACTTCTATGGACTCATCATTTTTAGATAGTGCATCAGTTATTAAAATCTCCTTTTATTTTTTTTCTAGATGATCTCAAAGCCATATCCCAAAATATTTATGACCCATTTTTGTTGTTCTAATGATAACCTCTGTTCTAAAAAATATTTGAGACTATCATGATTTGTCTTCACCTTAAAGTGCCTTGCTCTCAAATAAGGTCAACATTATTTGACTGCATGAAGAATAGCCATCATTTCCTTCAAATAAATGGGCTTCAGCAAATTATTACCCTTGCATTGGTGACTCTAAAAATTAATAGATCATCCATCTTAGATGAGAACTTCCCCCTTGCCATACCTCGAAGCATCACACAAAATAATGAAAGTTTAGAAAAATCTTGGGTTGTTAGCACTAGAGTGGTACATATTACCTCATTCAGCTTCTCAAATGCCTTGGTAGATGCCTCATTCCATTTTAGGAGTCCTCCTTGAATAAATTTGTGAGTGGTGTTGCTATGCTAGCATAATTTTTTATAAATTGATGAGAGTAACCTATGATCTCTAAGAAAACTTATAGGTTCCTAAGGATTTTATATACTTTCCATTTGACCATGTCCCTAATCTTGTGAGGGTCCACCTTCATGCCTTCATGAGAAACAATGTAACCCAAGAACTCCACCTCCTTGACTGCAAAATCACACTTTGAAGCTAAATGTAAATATGATGTTATGCCATAGTTTCCCAAACCTTATTCACATGCTACACTAATATGATTGGTTACACCTCTCCAAGGCAACAACATATGTGATAAATTGGTATCCATATACCTATTAAGCATTTTGGACCAATCACGACTCAATAACATCCCATGAACATCAAGGATATCTACCACTTGTATCTCTATAAACTATTGTATCCTAGGTTCAAATACCAACTGCATGTGGAAATTTAGTAGTTTGTTAACACTTTGACCTCGAATTTATCCACCTGAACTATAATCCTACCATACATTATTACACTCAAACCCAATTTTCTACAAATTCCAGCTTGCATGACATTGGTTGAGGCTCTTGAATCATCCAAACAATTATGTAAGTTCTTCGTAAAAAATTATGATAGTGGGAAGGAATGAAGCAACTTTAGTTTTGGTCTTATGGATTACTAAAGTTTCACATGATATCTTTTTTGTTTGAAGCAGGATTTTCAGTCAATGACTTTAACAATAAATATCGTTGTTCTTTAATATCAGCCAACTCATGCAGCATGATGTTTTCCTTAATTTTCTTCATGTCTTAGACTACGTTGTATCCTCCTTTATTGAAAACAAATTGCATGTCAGTAGTAGAATTTTTATCATTACTTTTCAGTGATGATCATTTTAAGCTTTGGAATCAGGAAGAAAAACTGTATTATTCGGAAGTGTAGAAGTCATGAAGGGTGGTTGTGTTTTACTTCTCAATGCATAGTTTTTATGTTGGTATTCTTGAAAAGCATGTATTTCTTTAATGTTTTACTCAAGCTCAATGCCATTTTGATTAAGGAAATTTAACATCTCCAGCATCATGGTTGTACTGTGTGGAGGATATATTGGAAGAATTAGAGGTGCTAGTTATATTGGAATGATTCAGGGTCACCTCATAGCACTCCATTTCCCTCTTAAATTTTTCAAAAGAATAACAAAATTCAATGTAGTCAAGTTCACTCTATTGAATGGTACAATGTACTCTGCACCAGTTGGGAAAAGCTACTTACACAAATGTTAATTTCAAAAATCCTATTTAGTGATGGCTCGAGATTATTTGGTCGATTAATTTAGAGATTGAATATCTGGTAGGTGTAGTTGAAAGTATTATTGTCCATGTCTATGTTACATGCCTATCTCTAAAGATTTAAAAAGTTGTTGCTAAGCTTATGAAATCCACATTGGATTGCATATAATTCCCCTTTGGCGGAGTCTTGTGCTACACATTATGTGTTTTTAATGGCAAGAATCGAAGCTTGAATATGATTTGTGATTATAGTTAAATCATTCAAAAAAATGGAGTTGTTGGTTTGGGGCAATTTCTCTCAGTGACAACATATTAGTAACTAGAGGAGGATTGAGCAATGGTGCACTCTGATTTACATTAGGAATGGGATTGAGCATGGGAATATTAGGATAAATATCAAGAACAATCAATCTTTGTGGGTTCATCTATTTGTTAATGTTAATAGCTTCATATATGTTTGTGCTAAATCGTTGATTTGTGATACTCCCCTAAGGAACAAAACAATCATGGGGTCTAATGCATTTTTATAAATCTCTAGGGATAAAACAACATTAGATCTATATGGTTCATAAATCTATGTGTACATATTTTGGAATCTTGCATTGAATACTTTGATGGACTCCTAAGGTTCTCTTCTGATGTTAGCAAATTTCTGGTAGAGAACACTAGGATGTCCCTTTTCCTAATTATGCTAAGAAAGTGGCCTCGAAGTTGTTCCAACTATGATTGGAATTTTTTGGCAGATTAAAGAACCTATCATAAGCAACAACCTGTAATGAAAAATAAAAAGATAGACAAGATACATCTTCATGTTCTATATTAAAGAGCTTTAGTGTTGATTTGAAAGAAATAATATGCTCTTCTACAGTTTTAACTCTAGTTGGAGTGAATCGAGGACATATCTCTCATAATTACTTGGGAGCTCATGCATGTCTCCTGGGAAATTGATTGTTGTTCCTGCCAACCATGTGGCCATTGGTGTAAAAGGTCTAAAATTAGAACTAACTAGTGAACTTGGTTGGGTGTACAAAAGTATGAGTAATCTTCTATCAGATCTAAGCTTCTTATATACTTCTAATGGTTGAAACAAAAGTAGTCCAAATATATAATTTGACCTAGTTGCTATTGCAAGGACTTCTAGATTGGTTTAGCTCAACTTGATAAAGAACTTATGAAATATTAAATATTGTGGGCCCTCCGAGCACCAACTAAAACTTGTTGATGTAAGGAATACCCGCCCAGTAGGATGACGGAAAAATCTCTCTTTTTAAGATCATAGGATATATAACTAAGGCAAGAGTTGCAGGTATGTGGTTTTATAAACAGCCACGAGGTGGAATAGTGGTTCCAATGAAGCGATTGTTATTCATGAAGATCCTGCCTATCTATCAATTAGCTCTACCTAACAGTTGAATAAACTATCCTCATATGGATATTCACAATGATGCTGTTATACATAAATTATTTAATAAAAAGAATATAAAAAAGGGAAAGAAGATAAAGGTAGAAAAGGAGGTTTCCTGAACTAACAGAGATATCTTCTTTAAAATGATTACTCTCTGAATCTGATTGCATGTTTTAAACTAATGCTTACCTATTTATAGTTATGGCTCAGATTTAGATAAACACAGTGTAGAGTCTAAGGGAATTGTATTGCAAATATTTCATACGATCTTAACTTGAAAGAAATTGATTCATGATATAGCTTGAGCACATTCATACACAAATCAAGGTTATAATGTAGAAGATTTAGGCATAAGAATATTCGAAAGTTAATTTCTACTCAATTCAACTAACCAGCGATGCCACACAAAAATTTCATAGATTAATCAATTCGATTCAATTTCTCATGCAATATTTAAAAACTGAGAGAAGAAACCACATAAAAAGCTCACCGGACTTTCCAAATAATTTTAAGATTCTATTGCAAAATATTCCTCTTTGAGAGGTAAATATAATGTGCATAAATAGTTTTTGCATGAGCACAACCTCATCTTGAATTAAAGCTACATGCAAATCTTAAAAACAAATTTTCTGAATTTAGACAAAAGCTATTACAAATAATGTAAAAATATTACAATTTTTTAAAAGCAATAAACTACAAAAAATAATTTTTCTCCTATTTCACTGTGGCTCTTATGGAGATACTTTGCTAACTTTGAAAGGTCACCACACATGCCTAGTATTCTTCATCTATCCTTGTCAGATTGATAATTAGTGCTCTAAATAAATACTATGTCTTAGCTAATAATGTTGCATGGTTTTCCAATGGTATGTTAAGTGTGCCGTTCACAGTTGTGGCACACTCTATTTTCTCCTTGGCATAGCTAACTAGATCAATCACTTCAGTGTTAGCCCCCATTCAGCTTCCTGAACCTTTCCCCTAAAATTTATATTGACTTTGGATATTTTAGGAAAAAAACTCAACAAAATAATTTAGGTTATCCGCTAAGGAAAATATTGAAACTATGCCAACCTCTTGAAATTTCTCCAAAACTCTATAAGTGGAATTGTCATTACCATTGAGGATTGTGTTCATGTCATTTGTCCTCACAAGTATTACAAAACTTTGACATAGTCCTAATGTCAAACAAAGTCATCAGTTTCAAGTGGGGAAACATTTTCTTTTTTATGACTTTACTCAAATTCCTCAAGTTTATCTCCATTCTAGGTATGTGATCTAGATACAATTTCACATCCTACTGCCATGAAGCACCCTTGCCTTTTACTTGGAAATTATCGACTAGCAGCTCGTAGAGTGGGTATAAAGCCTTTTTTACCACATCTATTATGCTCTTTAGGATTGCAAGTTTTGTGTAGGCTTCCAATCTTTGCATTTTCTGCTTCATCCATTGTACTACCTTCTTAACTAATTATTATGTGCCGAACCACCACTAACTTTGGGTCTTCAGCAAATTCATCTCTTTCCTTTGGCCTAGCTTTTATCTTCCTTATCAAGGTGAAGAGTTATTTTTCAGTTTCATATAACGTGGAAGTCTCCCCTTTGGTTTTTTCCTTCGGGTCACTCTCTTGAGCTTCCCCATGCCTTGTTAAAATTCTAATTAACCTCCAACTAATTGACTATTATCATCTCCTTTCTTTTAGGCTAGCCAGTTGAATACTCTCGATCCAATTTTCATCTCCATTTGACATGGAGATAATAGCGGCTATGGGTGGTGTGGCTAATGTAGGTGGGGATGAATGGAGTAGAGTGGACTTAGGAATGGTGACTCTAGGGTCAACCAAAATAAAGGTTGTGGACATATTAGATGTAGGGGTCTCTGTGGTAGTGGTAGGGATAGGAAGTGGAATTGGAAGAATAAGGGTGACAACTGGAGGAGCAAAGATGCAAACTGTCTTTGGAGGATTTGATGGCTGAGTTGTGACAGAGGCAAATTGGGATTTCTCCAACATAAGAGAAGGTATTTTCTCTTTCATTTTGGGTTCTTTTGGATTTGATATTGAATGGGAAATAACACTGGGTAGCCCAACCATAACAGTGACTTTAAATGCGGGTAATATTTTCAAAAGATCCATTGCTCGCATTATAACTCTTGGTGCCTCTTTTAGATGGACTTGTTTATTCAATGTTGATGTTGTAACCGATAATGGAGGGATTTTTGTAATAGTTCTAGGAAGAGGGGCAACTTCTATCTAAGCAATAGGTTGAACTTTGACTTCCCACAGGTAGTACAAACACTTGAGGGCATCATGTTGAAAATCTGGATGTTAATTGTCTTGTGTAGACTTTGGTAATTTGAACAATCTTCTTGGGAGCAAAAGAGGTTACGATTTCAACTTGAGGAACCTGAAGAGAAGTGTCCAAAGGGACATCGTCAAGTGGAGGAATGGAAGGAGAAGGTAGGTGATTTACTATTGTTCCACAATAGATGAAATAGGGGGATTGTCCAAAATTTCAACTAAATTAGAAGAAAGAGGAAATTGAATAGTAGGCAGAATAGGGGACTAAGTTACCTCTTGCATAGAAATAATTGTTTTAGAGAGAGTTGGAGGAGGAAATCCTTGCAGTAATTTCTATCTAAGTTATGCATATGTGCCTAGAGAGTCAACATGAACCTAGGTGCATTTGGCCTTTTTCTACTTCTGGTGGTTGCTCAGGCTTTGAAGGTGAAAATTTGATGCTTGCAATCTACGTTTTCCTTCTCACATCTTCAACAATTTATAACACTTAGTTATGGGGATGGGGATGGTGATTATATACTATTGTTACTGCTTTGATGTCTGCTTTAACATTCCTTCTTGAGTCTCATTGCCACAAGTTATGGTCATATAAATTGAAAGAAGCCCTATGAGCTTCTAGTGTGTGTAGTACGGGGCACAACTTGAAAATGTTTCCTCCAACCTAATATAGCAATGGAGGACATAGTGCTTGCTTATTCTCTTTGCAAACTCCACAAACTCCATGGATAAGTTGGTAAGTAATTTCATGCTTTGCTAATTTGTCTGGGACATATATCAAGAGCTTGATGAGAGATACATAGACTCCTTCAACCATTATCATCGTGCAATTTGGGTAATACCAAAAAGATCCCATGCTAGTTATGGGTTTTTTCATCTCTTCAGAAATCCTAGGTATTAGTATCTCATTGATTACAAGATATACCAGCAGATTGAAGCCTTCATAGATCTCCCAGATAAATTTTTTGGACTTGTGTTTGTATAATTTGGAAAATTTTAAAGCGCATAATTATCCCAAAAGAATGGGTCCAACATAGAATTTTGTCAAAAATAATTGTAGCACAAGTAGCATCGACCAAATATAACATCGTATAGAAATTTTTTCCATTCCTCACTCCCATCACTTAATGCCTTAAATTAAATGAGATTACCCCTAGGGTGGGGCCTTCTATTTCATTGATGATCATTGATAACAAGGGCACCTAGAGCTTATAAACATATAAAATATCAACGACCCCTTATAATCTATTCATAAAATCTATACCAATTCTGACGTCTGAATAGCATGATAAGAGTGTTATTGACATTCGCCCTATTAACCTATTGATTAAAGTCCTTAGACCAATATTTCAAGACCTCTCTAATCTTCTAGCTATCAAGCCATTTTGACACAATCAATTGATTGTAGATGGATGTAGATTGAGGTAGTTGATAACAACCTTCAATTACCAAGCCAACCAAGAATGCAATTTAGTTCTTTTATTTTACAGACAAGATCATATCATCTAGGTATTGAGTTCTACTGAAAACATTATAGAAGAGGTATGAATAAGAAAATATCTCAAGTTTTGATACTGCTTAGTGGAGTGCTACTTTTTGTATGGCCAAAAGGTCATTTTTAATGTAATCAATGTCAATTGAGGAAGGGATTTATTCTTTTGGGATTGACCTCATCCTTTCAGCCTCATTGAAAATGGCATTGTTAATCGTGAATCCTAGCCCCAATGCGTCACAAATAAATAAGGTAATTGTACACACTTGTGATGTGCCAAAAGAGAACAGATAGTAAGCCATTATTGTGTGCTGAAACTTTTCACTATTTAATTACCATAATTTTTTGTTACAAATCAGTTTTAGGATCTTTCAATGCTCTTGGAAAGAATTCTGGTCTTGATAATCTCTTTGAGCTTTGAACATTGGGCAAATAAAATGTCTTTCTTTTAATCTTTGGCGTAAGTATCAAGATGGCTAGTTGAATTTTCTTGTTTGTGTGTATTAAATATGAAATGTGGTCTTTTTAATTTATTTGGACAAATTTTCCCCATTTTGTTTTTTATTGTCTCTGGTTTCATGGCTTTGTAAAAGAATGAACTCGAACCATACACACGTCCTCTAAACGCTATTCTATATCACTTTTGGTTCATTGTGCACACTGCATACGTCTACTTTTGTGCTTAGTCAAAGCACAAGTGCCTCGAATTCAATCACGTATCTTTCTCTGATTAGTTTGCACTCTCGTATTTCTTGGACTTATCAATAATGCTTAGCTATGTGCTACCGTGAAGTCCTTGAAATTGGGCTCGTTGCATTATTTGGTTGGTTTGCACTCTCATAGTCATTAATATTTGTGTAGTCCCCTAAAACTGTGAGGTTCATGATGAATAGAATAGTGACATGTCTCCTCGCCATTGCTTCGCAGTCACGCAATTGTTAGTTCTCTTTAGAGTTATTTTGAATGTGTGTGTTGTTCATGGTAATGAGATTATGAAAATGTGGCATGTGGTGTATCTTGATTGGATCACTGCTATACAATTTGTAGCATTTGGTCTAATCTATTTGAATTGAGTGATACATAACATGTAAGTTTGTGATGATGCGAGGTGTTACACACTTGACACATGGCTTCTTACGATTAACTTGGGCTTCTCAAAACTTGGATATTTGAGAAGTCAAAGTGCAAGAGATGTAAGGATGAGAGGATGTATTATGGTAACACATGGCCTCATAAACATGGTACATGTCACTTTCTAAATAGTTCACAATCATGCAATTGAAAAACCTAATGAGAGGATGTGTGAGAATTGAGAGGTACATAGCGAACGAAACTGTGACACTTGGCATGCACCAATTGGTTTGCAATCACATATACAAATTTTGGTCTTGAATAGGTTTAGGAGATCATATTTTATATATAAGAGGCTTTTCCATGCTTCACCTTGCTTTGTTTGAATTATTTTGGCTTGTTTTCAAGTTTCTCGCCAAAACTGGAAATTTGAATTTTTTAAATTGTTTAAGGTGTTTTAAGAGCTTTTCTCACCTCCTAGTGCATTGTTTGTTCATGATATTTCATGGAGGGGTCAGGGAAGATGTTAGGACATATCTTAAATAGTTCTAATGTCTTAACTCATGACTGACTATTCCAAACTCAATTAAAGCTATGACTTAGGTTGAGTTAAGGAAGTTAGTTAGACAATTCAGGAGTTTAGAATGAAGTGGAGAGAATAAGGAGAGATAGACGTGTATGAAAAGGAGAAGAAAACAAGAAAATAATATCAATAACTTAAAATATTTGAAAATGAGGATAAAGTTTTGAAAATAGAGTTTTAGATGGTGTTGTTGTAACACCTTTTGCACCTAAAACAATGAAAGAATGCCTTATTTGAATTCTATTTTTCAATTTCAAACTTAGATCATGTGTAAGTAGAAGTTCTTGTTTCTTTGGAGTTATATTTATAGCTCTGGAAGAGTGTTCATGCATGTTGCAAGCTTGAAAACACAGTACAAATTTTAATAGTTAAGAAAAAGGGTTTTAACAATCAGTAAAAGTTATTTTTCATCATGTTTTGAGATTAGTTAGGTGTTAAGATCAAGTCGCAGATCAAGATACATGTATGGGGAGTCTTTTCCAAGCAAAATGATTCCAAAATAGATCTTAAAATTTGAATTCCTATTGAATTTAAGCACTCGGCCTATGTCCAATCGAAAAAACCCTAAAAGAGGTTTTTGAAGCTCTAAAATCCTTCTAATTCAAAAACGAACTAGTCAAACTTCATGAAACTTTGTAGAGAGGTGTATTAGGATATTTTTCAAGTGTTGGAAGTGGTTTAGAAGTTTTTGACTATTTTGGAAGAAAGATATTCAGGTTTCTCAATCTACAGGCCTAAATACAAGGCCTAGAACCCCTATTTTCTTATTTTTTGGGATTTTCAAGTTAGAGTCAAGGTATAACTCATTATGGTGAGTTGAGACAACATTTAATGAATAAAGGAAAGGATTTTGTAGTATGCAGATTCCTTGTCAAGTTGAATTTCCCTTTTAATAAGGTTGTAGACCTGATCTTCCTTAACCCCTACACCATAATCTCAAAATGTAGTGCGTAGACGTGCAAAAACTGAGTAGTGCATGAAAAAACCTATGCGCCAGTAAAAATAAAAGTTAGTGCGAAATATATATTTTGACTAAGTGAAATAACACTTAATACTGCGAAATAATGTAAGAAGAATGAGAGATTTATTATAAAGTCTCGTAGTGTGAGCTAGCTCAAATAGTGTGAGAATAGGCCCAAGATATAGTGAACCACAATGAAAATCTACACATATAGGCCCTTGAAAACCTGATTTACCTGCAGATATGAAACTCGAAATTGTTTGTGAGATAACCATTAGTATACATGAAAATAGACTCCAAGATATCAATGACTATTGGATTCTATGATTAAAGATTGCAATACTTTTACTCACACGGTCCTAAGTGCTTTGAAAGTTCTATTTTTATAGATGTGGGTCTCGATTTAAAAATGAATGGGGGTGTGTTGGTCAAAACACATACACACACACACACAGCCCTGAAATGAAATTACTATACTGCTTGAGTAGAATAAAAGTAATAGGTCATAAAATGATTCAAATAAAGAAGAATATTTGAATAAATGATAAGGCACTTCAAGGGAGAAACCTCCAAAACCTAACCATAAGAACAAAATTTACAATATTATGATCTAAAACTAACCACTACCTCCTATCTATACCATACTTACACTAAGAAGACACGTTGGGCCAACCCTACTACCAATATGAAACTATACAAATTATCATATGATTTAATTAAAGGTTATGCTAGCCACAAATTAGCCACACATACTCCAATGCATGCAATATGCTAAGGGCATAACATGCTCTTCCCTTTTAAATCAACATTATCCTCAATGTTAAGGATTGTTGGATGTTTTTTCAGAAATGTTTCGTCCTCCCATGTTGTATATTCACTAGCTAGATCCTTGCACTTGATTAGATACGTTGTAATCACCTTTTTCCTCAACCACTCAGTCCATGTCTAAAGTATTTATTCAAGTTCAAAAATGATTCTTCCCTCTTCATCAAGCTCTTTAACTCTTTGTGGGTTGAAGCATGGAAGACCAGATGTATTTTTGTTGACTGAGGTAACTTATAGTGGTGTTAAGTGTGTTCTTTGGGTGCTTGAACCCATGTTTGTGCCTTCAAGGATGAGATAATTAATAGTAGCTTGTAACCATAAAATTCCCTAAATAGAGACATCTTAGAAGTATCTCTTTTAAGCAACAATTATTTCATATCCCCCAAAATAACCGAGTGCCCATATATAATTTCATGTTGATCTGGTTGGGTAGGACTTTTTGATTTTTACACCTCTAATGAAAAACAATGTGTTGCAACCCCATCTACACCTGTTGTAAGAATATTCTACATCTAACTTATCATCATACTAATACTATAGTAATTTTTCATCACACTAATACTATAGTGTATCTACAATTCCTCCATAAAAACTAACTAGGTGATATTGAAAGCCTTCTTTTGAGCACACAACCATCAATACCAAATGAATTTTTTAGGTTCCAGATATAAAGATGTCATGGTGACCTTTTACCTACATGGTATCTGATGTAGAACAAAAAAATATTCATTTGGTTGATCAAATTGAGCGGACCCTTTCCTTCAAACTTATGCATGTCCACCTTCGATAGTAAGTTCTGAGGTCTAAAATTAGTGCTAGACATGGGATGAAAACGTGCAACATTTGGATCAAGACTAGGTTATCCCTTAAATCTACCTTGAGACGGTTGTGAGGCTAAAAATTTAACGTAAGTCACAAGAGTGTCCAATTTCTTACTGATACTAGCGATATCTCATTCATTTCATTATGCATATTATCAATTTCATTATGCATAGTATCCCCTAGATCGAGCACTTGGTCATCCAATGAAGAAAATATCATAGTATAAATTCCACTTATCCAAACTCAAACTTTATCTCTTTATTAGGATTTTACCCTGGTGTGTATGAATTCTTTCCACAGCCTCTAGTTTGTGACCCTGTCACACTAAGGCTTGATAATGCATAATTTATTTTGACCCAAGTTTTTCTGACCAGTTTTAGACTTTGGTCAAACTCAAATCTAAACTTTAAAGAACATACCCCCTATAATTTTTTACGAGTTTTCTCAAAATGTAAAGAAATCATACCAATTCATAAAATTGCAGCCTATAAAGCAAATTTATGAATAACCCTAAAATCACAATAACACCTACAAAAAAGATCACAATAGTGGAAATATTTTTGATGTGTCTTTCCTCTTATAATCTTTTGGAAGCATTTCAAACAAGCACCAATGGCAACTCCAAATGAAATCTTCTAGTTTTAAGTAGACTAGGTATCTATTAATGAAGATTTTGATCAATTCTTATATTTTAGTTGACTCGTGAGGTTGATATGGCTATTTTATTGTATTTTCCCTGACTG
This sequence comes from Torreya grandis, assembly GCA_037957365.1. NCBI lineage: Eukaryota > Viridiplantae > Streptophyta > Pinopsida > Cupressales > Taxaceae > Torreya > Torreya grandis. Next base: position 523,745 of record JARHVA010001663.1, read on the forward strand.
ATTCTTCCAATACACCAACATAATTGTATAAAATTTGATAATAGTTTGTAAATATAAACGATTCCTCAAAATTAGGGGTTCAACCATACTTTTGCCCAAATCGAAGCTCACATAATACATGTAATGAAATTTATATACCTTTGAGTAGAATAATAGCAATAAATCACAATATGATCGAAATATATCAGGATACTTGAATAAATGATGAGTCACTTCAAAGGTGAAACCTCTACAAATTTACAATAAGAACATAATTTTCAATTTGATGATCTAATACTAACCACTACCTCCTATATATACCTGAATTATGCTAATAAGACACCTTAAGTTGACCCTACTAAAAATGTAAATCTATAAAAATGATCATATTATTTAATTAAAGGTTATGCTAACCATAAGTCATCCAAACATATCCTAATTCATGCTATATGCTAAGGGCCTAGCAAGGCCTTTCTCTAAAACATGAATTGAGTTCTAAAAGACATTATAGGTTAATAAACAAATCACCTCTTCTTGCTTCATCTTCATTTCCCCACTTGGATTTCTTCCTTTTTTCCTTCTGTTTTGACCCTGTAGCAAGTTTCTTGCTTGATTGAGCTATCATTACTTTTTCTTGCTTATAGCCCTTGGTGTCCTCATTGCTTGGTCCATTCTTCTAGAAAATAAAAAAAAATGTGTTGGAAAAACAATAAAATCAAAAAAATTATTTTCCTTTATCTTTGTCGATTATATTGTTACACATTGATATATATCATGTTTCTTTACCTATGCTAGAGTTTTACATATTCATTATTAAGCATAAGCTTCTCATGTTATCTTATGATATGGATGCAAGATATACAGGTTAAATATAATTATTTATTTGCATATGCTTTGCGACTTCATTATGTCCACAGCTAGGGGCATTCTCACACTAGGGCATGCCTATAGTGGGGGCATATTTTCAATGGGTCTCTGGCTCTATCCTTCATAATTTTCATTTTTCATATAGAGTTTTATATTATTGTTTGCAAAAACATTTCTCTAGCTTAAATATTGCATATTCTATTACATGGATACATTACATTTTCTCTTAAATTCCTTATGATTTCTTGATTACTTGCATGTGCATGCTTATACTTATGTGTGTTTGCACATATTTCTTGTCATGTACTATCCAACATTATCCATAGAGGATCCTCTAGTTATCATGTATGTGTGATTGATTTCTTATGTGTCACATTGCTTGCTCAAAGGTGACATTTACAATGTGTGGCTACATGATTTTTTATGATTGCATTGGTTATAGTATATGCTATCATATGTTGGTGCCATGATTCATATCATGTACACTACTACTTGTGGTATATTATGTGTGTTTCCTACATTGTCAAGGTTTCTACCATGGTTCAAATTCTCATTCTCCATAATTTTTCAACAGGTCAAAATTTTCACCGGGATTCTGTAATTTCTCCACAATTACTTGACATCACTCGACAACGTTATCACTACTTTAAAATAAAATATAAATTAATGATGTAAAAAATTGTTAAATGACATGAGAAATGAACGTAGATAATGTCATACGTATATTTTTTATTAATATTATACCAAAAACAAAGTTACAAACTAAAAAGTACAAAGTTACAAAATTCAATGCTCATAGTCATATGAAATATCAAATATACATATTACATTTCATCTCGAATGCCTAAAATAAGTTTGTTGTGGATTCCTCATGGAAGTGGAAGGTTAAAAATCCTCTCTAATGCCAACATCGTTAGCAAATATATCATATAGATCCTCACCAACTTCCCCTAATGCTTTTTCTGCCCTGAATATTATTGCTTCTTCTCTCTCCCTCTCCAAATCTATGATCTTTTCCACTGTAAACATGGGATTTATATTATCAGTAATCCATTCGGCATATGTATCAATCTCATCCAAGTTAATAGGATCATATTTCTCTAGCCCCTCCACTTGTCTCATCTAAAGACACAGAATGTATCGCACAAAAACAAGGTCATTATGGCGTTGTGTCATCAACCTATTGTGCTTATTTGTGTTACTAAATTCAAATATGTTCCAATTACATTCACATATTTAAGAGCTACACAGTTGACACAAAATGCAGATGGCTAGCCTTTAAATATTTGGTGTTTTTGCACCATAATTGTTCCACCACACATCTGCAAATAGAGGATTTATAATTTTGTAAATCAACTAGGCTTGAATAAATGAAAGAAATATACCGGTAGTATCGATAAACTATGATTAATGAGACTAGAAAGAAAAAATGAACCAATTTGATTTTACCTGGCTGAGAGGTGTTTCTTCTTTTAATGCAAAGAGCTGAAGAAAAGGATCTTCCGTTGTATTCTTTTAAATATGCACCTCCTCAATAACTGCATCTCTAGTCTCATCATAAAAGATAATCTTCTCTATGCATGTATTGAGGTCATCCATAACCTCTTCATTGACATTCAATGAATTGGAATAGAAAAACTTAGGTTTCAAGTAGTTAGCCACTGCATGAATATGTCAGTAAAACGTCTTCTTCCATCTCCAATCAATTATGTGCCATACGGGTTCATATTTTATTTGAATTTTCCCATAATATTTGTCTATGACCTCTTTAGACACGTCCATGGCCTCAAACAAATAACCCATTGGGTTTCTCTCAACATCCACGAACTGTAGAACTCGAACCATAGGCTCTGACACCTAAAACAAAATAATACACAAATTTAAAATGGAAATTATGAAAAAAAATTATAACTAATAAATGATAAATTAAAAAAAATTAAGTTTAAGGTTAATTTAATTATTTCCTCCATGCACTTCACAAACACATCATTAAAAATGGTCTTTACACCCCTTTCCCCTTTAGCCTTCTTAACATAGGACGACTCCAATCATCGGTGACTTACAAACATCTACTTAAGGGATGTTAGTGAAGCCACAATGCTCTGCAATGTGAGAAAGTTTGTGGCAAACTGTGTGACCCCTGATTGCACAAGTTCCTTTCCATTGGTGTGATCTCTCATCAACTATAGCACCCAAGTGTGATTGTAGATTAACTTGGTGAAATTGCTTGCCTCTTCAACCACATTCTTCACCCATGAGATATTTCTTATGTCCTTGAATAAGATATCAATACAATGGGCTGCACAAGGGGTCCAAAAAAATATAAAGTGCCTCTCAATAAATTTGTTTGTTGCTATATATGCGATAGCATTATCCATCACAGCTTGAAAAACATTTTGCACACCTACTTCCATCACCACCTCATCCAACATGTCACACAAAGTGTTTGTAGTTTTTACTTGATGGAAGGCATCAATTGACTTCAAGAAGACTAGTTGATCACTTGAAGCCACTCTTAATTTAATCAATGTGTGGTTTTTCCCATTCATACACCCATCAGATAAAATGGTGCACCCATTTTTCCACCATATTTTTTTGTTTTCTTCAAGATCTTGCATATGTTTCATAAAATCCTCCAGGAACGGGCCACTCGATTCATGAAGAGTTGGAGCCTTGAACCCCTTCCCAACAAAGGTTAATGCAATGACTAAATTCTCCCAAAATGTATTTTTGACAACATTGAAAGGAATGTTGTTCTAGCATGAAAAGTTTATTGTGGCTATCCTTGCTTAATTTTTCACTTCTTGGTTCCAAACGGTACCTTCTAGCGAAGTTTATGACCCAAAATTGCTTCGAAGAACAAAAAAAGAAGGCAAACTATCTTTAGTGGATGAGTCTCATCCTCAACCCTGACCTCATGGAGTTGAGGCAATAGAAGAGGCTTCAATGTCACTATCATGTCTCACTGCCCTCATATTCATTAGGACTGCAAGTACATCAACTTTCCTCTTTTTTCGGCATTAGCTGCAAGGCAAACAACCATTTTTCTTTAAACCTCAGTTGGTGCTTACGTGCACAATGCCATACCATTTCATGACAATCATCCGATGTGGTTTTTTAGGTGAGAAACACCACTACTCATCTTCATCCTACAATAGTTACATATTACACAGCTGCCCTCTACCATCGATTCACAATGCTTCGAAGAAGGGTTAGTGGACTTAGTCTTACAACGGGTCATTGAACCAGATGTTGATGCCATTCTTACACAACACTTAATACCTATATAAAAAAATGTTTTAAAATTTACATAGAAAGATGATGAAAATTGAAAAATAAAAATAGATACATTTTTCTGTTGTATGTTGTATGTTACAAGCTATGACTGTACTGTCACACTGTGATATTCAAATTTCATTGCTCTCAATTATGGATAACTGTGGAAGCCTTGACACAAAGTTATAAACGGTGGATAAAGTCTAGAGTCTAGACCCCTAATCATCAAAGCCTAATATACAAATGTCATATATAACTACTGGATTCTTGGGTTTTAAATGACCTCGACTCGCCTATCGCCTGGGCCCTAAATATAACCAACCTATAGGACCATTCAATGTGAGTCAGGGCTCAAAATATCAATGACAATATTCAGTATATAATGTAAAGTTGTAAACCTTGTTTCAGTATTCAGTATTATAACAAAAGGAATTAGTATATAGTATATCCTGATTCAAATCTCGCCAAACCGTAGTATATAATGTAACCTTGAGTTGTGAAAGTTAAAACTGTAGCTAGGAAAAATGCTTACCGTTCTCACTTCAAATGATAAAACCATGTTATAAAACCCCACATTCTTTTTACGATAAAACTGTGTTATTAATTAATAGTCATAAAACCATGTCTTTTTCACTGCAAGCGAGTCAATGGCCATTTATCGATGATTTTCACCTTGTAATCATTGATATTACTTGACAAAAGTTGCCAAGTTGGCAAAATTTTGTCTTGCAAAAAACACCAAAAGATATCATTTTGCAGGCTACTCACGAGTTATCAACGAGATTTTGATATATGGTCTCTACCATGCATCTATTGGGGCATATTATTATTGTGTGTGTTTCATTACTACGGCGTGCCCTCTAAGTGATGTGTTGCTACATTGGGGCATATAATTTGTCCTTATTTGCAGTTACTTTGAGGCATATCATTTATTCCTCTCCTTATTGAGCTTATCACCATATATTTTTATTGGGTATATGATGCACTCATGTGTATATTGATTTTATATTTCTTATATCAATACAATCCATGTCCTCTATATACCTAATCACATGGTGATCACTACATTGAGTACTTTTATTGATATATCTTATCTATATTTTGAAATATCATTTGTCCCTCTTTGCCCAAGACTATCAAGGCAAATAACTTGCCCCTCCCTTCTCTTATTACACTCCCACACATGGGTCACAAACTATTATCAAACAATACATAATAATATCTTTCTATAGTTACATATATGTCTTGCAAATATACTTTCAATGATTAAAATACTTAAGCTTACATTCTAGGTTACACATGGTGTGTTTAATCATTTTTTTTGAGACAAGAAATTTGCAAGGCCATCCCTCACCTCAAAAAAGGAGCATATATCTATCTATTATATCACCGGTTATAGATATTCAGTTGTAGTGGTTGAACTAACAAGACAATCACTAGATGAGTCACTAGAGAGTAAGAAAATGAGTCATCAAAAGTTTACTTCTTTGATCAGGGAGTGGAGTTTTTCCCCATGTACTGTTGAATCTCAATTTTCAATTAAAATTTTCAGTTTCAATACTAGAGGTCCAAGAGTGACAACATGGTTTGCATACCTCCAGGTGTATTCATTTTCATGTTCATTTTCCCATTTGTTTTTATATCATTTCATTGCATTCGCACTGATTTACCATGACACTAATCTACTTGCATGTATTTATTTTTGTTTACAAGTACACCCAAGTTTTTGGAATGCAAGTGTGAGTGAACCACTTACAAGAATACAGAGTTCATCCTTCAATCCCTATAAGGAAAAACTTGAGTATGCACTTATTTTTGTTTTACTTTGATATTCACTCATACATTCATGCACACATATCAAAGTGTAAAATTAAGTAGACACACAATTTTGGTACAAGTCATGTTTTTAAAAATATTTGTTATGCCTTGTAACAATCAGTTTAATTTTGTATATCTGGATCTTTTTATAACATTTTTCCTTCACATTAGACCCTTCATAACTTGCTTTTTTCACATTTCTAAATCAACACCTCAATTTTGACAGTAACCTACATCAAGTTCCATTTAGTGATCCTCAATTGAACTTTATCTCTATTTCTAAGAAATTTATTAACATGATTAGAATTAAAGATTGTAAATTATGGTCTTATCTTAATCGGTGATGACCGATTCTAGTCACATGCATTTTATGGATTCATTATGCCATGTGCTAATGTCTTGTGCCTTGATGTTTGGTTTTCACTCATTTCCATGGTTGGCCTACATGCGAATGTGTCCAAATTTGAATTTAAAGAACATACACATGTACTCTAAGCCATTAATCATATCTTATAAGCTAAGGTTAAATCATAAATTACATTGATCATATCTTCCACACTTGCTAAGGAGCATACACATTGATTTTACCCTATCCTTATCATTTTTTAAAGTCTAACGCCTACACACTTGTACCAAAATAATGTTGCATTACAAAGCATATAGTTGAATTTGATTATCTAGGGAGAAAAGGTGAAGTCATTTATCTCATTTGGGTTGGGAACACTCACAAGCACTATAACTAAATTAAGCCCCGATTCTGATAATGTGAGATATGTAGTTAGAACCTTCAAGAAGAACTGATCTACGAACCTTGCACATTTTTTATATTCTAACAATATTATGAAAGAGTATGGTTACATCAAAAGATGAGTAGATTGGAGGACTACGCACAAGTAATCTAACAACTTAAGATATATTCCTAGACCTCTATCGCTGCTGAAGCTTCCCAGAAAGCTTCAAAATCTCAGGATCAACAAAACCATAATCGTAACAACTTTACATAACTAGTTAAAAGTGACAATAATCAGTCATATGATTCCAGTCTATCCATAATTAGTGGTGGCTGATTTTGGTCATCATCACAAAACAAAGTCTGATTTTAGGGTTTCAGTCTACATAATCTCAAAGAGTATTTTTAATTATGAAGAACCATTTCTATAACCCAAGTGTGTTCGTTTCAATTATTCATCTCTCTCCTCTTTCCTTTTATTGTTAATGATCATTCGATAATTTATGGTACTTTCAACCCTCCCTCTGGCACTAGGCATGTTTGATTTACTTTAGTTTCATGTATTTTAATTTATTTTTCATGTGTCGCAGTTTTACTTAATTTGATGTAGTGCATTTATCACTTGCCAGTTATTTTTGTAAAATAATATCATCTACAACCATGATGCATAAGCATCTAGTTTCACAAGTAGTTTTACATCGACAAAAAAGTGGTGGTAAGTAGCAATATGAAATGTCTGCAGACCTTTGGAGTTTAAATTGACTATAATACTCTAGAACCACCTCAAGAGGTTTGAGGTATATCTTTGATCATCAAACCATTACAACATGATGCCTCAATGTTTTTCAGTGCCACAACTTCTAAAAATATGTTGCATGCCTATGATTCTACACGAAGATTCAAAACATGATACAATTCACTATGCCATCTCACACCATGTATACAAGATCTGGATAAACTCAAAATAATGGTAAAACAGCTGAAAACATGACACACAACTATGTTTCTATGCAAAACTCTAAAACATGTCACAATGTACCACATAACTTCATGCCAAGTATACATATTCTAAGTAGCTTTAGCAAGTGGTGAAAAACTTGAAAACATGGCATGCAAAAATACTTCTATGCAAAGCTCCTATAACCTGCAGTAACAACATGGACACTTTGCCCCAAATTATACCACGTTTAGTGTCATCTAGGGCGCGTAGTATGTCAATATACTTGTCAAAGTTTCATGCACTTGTTAGAGATGTCATATAACTAATAGACGTTGAACGGTTATAAAAAGTAGATGAAATGTCTTACAAATGAAAATTAAATATTTTTGACTTCTATAACGGTTATTAGGAATGCCCTGATAAAGAGATCATTTCCATTCAAGAAGTGGTCAATTTTAGAAGAGTAGAACAGTTCAGGAAGCTCAACAACTAAAGATTGGACAAGAAGTTTTGGAGCCATTAGAGAGATGTAAGCAAAGACTTATAGTGTGAAAGTTTAAGTACAAAAATATAGGATTGAAACACATTCATGAATGGGTTGAGATTGCAATAGTACTGTAATGTCTCCTTCTAGTTAGACATTGTACTTTCAACATGATTAGCCTATCAATGGCCCTCATAGGCTAATACGGCAAGGTTTAAGGGTCCTCTCTGCAGTTACCCAAATGGCAGTTGGTTTCTTTGGGGAAGTTTTGACATATTCTGAAGGTTTTCTAATGATTCATTAGAATGTTCTATTTTTAGAAACCTCATGTTACAAGATGATGTTATATTTGTGCTTTATGATATAATTCATTATTTTATATTAAAGTGCAAATATAATATACTAAAAGGGAAAAATAATAATAAAATATTATGATGTTTTTAGAAGCTTCCCAAATGAAAAAGAGTATAAAGGGAGGTGTGGGCTGTCATTATGAATTATCCTGATTTGATGTTGGCTTTGTTGTGATATGTTGGTGGAGCCTAGAGTTCCATGCAGTGAAACAATTTGTCTTTGGGAACGATAACTCCCATTGATAGCATAACTGAGGGAGTGAAAAATATCTTTTGAAAGGTTGCATTTTGAAGGTGATATTTCAATCATCTCAATTGGAGCAAAATTTGTGGCCATTGGCCAATTTTGGAGAAATCGATTTGGTGAATTTGTGGAGGTTGCATAGCTAACTCCTTGGTGTTGGTTTCTATATAGCTTAGCATCGATTTTTCCTTAGTTAAGAGAGCAGATTGCATTGTAGAGAACGCTGATATAAAAATGAGATATATACAATCAAGGAAGGACGCCATTAGGAGGGATGTTTTTGCTTTTGGGGGTTCAATTTTGCATCGATTCTCTGCTTGGCTTGGTGTGTCCACTTCCTTGGAGCATGGAGATGATATTAGATGCTTGAGACAGTGCATATTCAGCGCATATTATTTTAAATTTGAGATCAGACCAAAACAAGGGCGGTTGGCTTGGAAAATTCGATTTGGCTTGGGAGATCATCCTTTCACTGGGAAATTGCTTGCTCCATCTATTCTCAAGGGCGTCTCAATCCCACCAGGGTTCATTTCATACAATCCATCCTTTAGTATAGTTTATATTTGCAGCTATAGTTGTACGTTCTTCATACCAGCATACCATATAATTGTAATTCTTGTTTATGCCAAGAGTCTTAGCTAGTTTAGTGGAGCATTATATCAAATCATCAATACAATTAAGAATCACAAGTTGTTGGTCATTTATGGTTATCTTTTGAGCATTTGAATTGAGATAGTAGTGTTGACACTGTGGATTGCACCCTTGATAGAAGGCTGAGCTTCTGTCTTCCACGTGGCACAATGGAGACTCCTCTCTTCCCTGTGGGTCTGGTAAAACTAAGGGGAGAATCTCTAGATAAAAGCTAGCTCCCTTTGATGCATCTCTGAGTTAATCCAGTACTATTGTTAATATATATAGTGGGCGGGCGCGGGAGCGGGGGCGGGGTTGAAAAGAGAGAAGAATTACTGAAAACAGCACCTAAACTAATACGGTGATGCACCAAAAAAGTTTGGTCTACTCATTTACTCACACTTTATATCAGAAGAGGACATACATACACTTTATCTGCTGGAAAGACCAAACTGTAGGGAGCTCAATAGCGAGGCTTAATGAAGACACAGAAATTGAACTTACGACAGGCGTTATAGGAAAATACACTGTCTGGTAACCCTCTTCTGCCTTAGCGCTCCAGATACAACACTTCTTGTCGCCTGCAGGAATGGTGCTTTGTCTATACCAGGTATGTTGGTATCAAACTTGTGAAAACATTATGGAAAATGACTGAACACAAGGTTAATACTCAGGCACACTCAAAGATATATCCAGCCAAATAGAGGTAAAAAAACGTATTCTATTGATTTAAAGTGAAAAATTGGCAGGGCTTCGCCTTACCAAAATGAGAGATCCCTTTACAAAATGAGATATTACAATATATATAGAGCAAGAGGAAGGAAATGGCACCACTTTTTAACAAGTGGCCCATGCTGCGTTGAAAACATTGGGAAGAGGAAGTCGCTGAAAGAACATGCTGTATCAGTTGCCAGTCTTGACTTTGGCATTCAAACATTATTGTGAAAGCATGGGTTGTGCCCTTTTGTCTGTATACAAGACCACTTCTTTAAGACATTCGCGCGGTTGGCTGCTCATCAATGCAAAATGAGGAAAAACAAGCCACGCCATTCATTGTTTGCGCTCCTTGATGACCATTTCATAGGGACTGTTCTAACCGCTGTAATAACTCTTCTGCTGACGCCTTCCTTTGTCACCTGGTCTATTTTGTCCATATCTATGTTTGGCTCCTCAGGCTCCTTTCTTGGCGGGTCGCTGAGTTCACTCTTGACCTTTGTCTTTTCCCAGTTTTTATCTTTTCTTGGCCCTTTCGGCCCTCGAGGCTATCTTCTATCAATCTTTGGCTCTTCGGGCTCCTTCCTCAACGGTCTCTCCCTTTTGGCCTTAAGGCCTTTGAACTCCTTCAAATTCGTGCTCAATCATTTAAAGACCAACGGTTATTTCATTGCCGCGAAGTTGACGTTTGCACGCCCGTCACCCTTTTAGCAACTCCTTCGGCTTCACTTTCCTTCGGACTTTTCTTTGTTTGGGTCTTTATTGTTGAACCCTCCCGAAGGGAAGGTGTCCCTTCGGGCTTGGAAAAAGGTCCCCTTTTGGCAACTGAGAGTCCCCCGCAAGGGCACTTGCCCTTCGGGCTCCTTCGGGCTACCTTGGCTTTTCAATTCCTTCGGACATTTTATCTGAAGGAAATGTTCTCTTTATGTTTTACTGCTTACTTTCTTTTGGTCAGGCTTTCCCTTCGGAAAAATTCATTCGAACAAAATGTCCGAAAGAATTCCTTTAGACTTTTGTCTGAAAGAATTTTCCATTGCCATTTTGCCTCAGATTTCTTTCTGAAGGGTCTCCTTCTGTTTGGTTTTTTGCCTTGTGAATTTCTTCGAACAAAATGTTCAAAGGAATTCCTTCGGGTGTTTTGTCCGAAGGAATTCAACCTTTGTCTACTCCTTGGATTTCCTTCGGACAAAATGTCCGAAGGAATCTTTTGTCTTTTGCCTTATCTTTCTCCGAAAAGAAACTCTGCCCTTTTTCTGCCTTGTCCACTTTGGTCCCTTTTTAAGTGTTTCCTGCCCTCCGCAAGGGCACTTGGGCCCGAAGATGTCCTTCAAAACCTGCTTGAACAACTTCATTTGGCACCTTCATACCCTCCGCAAGGAGCTTGCCCTTTGGGCTTTTAAAAATGATTCTTTGGCCCTTTGAACTTGGTCTTTTTGCTGATTAAAAAGCCCTCTGAAGCAGCTTATTTGCTATATCAGACCCGAGAACACATCATGGAGCTCCTTCGACGTTTGAAAACACAAAATTTGCACTCAACTTTGGAACTCTCATGAAACTAGCACCTTTTACAAACTCTTGTATAATCACTCCTTCCAACTCTGCCTATACCTTCCGTACCAAGTGCTTGAAGTTAAGCCCTTTTGTATGCTAAGAGGAGAAAATGAGTTACAAAAGCATATTTTTGCATTATCCTTCATGTCTAAGCGTGGAAATATATATATATATATATATGTATGTATGTATGTATGTATGTATGTGAAAGGGAGACTGATTTTGGCCTACAAGACCAAAAATGGTCAACAATTTGGCAATTCCCAGGGGAAGCATGCTTGATATGCTTAAAGAAGACTGGTAGCCTCAAAGTCCATTGGGCATGGAGTCAAAACACAGCTTTGAAAAGGTTAACAACAGTCTTCTAAAGACCTATGAACCAATCAAATATTTTACCTCAACACAAAGGAAAACACACACAACAAAGGCTAAAAAACACTACCCCTGTGCAAACAACACTTAGGAAAAACAGGGAAAGAAAAACTGAAAACAAACTACTATGTACAGCGAATCAAGTATATTTGCTTCCCTGCTGGATCAAAGGGAAAACTTCTTAAGTCTCCATGGCAAGAAAACGTATGGTGCCAGACAAGTGGCTGAATGGAATGGAGGTTTGGTGGCTTGTTCTTCTTGCCTGCCACCTTGATTGGCTTGTATCCAAATGAATTAGGGTCAAACATGCTTCTAACATATATGTATTCATCTTGCTCTTGGAAGCTTGTCCAGTGCTGGTCCTTCATGCTGATGTGTTTCATCAAGAAATCAATCGTTGTTAGCTTATCACCATAAGCCCCTTGATATGCATCGTGGACTAACTTGTCCCCTTCTGCTTCGTTGAAAACCCTATCGAACTGATCCTCTAATCCATCATGGCTTTCTTGAAGAAGGGTGACTGTTGTGATCTCTGAAATGAGATCACAAACTGCTTGCTCATCCTACAGAACATCACCTTCTTGCTCTAGGCTCTCTTCTTCAAAGCTTTCCTCAAGATGGATAGGCCTCTCCTTTTCTTGCTCAAAGACCAGAGTCTCTAGTTGTTCCCAGACATGCTCCTGATTCTCTTCCAACTCGAGTTCCATGGCATGGTCATTCTCTTCATCAAAGCAACAGGGAAGTTCATCAAACAAGGAAGGAGAGAGGTCACCATGCTTACTTTCCTCTTCATATTGCTAGAACATCCGCATGTATGCATGACCTGTGTCTTCTCCACCATTGATGATGTCTTCAAAAGGAGTATCCATGATGATTTCTTCTTCATTGTCGCTCATCATAGCCTCTTGGGCAGCTGCAAATTGGATCCTCTCTTCTTCACTTGCCACCTGCAAAATAGGTTCCTCCTTGAGAAGGGATGAAGTGGAAGGCTGATGGTTAAATTCATGTGGAAGAGGAGGCAGTCCTTGAGCTAGAATCAAATGATTCTCTTCCTTCCATTTGGCCAACACTTTGTCTATATCAGATGTGGATTGATAGGTCTCTTGGAGGAGTGTAGATGGGGTGTGTTCAGACGTAGGATCTTCTGCTTGGCTTGAACCATCCATCACACTTTGGTTGAGGAACCTCATTCTGGACTCCAATTCTATAATTTGCTTGGCTATATTCTCTTGAAATAGTCTTTCTTGGAGGTCACAAGCATCATTATGATGGGTAGGATCAGCTTCATCTTCTTCAAGGCTTCTATCAAAATGAATAGGCCTCTCCTCCTCTTTTTTCCTACCGCATGATTCTATTGTTTGCCTCCAGCTCATGACCTTGGGATTGGAACTTTTCCCTTATGAACAGGCAACAACTTTATCCTCTTCAAGATCCTAAGTTGGTTCATGATAGGCACTCCTATGCTGAAAGATTTGAGGTTGAGGGAGACTTGGAAGGGTCTACTCATGCACAGGAAAAGTTGCTTCGAGAGAGATGTGTTGCTTTCCAAAAAATATAGGGTTATTTCCATCAAAAGAGGGTCCACATTCTAAAGAATTGAGAAGGTTAGTCTCCATGAGAGGTTGCTCTAATGCCCTTTGATGTTGGAAAGCTAGGTGCAAGGGATTAAGAGCAGGAGTGGTTACTGCATCAAATTAAAAGTCAGATGCTGGATTAGTGGTTCATTCTTGCTAGAACAGGTCCAACACCAATCCTGAAACTTTTCTGAGTGTCTAAAAATTGGTCCACCGAGTGTGCCAAAAACTATTGACGCTGTGGATTACACTCTTGACAGAAAGTTGAGCTTCTATCTTCCATGTGGCACAATGAAGACTCTTCTCTTGCCTATGGGTCTGGCAAAACTGAGAGGAGAATCTCTAGATAAAGGCTAGCTCCCTTTGATGCATCTCTAAGTTATTCTGGTACTATTGCTAATATATATAGTTGGGGGGGTTAAAAAGAGAGGATTACTAAAAACAGCACCTAAACTAATATAGTGATGCACCAAAAAAATTTGATCTACTCATTTACTCACACTTTATATCAAAAGAGGACATACATACACTTTATTTGTTGGAAAGACCAGACTGAAGGGAGCTCAATAGTGAGGCTTAATGAAGACACAGAAAATGAACTTACCATAGGCGCTGTAGGAAAACACACTGTCTGGTAACCCTCTTCTACCTCAGCGCTCCAAATACAGCACTTCTTGTCACTTGCATGAATGGTGCTTTGTCTATACCAGGTATGTTGGTATCAAACTTGTGAAAGCATTATGGAAAATAACTGAACACAAGGTTAATACTCAGGCACATTCAGAGATATATCCAGCCAAATAGAGGTAAAAAACGTATTCTATTGATTCAAGGTGAAAAATTGGCAGGGCTTCACCTTACCAAAATGAGAGATCCCTTTACAAAATGAGATATTACAATATATATAGAGCAAGAAGAAGGAAATGGCACCCCTTTTTTACAAGTGGCCCATGTTGCGTTGAAAACATTGGGAAGAGGAAGTCGCTGAAAGAACATGCTGTATCAGTTGCCAGTCTTGACTTTGGCGTTCAAACATTATTGTGAAAGCATGGGCCGCACCCATTTGTCTGCAAACAAGACCACTTCTTTAAGACATTCACGCGGTTGTCTGCTCATCAATGCAAAATGAGGAGAAACAGGCCGTGCCATTCATTATTTGCGCTCCTTGATGACCATTTCATAGGAACTGTTCCAACCGCTATAATAACTCTTTAGTCAACGCCTCCTTTTGCCACCTGGGTTGTTTTGTCCATATCTATGCTTGGCTCCTCGGGGTCCTTTCTTGGCAGGTCACTGAGTTCACTCTTAACCTTTGTCTTTTCCCAGTTTTTGTCTTTTCTTGGCCCTTTCAACCCTTAGGGCTATCTTCTATCAATCTTTGGCTCTTCAGGCTCCCTCAGTGATCTCTCCCTTTTGGCCTTAAGGCCTTTGAACTCTTTTGGATTCGCGCTCAATTGTTTAAAGACCAACAGTTATTTCATTGTCGTGAAGTCGACGTTCGTGCGTCCGTCACGCTTTTAGTAACTCCTTCGGCTTCACTTTCCTTCGGACTTTTCTTTATTTGGATCTCTGTCGTTGAACCCTCCCGAAGGGAAGGTGTCCCTTTGGGCTTGGAAAAAGGTCCCCTTTTGGCAGCCGAGAGTCCCCCGTAAGGGAACTTGCCCTTGGGCTCCTTCGGGCTACCTTGGCTTTTCAATTCCTTCGAACAAAATGTCCGAAGGAAATGTTCCTTTATGTTTTGCTGCTTGCTTTCTTTCGGTCAGGCTTTCCCTTCGGGTAAATTCATTCGGACAAAATGTCCGAAGGAATTCCTTCGGACTTTTGTCTGAAAGAATTTACCCTTGCCATTTTGCCGCGGATTTTTTTTCAAAGGGTTTTCTTCCATTTGGTTTTTTGCTTTGTGAATTTCTTTGGACATTTTATCCGAATGAATTTACCCGAATCAAATTAAAAGTCAAATTAAATTCCACCATCCCATAATCACCTAATTAAAAGTCAGATGCTGGATTAGTGGTTCATTCTTGCTGTAACAGGACCAACACCAATCCTAAAACTTTTTTGAGTGTTTAAAAATTGGTCCCACCAGGGGCGCCAAAAACTGTTGACACTGTGGATTACACCCTTGACAGAACACTGAGCATATGTCTTCCACGCGGCACAATGGAGACTTCTCTTGCCTATGGGTCTGGCAAAACTGAGAGGAGAATCTCTAGATAAGGGCTAGCTCCCTTTGATGCATCTCTGAATTATTTCGGTACTATTGCTAATATATATAGTGGGGGGCGGGGAGCGGGGACGGGTGCGGGGTTGAAAAGAGAGAAGTATTACTGAAACCAACACCTAAACTAATACAGTGATGCACCAAAAAAGTTTGATCTACTCATTTACTCAAACTTTATATTAGAAGAGGACATACACTTTATGGATTAATTTACAAACTGTCCCACAATCCCCTGATTAAAAGTCAGATGCTGGATTAGTGGTTCATTCTTGCTATAACAGGACCAACACCAATCCTGGAACTTTTCTAAGTGTCTAAAAATTGGTCCCACCGGGCGTGCCAAAAACTGTTGACGATGTGGATTACACCCTTGACAGAAGGTTGAGCTTATGTCTTCTACGCGGCACAATGGAGACTCCTCTCTTGCCTATGGGTCTAACAAAACTGAGGGGAGAATCACTAGATAAGGGCTAACTCCCTTTGATGCATCTCTGAGTTATTCTTGTACTATTGCTAATATATATAGTGGGAGGGGAGTTGAAAAGAGAGAAGGATTACTGAAAACAACACCTAAACTAATACAGTGATGCACCAAAAAAATTTGATCTACTTATTTACTCACACTTTATATCAGAAGAGGACATACATACACTTTATCTGCTGGAAAGACCAGACTGTAGGGAGCTCAACAGGGAGGCTTAATGAAGACACATAGAAAATGAACTTATCACAGGCGCTGTAGGAAAACAAACTGTCTAGTAACCCTCTTCTGCCTCAGCACTCCAAATACAACACTTCTTGTCGCCTGCAGGAATGGTGCTTTGTCTATACCAGGTATGTTGGTATCAAACTTGTGAAAGCATTATGGAAAATCACTGAACACAAGGTTAATACTCGGGCACACTCAGAGATATATCCAGCCAAATAGAGGTAAAAAACGTATTCTATTGATTCAAGGTGAAAAATTGGCAGGGCTTCGCCTTACCAAAATGAGAGATCCCTTTACAAAATGAGAGATTACAATATATATAAAGCAAGAGGAAGGAAATAGCGCCCTATTTTTACAAGTGGCCCATGCTGCGTTGAAAACATTGGGAAGAGAAAGTCACTGAAAGAACATGATGCTAGCACCTTTTGCAAACACCTGTATAATCACTCCTTCCAACTTTGCCTATACCTTTCGTAACCAAGTGCTTGAAGTTAAGCCCTTTTGTATGCTAAGAGGATAAAATGAGTTACAAAAGCATATTTTTGCATTATCCTTCATGTCTAGGCATGGAAATAGCAAGAACCGAAAAGGGAGACCGATTTTGGCCTATAGGACCAAAAATGGTCAACAAGTAGGTTGCATGCCAACTGTTTGACTAAATGTCCATTTGCTGTAAGTGATTAGTTTGCTTTGTGAATTCATCTAATTGCATAGAAAAGAACAAAACCTGCATCTAGAACTTAGCATTGTCATTCTTAAAACCTATTGAAGCTTTAATCCATCGTCATTTAAACAAATCATCAAAACTATGACAAAAACCAGCAAGAAGCACTTTGCTTACAAAGTGTTTAAAAAAATTACAAGGCAGCAAATTGAGACAATTCAGACCAGATTGGGCAAGGATTATTAAAACTACAGGATTGTCATTTGAATAACACTATAGTTATTTTGTTGTGTGTGCATTGTAATTTCCTTATTGAAGCAATAAATTTGATCTCTATTTGTTTCTCTTTTCTTATGGACTATGTGTTTATCCATTTATCAGAGTTGAAACCTAGGTTTTCATGGTCTAAAGTTGTTTATTTTTCACCCTAACTGTGATTGCATCAATTGGTATCATAGCAAAATTTGCCATCTTGGACAGTGTGTGAGACTTCTGAAAAGTCAATTTTAGGGTCTAAAAATAGAAGTCTATGTTGTTAAGGAATATAAATGGAACACAAAATAGCTCCCAGTAGAAGAGATGGAAGAGCATAAATAATTGCAGACTTGGCATAATGATGAAAGGATTCTAAGACCGTTTGGAGGCTATATAGACTTTGAAGTGCAAAGGAGTTATTGTTGATGTAAGTGATGGTGAATAAGTGCAGTCCAACTGGAAGAAATATTAGATGAACTAAAAGATAGATTTTTGAAATCCATTGTTAAAATGGGAAGTAAAGCATGGCTGGACACCCCTAGTTATCCTAGTAGCTTGTCCTAAATGAGTCATTGATTGGATCAATGAGTTGGATTTTTATTTATTATGAATAAATATAGGATCCCAAAAAAGTGAAATTTTCTTGTACAAATGCGAAGGAACATGAATCCTTTTAATGGGATCATTTGAAGATGGAAAGAGTTATAATAAATAAAGACAAAATCAAGTCTTCGAATAGAAGGGTAAGTTTTTATATGCTGATTATTTGTTGAGTTTATTCAAGAAATTACAAAATTTAAGGCAAAATAATATGAGTGTGAAAGACTACATAGAGGATTTTTATAAGCTCACCATTTGATCTTGTCATTTTGAAGATGACATAAAGCAGATCTCAAGGTATGTGAATGATCTTCATATTTCCATTTAAAATGAGTATGGAATGATAGGATTATGCTATGTAGAAGAAACATACCAATGTGCTTTGAAGGTTGAGGAGAAGTTTTATATAAGGAATCAAAATACGGTTAAGGATAGAGGAAATTTATCTAAAGGAATAGGATAAGTAAACAATGGTAGAGGGAAACATATCATGAAGGTGAAGCAATAATTTTAAATAATCGAAATCAGTCACAAAGAAGAAAGGGGTATTCTTCTAGAAGAAGATGATACTTTGGTAGAGGAAGAGGTAGAGGATTCGTGGGAAAATGCTCCGAGTGTGGAGGTATTGGATATAGATATTTTGAATGTCCCAAAGCATTTTGGAACAACAATAAAAGATATGAAGTGAGCTATCACATCGTGCAAGAAGATGAAGAAAGTGTTGCATAAACATATCATGCCAAAAAACCTAAACATGGGGAATATTTTATGATGAAGAGAGCTTTCCTAAAACCAATTAAGGAGAAGGATGACCTAGTGCAAATAATTAATATTCTTATAACCATATGCAAATTTATAGGTAAGTTCTGCAAAGTAATTACTGATAATGGTAGAAATGATAATCTTGTGTCACATGAGATAGTAAAGAATTTTGGTTTAAAGAGGATCGCGCACCAAAATCCATATAAGGTGTCTTGGTTGTTGAAATTACATTAAATTTAAGTAAATGAAAAATGTTTAGTCAATTTTCGTATTATGTCATATAAAGATGAAGTTTTATGTGATATCATGCTTATGGATGTTTGTCATGTATTGTTGTGGAGGCCTTGTCAGTTTGATGGAAACGCTATAAATGGTAGTAGGATGAACACTTACATTTTTGTGAAGGACGGAAAAAAGTATGCATTGAAGCCATTGAAGGACAAAGGGAAATAAGTGGATCATATCCCAAAGATTCTTTTAGTTTCAAGAAAATAATTTTTGAAAGAGATGAAGAAGAAAACATGATTTTCTTTCATTTCCAAGCAAAACTAGGTTAGAATAGCAAGTATGGAAACAAATTTACCAAGATAAATGAAAGAGTTGTTGGGTATGAGATCTTTTCTGATGATCTTCTACAGGGGTATGTTAGGTGACTTTGATGAATTTTTTCCAATGATCTTCTACACGGGTTACCACTCATGAGAAGTATTAGACATCACATGGATCTTATTCTTCATTCTAGTTTACCAAACAAGGCAATATATAAATTGACGCTTGTGGAGAATAAGGAGGTGAAGAAATAAGTATATCAACTACTATATAAAAGGATGATAAGATAACTATTGAGCCCATGTGCAGTTCCAACATTCTTAGCACCAAAGAAAGTTGGAGAATAGTGAATGTGCACAATATTCTAGATCCATTAATAAGATAACAATCAAGTACAAATTTCCATTGCCTTGGATGGATGATTTGATGGATTTTGTGTACCTAAACACAACATTTATTTATGTGTGTGTGTGTTTAATCAACATTATTTCTATTATATTAAATTTTGGGTGCCTAGAGATATTAAAGAGTTAGGCCATGAGTTAACCATGGGTTAATTAAGGTTTTTAGTGGTGGAATACAAAAAGAGGAAAAACTCAAAGATTATATATTATTACAATATTAACTTAATGCAAGAGATATTCACCATTGTGTGAGAGATATTTTGTTATAATTGGATTTGAAGGTGCAATCCATGCTTAGGGAAGCAGGAGCTCCCATATTTTCCATTTATTAGCATTTTACTCTATAATTTTCTATTACATTTCGTCATTATTTAGAACATAGCAATCAGTATCAGATCTTAAGTTGATTTTTTTCCTTTGTGGATGTTGACAAAATGTCGTGGGAGTTTACCCAAGGAAAAAATCAAAATTTATGACCAAAGAGGAGATGAAGTGGTTCTTTGATGATTTTTTTAATGAGGTCCAAAAAGAGATGCATTCATCAGGAAAATGGCCAGATCAATGATCTATTGAAAAAAAGGATAAAATCATTTGGGGAAAACTTGACCCAGATCCGCCAAATGAGGAAAAGGAAGAGCAAGGAGATGATGAGAAAGAGGAAAGAAGATCCCATTACCCTTCTTTTGACCTATAAATGAAGATCCCATAGCATGATTTTGGATGTAAGATGGAGGCCCATACATGGTTGAGCAAGCTTAAATTGGCCTTTAGGGTATAAAAGATTAAGACTCAAGAGAACAAGTTAAATGTCTCTGTGTAACATCGAGATGATTCTACCCATACTTAGCAACACATATGGGGTTCTACAAATTTGGAGGTGGAATTTTTAGACTTTTCCAAAGCTCTGAATAAGGCAACTGATTGTAACTAAGATGAACCATATGATACCTAGTTGATGTACATGTTCTAAGAAGATATGTTTGTAGAGGCTTATACAGAAAAAATTCAAGTTTTGGGGTCCAAGGCCAAGCTCTCTTTGAAGCTAGTGCAAGAGATCTATATTTCCAACATGTGGGCTAAGATTCAATCAAAGGTAAGGATGTTTGTACCAGACTCTTGAAATGACTTTTATTAGAGATAAAAGAGCATAAAAACATATTGATACCCTAAAAAATAAAATGGTAGGAATAAATATCCATAGATATTTTACTTGGGATAAGAATGCCAAAGACTCTAGTCATGATTCTGCCCCTACATCCACTATTGTAAACCTATGTCATAGGTGTTATGAACCATGGAATAGAGGTCATGTCCATAATACAATAAATATTTTTACGGCAAAGGATATATGTTTTTCTGAGGTAAGAGTCAGAGTTGGATAATGAGGAAGCCCTCAAGAACCCTGCTTTAGCATATGAAAATGAAGATGTGTCTCATGTTACAATAGTAACAAGGGAACCATCTGTGTCACTTTTTATAATGATAGGGTTGGACCATTTGAACACATTCAAGTTTTTTGCCAATGTCAATAAAATTGAGTTTTGGTCATGGTCTATCTCAGAAGTACACTTAATATTCTAGATAAGAAATGAGAACAAAGATTAGGCCTCCATTCATAAACTTTGAAGGTTTTCCCATCCTGGTTCCAAAACACCAAACTATTGAATGAGTAGGAATAGTCCATAATGTGTAGTTGTCAGTGGTAATTTCTATCCTTAAAGATAAATCCTATGTAGTTGACATTGGGGGTGTAGATGTTACTTTAGGGGTTCAATTAAGCATACTCCACTAATAATTAATAAATATTTTTGACATTTAAGCAAGGGGACAGTGAATATAATATCAAGTCCTTGCCCCCAAGGGAAATAAAAAATATTCATTCTAGTCGGATGACCAAATTTTTGAAGAAGGGACATTTTTGCATTATGGCTCATCTTTATAGTATGGAGATTGAATCGTCTATCTCACATGAATAGGCTCTAAGGATTCTAGAGTTACTACACAAATATAAGGTAGTTTTTGGGGATGCACTAAAGAACATGCCTCTAAACAAAGAATTGGAGCAAATTATTGAGCTTGGCCCTACAAAGGGGTCAATGGTGCCACACCCTTATGGATACAAGCATTTTAAGAAGTCAAAGATAGAGAAATTGATCACTAAAATCTTAGAGGTTGGCACCCTTGTCCCTAGTACGATCCCATATGCTACTATAATGGTACTAGCTAGGAAGAAAGATAGTTTGTATAGACTCTATATCGATTACAGGGCCCTAACAAAATCATAACAAAAAATAAATTTCCAATGCCGAGGATTGATGATCTACTTGATGAGTTGCATTGGGCAAAGTATTTCTCAAAAATAGATCTCAAATTGGGATACTATCAGATACCAATTCAGATCCAAAACTAGGATAAGATGGCCTTCAGAATACATCAGGGTCAGTACCAATTTAGGGTCTTGCCTATTGGAATAAGATATGTAGACAATTTATGCATAAGTTTATTGTTATATATTTGATGACATTTTGTTTTATAGGATTCACTAGCATCACATCTTGATCGTTCCAATGTTATGTTGAATATGCTATTCAAGGAGAAGTTGTATGCCAATGCATCTAAGAGTGAATTTACAAAGGCATCCTTGGAATACTTTGGTCATGTAATTTATATTGAGGGTGGTTCTCACTGATCGTGCAAAGTTAAAGGTCATATGTGATTGGCATGTACACAATACTCGTAAGAAAATTTGCAGTTTCCTAGGATTGGTAGTATTTTATAGAAGATTTGAGAGGAACTTCTCAAAAATAGCACATCCCTTGAATAAACTCATCAAGAAGGATTCCTTCAAGTGCTCCGCAGAAAACACAAATCTTTCAAGAATATCAAGAGAGCTATGTTATATACTCCAATTTTAACAATACCTAATTTCTCAAAGCCTTTTGTCATTGAATGTGATGCCTTTGGATCTAGATTAGGCATAGTTTTGTCTCAAGATGACTACCTAATTGCATTTTAAATTAGGAAATTTAATGAATGTAAATGAAAGATTTCCATGTATAGTATAAAGATGCTTTCCATCCTACATGCAGTTGTCAAATTGCATCAACTTTTGTTGGGGAGTAAGTTCTTTGTTAAAACCAACCATCTCAACTTTAAGTGCTTGTTAACGTCAGGGGAAATAACAAAGAAGCAACATAAATGGATTGATCGCCTTCAAGCCAATCAATTTGAGATCCTTTACATGCAAGAGAAGGCGAACTTCATGCAAATGCATTATCCCACCAAGAATAATTTCTAGTATTTCAAGCCCGTGTCTATCAGCCAACCTGCTTGGATACACAATCCTCTACAAGAATACTTAACTCACCTTACTTCAACTAAACTCGTGTAAAAAATTGAAGATGGGGGAAAGGGTAGTGTTTGGTGAGTTTGTAATGGCATCATATTTTCCATGGATGTATTTACTTATGGGGTGACTCTCCCTTTGTTCAAAAGGAGCTAGAGAACAGCCATATGTCTCCATCTGGAGGCCATGCTGGGTTTCAAAAAACATAGATAAAAATCAAAGGTAATTTTTTTATGGAAGGGAATGAAGGCAAACATTCAAAAATTTGTAATTGAGTACAACATATGCCAACAAAATAAGGGGAGAGTGTTCCTTCACCATGCCTTTTGCAACCAAAGTTGGTCTCATAGCAAAAGTGGGAAATTGTATCAATGGATTTTGTCTCAAGTCTTCCCAACACTGAGGGTAAAGTTGAATTTTGCCCATTTTATTCTCACAATAAAAACAAGGAGCAATGGTCTCAAAGATGGATTATTATATTTCCAACATATGTTTAAATAACATGGGATCCCTAAATAGATCATTTACAATTCAGATCTGATTTTTCAAAGTTAATTCTAGTAGGAGTTGTTTCAAAATGTAGGGATTACATTTAACATGAGAACTACATTCCATCCCCAAATAAATAGGCAAACAGAGGTGGTGAACAAGCGCTTGGAAGGGTATCCAAGAATGCGTGCAAGGGATAAGTAGAGTAAGAGGGTTCAATGGCTACATTTGGAAAAGTATTGGCATAAAACCACATACCACATGGATACAAAAATGTCACCTTTCAAAGCTTTGTATGGGTATGAGACACCATCACCATTAGATTCAATAACTCAAAGAGGAAAGGTCCCAGTGGTGGAAGAGATGCAAAGCATTCTGCATTTATTGGGAGACAACTTAGTAGTGAGAGTTAATAGATGGAGTAAAAAATGGACCGACATAAGACAGAGGAGTTTGAGGTTGGGTACATGGTGTTTTTATGGTTGTAACCATATGAAAAAATGATACTGAAGCATGCCAAAAAGCAAAAGCTACAGCCAAAGCATTATGGGCCATATCGTGTGTATGCGAAGGTGGGGGAAGTTACATATGCACTGGACATACCAAACAAGGGTAGGTTGTGTGATGTGTTGCATGTGTCATGTCTAAAGTAGAAGATAAGGCTGCATTTGGTTCCTCACAGAAAATTTCCAATGACTAACAAAGAAAGCAAGCTTATTCTAAAGCTAGAGTGTTTGTAGGGGAGGAATTTCATAAGCTTTGGAATAGGGTAGTGCACATATTGAAGATGAAGTGGAAGGGGTTATCCATGGAAAATGCAACTTTAGAAATTGAGGAGTTTGTAGCCAAGCATCTAGTCATGAAATGGCGCTCGAAAAGATTCAAATTTTTGTAGTCGACTTGGAAGACGTGTAAGATAGAAAGAAAGAGGAAACAAATTCCTAGCATGGTCGAAAATAGTGAACATGGAACCAAACATAAAAAAATGTGCTTTTATTGCAAAACGTGCCCAAAATGTAAGGGAATTCTTAGAAGTTAAGAAAAAATACCCTCATTCTCATTCACGTGATATGTCTAGTCATGGTATACGGTAGTAAGGTCAAAGCTTTCATGTAGTGGGTAGAGGTTTTGAGTTCTATTATCATAATGTAAAATTTTACACTTTTAGAGTGTGACTAGCTTTAAGGTCAAATCTCTTTGGGGGAGGGCATGTTTTGTACCTAAACACAACATATATGTATGCATGTGTGTGTTTGAACTTACTCAGCATTGTTTCAATTATATTATATTTTGGGTGACTAGACGTAGTGAAGGGTTAGGCTATCAGTTAATCATCGGTTAATTAGGGTTTCTAACGATCAAATACAAATGGGTGAAAAACACTAAAAATGTATATTTTTACAATATCAACTTAATAAAAGAGATGGCCATCATTCTGTGAGAACTCTTTTGTTACAATTTTATTTGCATGTTCAATGCACCTTTGGGATGTTTCCAAAGTATCGATTGTTCCTTAATAAGGATGGCCCAATAGTGACAACAAAGTCTTCCAACAAACTTATCAAAATACTTCCCTTAGGGATGAGGATGTACAAGATAAGGAGAAAATATTATTTAAGAAAACTATTAATAATTGAGGATTCCTTAGTGTTACTATTTCATTATATCCTGATTGATTATCTCATGTGTATACAATCAACTTCTTGGATGCAACATCATGAGCTCAATTATGTCCCTCACCTCATACCAAAGATGTCAATTTGATCTTGGTATGCTTACCTTATGAAATGGACCTCCTTTTATTAATATAACGCTTTCTTTATTATGAGAAGCCCTAGATTCCCATGAAAGAAGAGATATATTTAGAGGGAATGTGATTATCCTCCCATGAAGCCTCCAATAGTCTTGTTTATGACTCAGAAGATGAAACTTCTAAAGAAGATAAGTCTAGGGAATTGCCTCCATATGTCATCAACATTACGTAAGTCCCAATCACATGATAAGAGTTGGAACAAGTTTGTTAAAATAATAAAGATTTTTGGCTTGATATTTTTTGCCTAAAGAGGTTTTTTGATGATGCCATGAAAAACAACCCTTCGCTCTCAAGAAATATAATTCTAGCAGATCCCATTATCCCAATCAACTAGTTCAAGAAACTATTTTACCAAATAGTGACCATAAAGGGTATTACACTATGTCAAATGGGTAAAGATTGTACACAAGGGATATCTATATAAATACAACAAACTACAGGTTTAAAGATGCTATAATGCTAAGTTTATAAAATGAAAGTAACGTTTGATTGATTGATAAACAATAGTAATGAAAGAGAAGGAAATGAGACTGAAACGAACACACAAACACTATAACTGAATTATGAGACTAGAAACAGAGTATGAAATTGACACAAAAGATCTACGAATTTGACTGCACGCTGACAAAAGGACATAATTGGAAGATCATCGATTATTACACGGTCAAAATTATAGAGTAGTCGATTCTAACCCATAATTGTGACCTAAGCTATGATTTTGACTTCTATTGTTATTAAGGCGCTGTAACATTTTTAGTCAATTCTCAAACAGATGATGATTAGGATCATGACTTCACTTTACAAAATTTATGAGCAGAATTGTATGATTTAATTCTCCTTTTGATTTAGACTTAATTCTTCATAGCATCTCAATAGGAATATAATGTACAAGTTATTTTTCCTTAGAAACCTCTTAAGGAGTTGCAACTATATATCCCACATGCTTGGAATCAAAGTTCTATGTATTTCTAGTGTTTGTAACTAATTCCCAATCCAATGAGAGAAAGGAAATTACTTCCTTTTTGTAAATAATAAAATGCAACTATGTTCATCTATGATCATGTAATGGTACAGGATGTGATGGCACAAGACTTCGAATGATTTTGATCCAATGTGGGCTCAATGCATAAGCTCTTCAAATATATGTGCATAACTAATGCAAGAGTATTTAGGTTTACAAGCAAGCTTGTATCACTCAAAAACACTTGGTCTGGAAATAAACAATTTTGCAGTTATGTGTTATTCTTTGTTTGCACACGTCCCTTGAATTTGCTATGCAGAGTTTTGTGCACATGCATAGTAACTTTTGCACATCCCTTTTGGTGAGTGAAACCTAGAATAATAGTTTATACCTCTTACAACTTGAAAAATCTTGTGCAAGTCTATTTTGGAAAATTCTGTACAAATGAATGAATGGAAGAGATCTTGAGATTGAGCATGATACAATATTATTCTATGAAATCCGCCTGGAAGTTATTAAGTCTAAAGAATCGCACGTAATTCTTTATTTAGAAAGTCTAGTGCATTGTCTTTATGTGCAGATCATCTACGAGTATTGTAACTAGTGATCAAAAGCTTAAAGGCCCACATCCCAGCATGTGAATAAGATTTATCACAAGTTATTTTGAGGGTGTGTTAGTTATATGCAAAACATATGAGGATCCTCACACACAAATATTATACACGTGATCTCATAACATACACAATCGGAACTAGAAGATGATAAGTCTACGAAGTGACACATCGTCAAGGATGTGTCATATAGATCAACATAATGTGTTGGTGATAAGTGTCAAAGTTAGTTGGAAGAAGAACAACCCTGACAACTTGAAGATCATAACCGAATGGAATCTGAAGCATCATATGATGATGAAAATTATCTAACAACTATAAGAGTAAATTTCATTCCAACTTCCCAACAACTTCTTGATTGCATGCCTATATCAAGTGTGAGCATCTTTGTGCAAGTGGTTGGACACTAAAAAGAGGATTGGATAGTCAATATTTTGTGAGAAAACACAAATTAAGGAATAACCCTGCAAAGACTGTGAGTTAGTAAGATCTGCCATAGGAAGAGCTAAATCAAAAAGAACAAATCATAGTTCAAGTAGATATGTGTATGTCATTAGTTTGAGAATGAGATACGTTGTAACACATCTCATAGGCCTTTGTTATGATTCAGCAAGTAGTGCTTAAATTCTCTAATTGACTATAGATTTGTGTGAAACTTGTAATTCCTCCATTGAAAGTAATAAAGTTTTTATCTATAATATAGTGTTTCTACCTAAAAAATTATGACTCATTCCACTATTTGTGTTACAACAATGGGATGTATAGTATAATTCCATCCTTTATTGGACACCTTAACCATAACTGCATCTATGGGATACATATTCTAAGTCCATCCTTGAGGAAGTACATGAGACTCTTGTTGAGTTCAATCTGTTTTCCACATTTGGGAGGGTGGGTAGAAAGCAACTAAAGCATCTTCTAACTAGAGTATGTTGCATATAAGGAATAGTAGATATTCTTGATTTTAAAGAAAATAAATGGAACATAGAGGAATATTCATAGCAAGAGTGCCAAGAGCACCCAAAGTGCCAAGGATTGTAGACTTGGCTGAGTTAATGAGATGAATGCAATCATGTTTATCAACTATGGAGATCGCACAATGCAGAGTTGTGATGCATTATAAAAGAGATAACTAAGTAGAATACGCCTGTAAGGGTCATGTATAAGAGTTGGTAGATGAACCAAAGGATAGAATATTTCAAGTTATTGTGAGAATGAGCAGTAAGCCAAGGTTGGATACACCTAAATATTCTAGTAGCTTATGTCTTGAAGAAATCATTAATTGGATTAGTGAGTTAGAAATATATCTTGATTATGAGTAGATGTAAGATCCCAAGAAAGTGAAGTTTCCCTATATGAAGTTGAAGTGGATTGCATCCTTAAAATGGGAACATGTGAAGGCAGAAAGAGTTCAAGGAGGTAAATACAAAATCAAGACTTGGGATAGATTGCTCGTAAAATTTAAGTGTATGTATTTTCCTCTTGATTACTAGTTAAATTTATTCAAGTATCTGCAAAACTTGAGACAAAAGGATATGAGTGTACATGATTACATTCAAGAGTTTTATAGAATCATTATCTAATTGGGTCATGTTTAATATGACATTGAGAAAATCTCAAGATATGTGAATGGATTGCACATTTCCATTCAAGATGAGTTTGAAAAGATTCAATTACATTCATGTTCAAGGATTTTTTCTGCGCACCAGTCATCACGTTTGTGCCACTATGCTTACCCTAACAAATGCTACTCACCACAATGGCATATCATGTAAGCAGACTTACGTGCTCACCCAAAGTGCAAAGAGAGACTACCGGGATACAATTGGGTTTGTCACAAAATATGACTTAAATCATTTAATCTTATTTCCTTCTAGAACAACATGCATGCGAACCAACACATTTCTTCAACACTAACAAAAATCTATACAAGGATTGAATAGACAATCATCACCATCACATCATAAGTAAAGTAAACAACTAAGGTAATCACAGAAACCATTAATGAAAACTTCAACCCCTTAGCATTAATAGACAAAACTATTTGAATGCTCCAAACTTAACAAAATCAGCAATGGTAACAATAAAAATAACAACAATAGCTTTGCATTAATAATAATGGCTTCAACAACCAAAACTAAGAGGCAAGGTGGGAATTTATGGGTATAAGTTACCACCTTGAAGCTACAATAAATAAATATGCGCCCCTTTGCAAAACTATTTATAAATAGAGAAGTGTAGGACAACTTTCCAATAAATTGCCTTGACTCACCGACCCTACATTTGCACCATATTGTGTTGGATATGCTCAAGACCCTTTCCATTAATGACCTTCCTTAATGTCGGTATACCGTCTACCTAAAGATTCATTCATCCTACCAAATCTCTAGATTGGTAATCCTCAATTTATGCTCC
The DNA here is from genome assembly GCA_037957365.1 of Torreya grandis. NCBI lineage: Eukaryota > Viridiplantae > Streptophyta > Pinopsida > Cupressales > Taxaceae > Torreya > Torreya grandis. The sequence goes on from JARHVA010001663.1 coordinate 553,076, forward strand.
ATGGTTCCCACAACCTCATTTGCCTTCATTGTGCTTCGTGTTTCATGCTAACCAAATTTCCATTCTCAATGCATGTCGAGACTTTGTAGTTCCTTCCAATCTAAGCGTTCATAGGTTTTTCAGTACATATGCAAAATTTCTTCATCATGCACAATTGAGCCTAATGATATTCTACTGGACTTTATGAAAAAAAGGCCTAATCTAATCTACATATTTCTTGCGATCTGCACCTTTGTTCATTACTCATCCAAAATATGCGTGCCTTTTATGTCCTTTGAGTACTAACAAAATCATACAAACACTTCTACACTTTATCAAAATTATGCGCCAACATCACTCCACACTAACCCTGTTGCTCGTCCCTAGACAACCCTTTAATTTTACATTGTTCCTCCAAAACTACTGGCCCAATCTTTTGGATTTCATCCTCAGATAAAGCCCACATGGTAAATGTACCTGAATTATTTATATTTTTTTAGATAAATACCTGGGTTGTATGGGAACCTTGTACTTTATTAGAAAAAGAGATTACAAGAACAGACCACGCTAACCTGTCATGGCCAAAGACGACCCAAAATAACCAAACAACCACAAGGCCAAACAACCAAGACTGAATAAAAAACCCAACTACCACCCAAACACCAACAGTAAACAAAAACATTAAAGCACCCTTTAGATCACCCCTGAAATTGTAACCAACACCTTCAGAAAGTGGGAAAGTAATCTAAAAGATTAGTCATCCTGCCCATTTTGTCTTTTTTATTTTCTACCTCCTACCATACTCCTCGTTCAAAGTCCACCATAATAATTTGCTTGTCTAAATTTTGGAATTTTTGAGGTCAAATTTACAAGCATCTCCTTATCTAAGTCAGAATTTTCAGATTCATACCCTTGCTTCACTCCCCCTACTAGATTTTTCAGGGGAACATTCTGACTTTTGTTGTTGCTTCTGCAGAAGACACTTATTCTTCAACAAGTACAACTTGATCTCCTCTCTTATTACCTCCCATTTCCTTATTTTCCTAAATTTATGTATTCTCAAAAATATCTTCATGCACTATTGTTGGATCCAGAGCGCTCGATCTGCTCGAATTTGATTTCACCCCCTTTTTCTTTGATACTTGAGATCGACCTTGAGGGCAAGAGGCATGAAGATGTCTTGTTAGTTTACAAATGTAACATATGAATGCGGTATTCTCATAGTCAAGAACTTGAACATGATGAACATTACCATATTTCATAATAAGTTTGTCCAAAACCCCTTTACTTTGATCAATCTCCACACAAATTCAGGCATAAGTGCACAACCCTGTTGTAGTTCTCTCTCTATCATTCTTTATGAATATACCCAAAGCATTTCTATTTCCTCGTAAGCGTGCCATAAATGCAAAGGTAAGTTTGAAAGTCGAACCCACGCTGGCATCTTTGTAACTAAAAGTATATTTAGATTAAACTCTGGAAATCAAGGGGTGATGAACAATCCCATATTGCCCTAAAACCAAAGATTTTTCAATAGAATTTTATAATAATCTTGATAGTCTTGGAAATGAACAACAAAAAATCCTTTAGAGCATAGAGATATCTCACATTGTTTTGACCATGTCTCAAAGACCCATTGATATAATGTTGTCGTTGAGGACCATAGGCCATTAAAACTACAAATTATTGCATTCTGTATTAAATAATGATGGTAATCAAATAGTTTGCTATTTAAAATCTCCACAGAAGGAACCTCATTTGCTAGTTCTACAATTTAGGTTTGAGGAGGAGCACACTTCGTAGAATTTGATTTGGAGGCAACATTTCTCACCACTTTCTTAAATGTCGCTTGTTTGGAGGAGGATGCTTGTTATAGCCCTTTCACACCTCCCCATAATCTTGAAGCCATAACAATGGTGGAATCTTTGCCCAAATTATAACTTGACAATGAAAAGAAGTCCCGAAGTGTTTTACCCTAATACACCAAACACTGAGATTCAGCTGTGACAACTAAGAAAACCTCTAAAATATGCTTTAAATCCATCACTAAATTTGTCATTTCCACCCAAATGCATATAGTTTTCCCTAAGAGAGATCGCATCAAGATTTGGTACCCTAGTTTTTTCACCTTTAGTTTCTTCTGATTTTTATTTTGCTTATCTACAGGGAATTTCTCATACCAATTGCAAGCCATCCCATTAACCAACAAAGGCCCTGAATTGTTCATCTATCTGCCTATCCAAAAATCCATTTTTTTGCTCAATCATTTCGTCAAATGGTTTGTGATTATCCTCAAGATCCTTAGGTAAGGGCATCGCACTCCTAGAAAATACTACTCGTTGAGGTATTTTGTCAAACACTTGCCAATCATCTTCCAAATCTTCACCTTTATGTTGTACTCTAATCACAAACTGAGAAATCCCCTTGAAATATTCCCCAAGGTGACTTATTACCAGACTGAAGGTAACCCCTAGGAGAGGCAAAACTTGATCATCAATGGCATCCAACCCTACCCTTTATGCCAACACCTATCCCACCTGCCCAATTGGCCAACCATCTGCCAAAAGCTTTGACATCTCCAAGTCCTTTGCCTGACCTTTGTCAGACACACCCTCAAAGGATGTCGAGCACGAGCCAAGGTCTGGATCAGCCTTTATCACCACTATCATGGGTTTTGGCATCACTTATGTTGACAAACCCTCGCTGTAAGCTCCTAACGTTACTCCACCCAAACACACCATGCATCCTTCCATCGCCCCAATTACCACCTTCATCCCATCATCTTTTTGCTCTATCGAACTTTCCCTAACCTTAGAGGATTCGATTAGTATCACAATGATCCACCCAGACATCAAAATCTGAATTATTTATATTTTAATTGGCATTTCCATGGACAAATTCTTCAATGCGAGTGGTCAGTCCTTATTTTATTGCACCTTTAGCTTTGTTGTTTGTATTTTTGAGAAGAGCCCTTCATATGACTTGCACACTATTGTTTCTTCATCCATATGTTAAAGCTATAGGACTTTAATTTTTTTTCTAATTTTCTACACTTTTATTTTATTTGCTCTCCTAACTCGCCGACATCCTTAAGGATTTTACTCTTCTTAGTCCTATCTTTTACTTTGAACACTATTGATTCCATTTCCTTTTATTTGTCAGATCCTCGAGCAAGCATGCATTGATTGAATCCATTTGGCATGCAAACTTTTGGAATACTTGATGTTCGAGGTCCACTTTCTCGTGGAGCTCGGTTAGCACAATTTCATAGATCTACATTGGATCATCAACTTCCTATTATGCCTTGTCCTTTTCTTCTTTTTCTTCTCCAGTGACAATGTTCTTTCCCTTAATAAATAATTGATATACCATCACTCCAAGATAATCTCTCCTTTATCCCTTCATGGGCAACTCCATCCATAAGGTTTGGCTCTTCCCAGATAATCTTCATACAAAGTTTTATATTTTTCAGCTTGACAAATGACAATTTCTACTCTATCGACGTGCACTTATTTTTAGCTTCTTATTCTTTTTAGTCACGTTGCTCATGATATTTGTACAAGACACCTCTAAATCCAACCTTACTAGTGCACACCTTGCTTGAACCTCAATCATTTTGGTTGGGTCTATGTGCAAGATCTCCCTCTCCCCATCACTAATGTATGACTATTCTAGATGAGTGTTAAAAACAAATAAATTCTTGCATGTTTTTTTGAAGCACAAACATTTTGTATTGGAGTTATCGGAACAAGTCTTCATCATGCATGGCCTTTAGGACCCATCTTTATCGTGTTCTTTAATTCTTCAGTGTTCTTTTCTTCTATTGACATGTATTTGTGTATGGATTTCAATGTTGAAGAAATATAGTAGAGTCATGGGGTTGTATGTTTTTATATATTTGCCATCCTCTATTTATTCATGTTGAAATTGTTCAACATCAAGTATTTCTCTATCTTCACCTTTGTCCATTTCTTCTCCTGCTACTTCTTCCTTCTTACTTTGTCATCTTTTTAAATCATCGAGTCTTTGTTCCTATTCCAGCATGTGTCTATATATATATATATATATATATATGTAATTACATATTCAAATAGACACATGTATATAATTCAAATAAATATACATAATCTAAATCCATTGCCTACCTAATTTGGAACAACATGTTATACTTTGCTCCCCTCTTCTCCATCTTTTCCCATGTTCCAATCTCTCTTCCACTGTGCTGCCTTCCTTTTTGCTTTGTATGGTGCAACTCCCTTTCCTCTGCTTGAACATATTCTTTCTTATTCTCTATTAAGATGAAAAGGAGCGTAGTATTCTTTTCTTTTAAAGATTTTTCTCTTTATTTTTTGTTTCTCTTTGTTTTTTTAATTGTTATCAAGTCTTTCTTTTTGTTTTTCCTAAATTTAAACATTTCTATTTTCTCTTTATTTTAAAGAATTCTCTTCTTTTTTTCTGTTTTTTCCTCCAAGATATTATCATATTTTATTTATTTTATCACTAATTACAATAATCAATACATTCGCTAATTAAATAAGCACTTCAAATGTAATAATGACTTAATGATAAATTCATTACTCTATAAATCCAAATTTGCTCTAACTACGAAAACCACAAAATATTAATGGACATAGACGCAAATCACACAAGATGTATCCCAAATAACCATTTAAACTATGCTAGCAACCATGAGCAAATAATTCTAAATGCAGGTAGCATTAAACGCATTATGCTAGCCATTCCATTATGCATCTAATCATGTGCTAGCTAATGTGGTGTGTACAAAGTTCTAGCCAATTTCTTTGTCGTCCTCCAACAACTCCATCTACGTCACCCTCTCCAATGATGCTTTCCCTCTGTCATGCTCTAAGAGATGAGTTCTCTTGCATCAAACTCACAACAAGTACGTAATTAGACCATAACATCATGATATATATACATCATAAAATATAGCTACAATAACAAATCAACATGATCAAAATGTAAACATATACACTACAGCTAACTCATAACAATGTAATCATGTAACTTAAACAATATCCAACTGTCCCAAAATAGCATATATCTCAGAGCTTAGTCAAAAATAACTAAATCAAATTGTTAACTATAAATATCCACTGATAATCACGTAAGTTTGCTTATTGAAGAATCGGGATGTAACACATATTTCCACTCTCTAATCATATTTTTTTGAGGGAATGATGCCTTGTTACCACAAATTTGGCATAACTACCATATGCTTCTAGTATTCCCTATGGAATACACCACTCATCACCAAATGTTGACATCATATTGTCACACCATCTATCCATTTTTATCTTGTAGGATTTGTTATAAAGACTAGGGTACATGTGATTACCGTATGTCTTTGTTGGCAATTCATCCCATAATGGGTGAAATTACACCCCATCCCATACCCATCTAGTATCCCAACTTTATCAATCACCAGTAAAATAAAAATTGTGCCCCATCTGAATGAGTTAACAGTTGTGGGAATTCTTGGTGATTTTAGTTATATCTTTGCAAATAATTTTTACGATGTTAATATGCATGTTTTCAGTGCCCATTATATGCACGATGTATAACTATTGCTTGTTTATGTTATCCTAGTAGCCATTCATACACAACTTTGTGCTAATAATGTGCATTGCCACATGGATGACCTAATCTTCTAAGCATTCAATAGGGATACTTCAACATCATGATGACCTTTTTAAATTCCTTTTGTGTCTGCCTATGCAAGTTTAATATCACATCCAATATAAGGTAACCCAGTTAAGCTGCTTATGTACTAGGGTGATATTTTCATTCTATGCCCCACAAAAAAAAACATTGTTTTTATGCACATGAGAGAAGAAAATGTAATAATTTTGCATACTTACCAAAAATATGGCAATTCAAACAACTGCAACACTCTTATCTTCTTCAAATCAATTTTGAATTGCACATCCAACATCATCATTCCATCTGCGCCTACTTTTATTACTTTCTATAATGCAGTCCTTTTTCAAATCTAAGTCATTATTAGACATGAGGTCATTGTAGTCTTCGACCCTACTTTGGTCTACCTTGGATGTCCATTCTTCACTACAGACATGAGTTGGGAATTGAACCTCTACTATCTCCATTGGTGCTTCTTTTATGCTCTTTCCCTCCAATTGTTTAGTGGTCACTTCCTCAATGACAACAAAAAGACCTCCTCTATGTTTGATAATACACGTGTATTTTCTGATTGTAACCACTATTGTAAGTGATTTCTTCTTTGGAGGCATTTTGGGTCTCCATCCCTTTGTGCAAATCCTTGGTTGATCTATCCTTTTATACCCTAAAAATGTTCGATCATCCTTCAAACCCCTCACTTGAATTCTATTAGCAATCAATCTTTGTTCCTCTTACATATCAATCACTCACCTCAAATTCGCCAAAAACTTGTAATTTATTTATAATTTCGTATGCCTGAGTGTTTTGCGTGCTCTGCACTTTGACTCATTTAATTTTTTTAAAATGCTAAATGGTGAGATTTTTGTGTGTGGTTCAATTTATACCACCCATCGACATTAGTTACCCTAACAACACTTGTTATTTGGTTTCCTTCACCATCATTGACATTTTCATACCTTCATTTTACCTCATGGTGACATCATCCTTGTGCATTCTCTTTTAGGTGTGATCTATGACTTTTCTTCATTCCTACCCATCTAGGTGCAATGCATAAACCACTTATTCATGCCCCCAGACCCTGTAAACCTCATGTGTCTGCATACTTGGTCATTTATGTACACATGTCCATCAACTATCCAATGACATTGTGAGCCTCTTTTCTCACCCTACCTTACACTAATTATACACATGGTGCTCCAATGCATTAATTAGTTTAAATTTTTATAGTTTAATTGTGCACCCATGTATTTCTTCAAAGATCCCATTTATTTCTTCAAAGATCCCATTTATTTTATACTTCATTTATGCATATCGCACCACTTCCTATGAAAATTTCTAAAAGAACCTTTTGTGTAAGCAAAAAAAGGTAGATGTTGCCCATGGCAAAATAGACCTATGTTACCAACACATACAAAATTGGCACAACAGAATACTTTGATAACATCTGAGTTCTTATTAGCAAAAAAAAGAAATTGAAATCTTTCATAAAAAAATGGCAAAACAATGCCCTCGCAGAGCTACTTAGAAGTCACACATAAGAATATCAAAGTAACCCTTAGCTCAAATCACTTGACTAGAATCATAGGGATACTCATTTTATTTCTAATCCATTGGCATAACCAAAAGTTGGCACATATTTATAGAAAGAAAAAAAAACTACACAAAACATTTAGAAAGCAAGAAATATGTTTGGGTGTTACATTTTGGAATACACTATATTTGAGTAGATCATTAGATATTACAAATGAAAAGGCTTGAGATTATACTCACTGAAATGCCTATGTAGTATTTCTCCATCCAAAGTGCACAGTTTGCATGTGACTACTTCTAGAACATCACAAAATATATAGGGTTCCATCCATAGAATATGAAGCTTGCCTAGATGCTTCGCATATCTTGAAACATATAATAGCTAATGCATATATTTGGCAAAAAAATTCTTTGATGTGTTTGTTCTGCCATGGTCTTTGACATGCCTTCTCAACTCCTTGACTCCACTTAGCAAGGATGCATTTTTTGTTTAGTTTCATGAGATCTTCCAATCACGCATCCAACGACTCCTTATCATCCAGTTGTCTAGCACATGCAATGCGTATGGAGCCATAGGTAGAATGACTTCCTTACTAGACACCAACTAAAATGGAGTAGACTTGTTCAATCATTTATATGTTGTCTTATAAGCTTAAATTACTGCAAAGACTCGATCATCCCAATCCTTGCATCCTACACTGCAAAACTTGGTCAAGGTCATTCTAAGAATCTTGTTGAAAGTTTCTACCATCCCACAGTTGGATTGAGGATGGAACATGGTAGTCTTATGATGCACCACCCGGAACTCAGTGAATAATATGTACACTTTATCATTTAGGAAGTGTGTACCCCGATCGTTGGTAAGGCTCAAAGGGCACCCATACTTGCTTATAATATTCACTAAAAAAAATTGCACCATCATAGCCGCAATGCAATTCTTTATTGGGGCCACTTCTGCCCACTTGATGAGGTAATCTAGATCCGTTATGATATATTGTGCACCACTCCACACGTTAGAGGAAATGGGTCTGATAAAGTCAATAGCCCATTTCTCGAATGGCTCTTGAGAAGTGATGGGGATCAAAGATATTTCATCCAGCCTATTCAGTTTTCCAATCTATTGACATATATCACACTTGTGCATAAATTTCTTGGCATCATTGTAGAGTGGTAGCCACCATATGCTAGAAAATAAAATCTTACGCGTAATGGCCACATGTGCATAGTGGCCACCAACAACCTCATGTCTTTCGTGCAAAACATCCATGCACTCATGCTTTAAAATGCATCAGTGAAAAACCTCATTACACACAAGTTAGTAAAGTTCTTCACCAATGTGTTGATATGGTGTAGTACAAACCGCTAATTAATTTTTCTGCTTTGTTTTCCAATCACTTGTGGTAATGCTCAAAATGAGAAATGATGTTATATTGAGCATTATGTCTTCAATATTTTGTGCTTCTTCCCTTTACGTGAGAAACTACTGCCAAAATTTTGAGAGCGAATAAACCATGGCCAGTGCTTCGTACTAAATGGTAATATAATTGCACTCATCTGGTGAAAGCTTCCTACTAGCAAAATAGATTAGATGATCAACTTTGTTATCCTCTAGTTGTATAGGATGGCACAAATCACTGAATTATATGCATCAACGTGAACATGGAATGGAATTTTCTAGTTAGGGAACTACAAGATTGGCATGCTAGCGATCTTCTTTTTAAATATATCAAACGCTTCTTGATACTTATCTATCCAAACTAAAAAGGTTACCCTTTCATAAAATTTCATCTAGATGCCCTAAAAACTTCACATATTTCCTAATGAACTTATGATAATACCTCATGTGGCCTAGGAAAGTGCATATATCCCATTGATGTTAGGCACATCAAGTTGCAATATGATAACAATTTTCATGGAATTAACAAACATCCATTATTTGCATATGACATGGCCAAGTAGTGTCCCAAAGGATGTGGCGAAGATGCACATATTCAAGTTGAGCTAGATTTCAAGATACTGACACCGCTCAAACATTAGCCCAACGTTTATTGGATGATCTTTCCCTAACTCGTAGATAGTCTAATCATTTATAGACTTGCATAAATTGGTGGATTAAGTCTCTCAAAGTCGCTTCTACGATGTGTGAAAAATTATTGGTGCATTCTTTAACTGACATAGCATCATGTTGTATGCAAAGGATCCCCACTCGATTTTAAAAGTTCTTATTGGTATTATCGTCCTCTTTGATCTAGGTTTGGCGGTACCTTGAGAAACTATCAGTGAATGTATAAATCTTGCACCTTAATACACCTAATATTTATTTGGTAAATGGGGTCGGGAAAGGATAAGTGATATAAGCAACATTGAGCACATAAAATTATGCGCAAATTTGGATGTGCCAATCTTTTTTTAGGCTAATCACCATTGGAATTTCCCATTTCGATTCATCAACAAGATAGATGATTCCAGTAACAAGCATATTAGCAATCTCCTCCTTGACATTGGTTCAAAGATGGATTCATACAGTATGGCCTCCTTTTTATTGGTTTTTTACCATCGATGAGTTTGATCTTCATTTTACCTAGGGAAGGGTTTACAACTCTCATCTCTTTATAGTTCCACAAGAAGATATATTGAAACTCTTGAAATAATTCAAATATCTAGGCCAACTCCTCATTTTTGTAAGAGACCCCAATGGTATCAATTTTCAGCTCATCTTCAATACCTCTATTAACATTCTTAGTTTTCAAGGGTCTATTATAATACTTTTTTATGTCTCCTTACAGTTTTGCAACCTTGTGCTCTCCATAAAAGGTCTCTACCATCAAGTGGTCCACGTTATCCTTAATTTTTTCTCCTCTACCTTATAAACATATTTCTCATTATTGCATTTAAACCACCAAATGTGCACTAACCACATATCATCTACTTCACTTGAGTCATTGTCTTCACTGCTTTCTTCAAACATTTGTGGTATCATGAGACCTTCCCCACTATTCATCTTCCACACACGCTCTTCTATAATAGCTCTATGTTTCTAGTATAAGGACTTAGAAAACTCAGACTTAAACAAGGAAAATGTGGTGGTGTGGAATAAATATAAATTCATCCTTTCCAAATCGGTTGTCTCTCTTTGTGTCTCACTAATGATGCATCAAGTGCATGACCAAGTCTTTAAGATACCATATAAAGCATGAACCCATAGCTCTATAGGAAAATAGTGTCCATTTTTTCTCCATATTTCTTCACAACTGTGTAAGTGCTTCTCCAAGGCTAAGTTTACACCATATCTAGGCAACCCATGATTAATGTTTCTGCTCTCAAAGCAGGTGTAGATCCCCTCCTTTACAACAACCCATTTAGGTAAAAGGTACATGCATTTCCCACCAACATGTAACCATACTCTTCAATGTATAGACCAAAGAGAGAAAATATTCGTTATCCTTGGGTAAGAACCCTTCGAGGTCATTCACATAGGTGGAAGTACCTACTGAACCATCATAGTGAGGAAGTGCAGCGATCTTCCCCTTGATAAGTTAGAATACCCTTTTCATCTTTGGCACACTGCGTGGTACCCAAACTTTTGTCCTTATAGCATGAATAAATTTATCCTTCATGTCCTTCAACCCTTTACACCTAATAGCTGGCATGGGATATGTAATCTCCTTGTTGTACTTACACCCAATCACCTCATAAGATTCTTGGACCCAACAATTACATGCAACACTTCTAGTGTTGCAGATAGAATTTGCATTATTCCAACTGAGGTCTCCATCACCTCAAGGGTTCAAATGTTCTACCCCTTGCACAATGATGTATATGTAATTGACTTCCTCATCCATGTTCATGCCTTCTACATATGCAAGCCTATAATCGTTATCCAAGGGAATGACCATGCATTACTTGCCATTCTTGAAGATCACGTAATGCTTCTTAAAACACATATCGCCATTGTTGGTATAACACTAAGGTCTACTAAGTAAGGCAGGATAATTATCCACTTCAACCAGCGCAATCACTTCAAAATTAGCACCGAATTCACCCTTATAATGTCGATAAAGACATTCTTTGGACTCCATAGGGTTTTTGTGTGGGTCTTGTTATCCTTAAATATGACATGACAAGAGGGTTTCAATGCTAGACTCCCCATTTTTTCCCATGCCTCCTTGGTGAGAATGTTTACTTTTGCTCCAGTGTTGATTAGAATTTCACATATGGCCCACCCATCAATAGTGGCATCAATTAACCATTTTTATCATAATTGGTGTTTTGTGTGGTCCTAACCTCATACCCCCTTGTTGGCCATTCTTTGATTGTGCTTGCAATTTTATACATTAACCAACTCTTGTGAAGTGGGACAACTCCTCCTAAGTGTAATAGAGTCAATATTTTGGAGAGCTCATCGACCTCTTTCTCACTAACCCCCTTCTAGAGATCCTCCCTCGCCTTGGCTTCCATATCTTGCACATGTTGAAGCTTACCTTGAAAATTTCATACACGTTCATTACCTCCTAAAATATTAACTTATGGTTAACTGCATCAACATAATCGACGAATGAGGGTTGGATGATGGAATTTCTCCCTTGGTGCTTTCATTATTCATGGTTGAGTGGTGGCACCGATAGACATCATGATATTAACCATTGAACCTTGAGGTAGTCTGTGCCCACCCTCCTTGGGTATTTATCAATCTCCTTGTCATAACATCTAGATCATCCTCATAGCCATTTTAGCCTCTTCATATCTGGTAATATTTGCATAGAGGTCAGGGCATTCTTTAATTTTATGCTTCCCCGAATAATATCCAAAAGTGGGGAACTTAGTGCAATCCCTCTAGTAATGCTCCAATAAGCTGCACTTACATCAAGTGCACGAGGGAAATCATCCTTCACCTTGTCCTCCACCACTTCTTCAACAACACTCACCACCATATTTGGCTTCTTTTTAGTTTTTAGGTGCCGCAGTCACTTATTATGTTCCTCGTCCTTACACTTTATAGATTTCATCAGTTAATTGGTAATCTTCAGTGTTGTGGGTAGATGGATCACATATTTTATAGTATAATGATAACTTCCCCTGCCTCTCTCTACAATAATGGACAAAAATGTACAACATGGTCCCTCATGGAAAATCTCAAATGATCTGGGGAGCATTCTGACACTACGCCTCAAACAAATATTCTTGCTATGACCATAGACTTTATTGTCAGTTCATCATAAGCTATGATGGATGTCATGTGCATTGTTCTATAATATTCCAAATCGGAATGTTTTACATTAATTTGGATTTTTCGGAATTCCTTTTAATACTATTTTATAAAATAATAATATGAATAATAATAAAGTCTAATTAGATTAATTGTTTATTTCTGAATATAGATTTCAAACATTACAAAGTTACACCACAAGGGGTTTTATCCTTGGGTTCGATTAGAAGGGTTTCCGTCCCTGTAATCAATTACACAATTAAAGGATTTCATCCTTAAAAGTGGTTGTAAGTATAATGCCTATACACGTTTGAATGTTTTATACAAGAGTTGAATGAATGCTTTTCCCCACCGCAATGAGTGAATATACATATAGCATAATCTTCCATCAAAGATAGTATCCCATCCAAGAGGCACCTCTTCACCAAAAGATGTGACCATTGACATTTCTGTCGATATTTCCATCAATATTTATGTCGATAAATGTCAACAATTCTGTTAACATTTTCGTCAACATTTTTGTTCACTTCCGACAACAATTCTATTTGAAACTTCCGTTCACTTCCAATAAAATTTTTGTTTGATATTCCCGTTTAGTGACTGCTGTATTAAATGGCACACTGTTCCTTGGCAGCGATTTCTTCATGTGAAATGGCAGAGCCTCTCCTTGATGGTTGTACCCTTGTCTTATGCTTGAAAAGGGATATTACAAACCTCCTTCAAATAGCTTGTCCTCAAGTAATTGTAGTGAAAATGAGGATTTTATTTCTTTTTCTACAGTCTTTCTTCTCAACTTCTCAATATCATTCTTGAGTCTCACATTTTTTGCATTCAATCCTTCAACTGTTTCCCCCTGTGTTTGAACTAATATCTTCATCTTCAATTTGTTTTTAGTAGCCATTTCTTCAAACCGTTGGACCAATTGCTTGTTTATATTAATAATCCATTGCAACTTGATTTGCAAACTTTCCACGCTCATTGCATTGCTTGTTGGTAGAGATGTTAGATCCAAACTCACATCTTCAACAAAGCTTAGTGTATTATTATAATCTCCTAATTGGGCCTTCAAAAATGAAGATTCAATGCATAACTCCTCATATTCTTGGCGCACTATTCTTCCTTCATTAATTATCAAATCTAGCTCATTTGTTAGCCCAACTTTTTGACCTTTCTCAGCTGAAAGCAAACCCCGAAGAGAACTTTTCACAATATCCACTATCATAATTATGTCACAAATGGTAATCTGTGGAGAAAATTTAATAAGACTTTCGCCATCTTTGTCAACTCTTCCAGCAGAAATTACTTGTCAAGGAAACTAACATCCTAGAAGCAAATACTCTTCCAACTTTACTACAATTACTTGAAGTAAATCAATCTTCCATTTCCAATTACCTAGAGACTTCCACACCACTTCCTTTAGTTCTAATTCCTAAGGCAAGAGAAATTCCCTCCCACACGTTTTCACCAACATGTTTTATCGCTGAAGGTAGAAACTTATTTTCTGTAAAGGATATTTTTTTGCTGCTATCAGCACCTAACTCTTCTTCCTTGTACGACCCATACACAACATTGATATTTTCTTTAAATGTCTCTATTTTCATCTCATGCTTGGCCAGGTTTGTTGCAGTAAACATATGAAAATATCCATGATTTTTACATGTTCTTGATTCTTAATTGTTGCCAATATTTTCCCCAACAGTAGTAGAATTATCCATTGTTTTGTCAACTAAACCAAGAATATTTTCAGACTTGTATGTTCCCCCTTCTACAACTCGTAGAGCATCAGACTTTACACCTTTCTCTCCATTTTTAATGTCATGAACCTTCAGAAAGTCAAAAGCTAGAGAAATCTTCTCTTTACATGGTGAAACACCTCTTTCTCCAAGATTATCCACCAACTGCTTTATTGAAACCATGCCATGCCCTATCTTATACCACATTCCTTGAGATGAAGAATTATAAAGCTCTAAAAACTCCAACCCATTTTTATGTGATATATGCTTTACACTAGACCTCTCTGGATATGGCAACTCTATAAAGGTTCTAGTGAAGCATCAATCCCTTTGAACATCTCCATGTAGATGTGTAGACTCTTGATGCGGGCTTTTGTTAATTATTTCAAATTTCACATTATTGTTACTAGAGGATACTTTTGTTTTATTCATGGCATTAATAACTGGGTTATTCGTGGTACTAGAATAATGCATATCCTTCCTGGGTTTCTCCAGCATCCCACTTGAAAGTCCAAGTGTTAGATCTACTTCCTTTCCCATCTTACTCTCAACATCACTTTGACCTACCAAACCAATGTAATTTGTAGGCCAGAATGATCTTGAGCACTCTTTCAGGCTATGTGATGGAAAAGCCAATGAACTAGGAGCAAAAGCAGACAATGCAAGGACAACTCTTTGTTGCTGACCAGCGTTTGATCGGGAAAAAGGACCCATCTAGCATAAAGCATGCCCAGAAATTGATAGGCTTTTTGCATGGTAAATGGATTGTGATCCCTGTTGCACTAGGTTACCATTTGGATGCTATATCCCCAGACCAAACTCAGAAGCTTTTCGTTTAACATTCACTATAGTACTTGTAAATGTAACAAATGGTTGTACAAGATATTTATCTTGTAGTCAAAAGTCTACATCTGTGAGTCTGTTTCAGGATGCAGAATCCCTGAGAGTGAACCCCAGGCAAAAAATGACAAACTATCTTCAACTTGTCTCCATATAGTCCAGTTGGATGCAATTCCTTATGAGAGTTTGTAATGACTTTCAGAGAGACACCAAGAGATCTCTCTCTTTGGTCTTTGAAAGGCAGAGTTCCAGAGACTGATGGCCATTTTGCAATTTTCTTATATTCCTGATCAAAGTTAAAAGACCCTCTCAAAGTTTAATATCAAAATTACTAACCATATGACAAACCTCATTCCAATATTGGTAAGTGTTAAACATAACTTTGTCTTTGAGTTGTTGAAGCAAAATTGTTGAGGAAAATACTTTGCATCTCCCAAACATGAATTTGGTGAGACATTTTCATAATAACAGTCTTGAATCTAAGCATGTACTAACTAAAAATCTCATTAGGTTCTCATTTAAGCTTATCAATTTGAGAAATAGTCACCATCTGACTAATGTTAATATAAAATTGAGCTAATAAGATATCAACCAAATCATTAGATCGACTCACAAAACTCACAGGTAGGGCATATAACCAATCCGAGGCATAGTCATTGAGTATTCTACGAGTTTATCATTAGATCATCATGTGTAGAACCAAAGTATGAGGAAAAGAAGCATCAAATATAATGTGAAGGATCATTTTTCCATTTTAAAGTTCAAATTTAGGCAATATAAAACCAGTAATTAGAGGGTAAGTCAAGAACTCACGATCCAATAGGTTATGTAATATATCTTGAGAAGTGACCACATAGCTAGGTATTTCAGATACTTTGGAAAATTTCTTAATTTGTGTCTACATATCTTGAAGATATTTTTGAATAAATGAATCTTTACATATAGTAGCATGTGTATGAGCCAATGTATGATTAACATTGAGAGGAATAAGGACTTTATCATCTTGACTTAATACCAAAGCCAAAAGGTCAAGAATTAAAAATGGGCCAAGATGTTATATTAACTATGAGTGATACAATATATGTAGTAGGTTGTGTAGGAATGGTCTTAGTAACCTGAGTAGGAACTATAGGTGGAGGAAAAAAATTACAAACACGAGCACTAGCCTCACCACCTGATGTAGAAGGAGATCCTCCAGTAGGTGGATTAGAAACATTCAACAGATTATTCGTAACATTTTTCTTCTCATGTGTAGATTGCTTATCCAAATAATTATTTTGTGCTTCTTTTAACTTAATAAACATGGGCTCTAAATATGCAGGATTTTTCTTAATTAAGCTTCTAAAGTAAGCAAGTATATTAATTATTTTAATATCTACACCATCAAAATCATTCACATCATCAAGAGTGTTGTCATCTTAATCATGTTCATCATATGTAGTTTCTTCACTCTCATTTTCATTATAAAAAATGGTAGAAATAATTTCACTAGCAATTATCATTTTTGTATTCAAATAAGAACAAGTACCAAGCAAAAGAAGTTGAATCACATCAATACTAGCACCACTCAATTTAGCACTTCACCTAGTAGGGTTTGTTGATTTAGCATTCTTAATTGGCATAAGATGTAAGCATAAAAAACATGAAATAAGCTAGGGTTAATGATAAAGAAACGAAGAACACATATAGATCTGAAATTCAAATCTAACAATGGAAATTGGACTCTAGAGGGATGAAGAACACGTAAACCCCTAAGGTTGAATATGTTCGAAGAACATAGGGGTTCACTAAAATGTTTAACCATATAGCGACCACAATTAGGATTACATTATGTAAAATGGGTAAAAGTAATGCACTAAGAATATATAAAAATATAAAGTAAACTAATGGTCTAAAGATGCACTAATGCTAAATTTGTAAACTAAAAGTATTGTTTCATTGACTAATAAGAAAAAGTAATGAAAGGCATAGAAAAAGAAAAATGAAATGAACACACTTGGCCACTATGGTTGAATTATGGGTCTCAAAACAGAGTCTAAAACAAGCACATAAGATATCCTAATAATTTAACTGCAATCTGAAAAAGGATAAAATTGACAAGCCACTGATTGTGACCTGATCAGAATCCTAGAGTGCCTAATTATGACCCATGATCATGACCCTGAGAAACAATTCTAACTTCTGTTGTTTTTCAGGTTCTATAGATTTTTGAGATGCTTTGTAGACAGATGATAATCAAGATATGTGAGGCCTAATTCATGTTCCTTCATATTTCATATTTCACTCAAATATCTAAGTTGCATGGTTTAAGGCATAGGAAGCCAATTTTATATATGCCCACTAGTTATTTTATATTTTGTATCTTTTTGTGTATCACAGACATTATGGTAGAGTGTTTTGAGGCACTATATGCTTTTGAAATGATCAACTTACTTTACATGCTTAAGTCATATGCAGGGTTATATGGATATGTACCTTGTATTATTGTTATTAAAACATATGGGCATTTCGTTATTGTGGATTTATATGGATGACTAACATTGTTTCACCTTATTGATACTTGTTTTAATTTATTTTATGAACTTAGTAAGTTATATTTATTTTCAGCTAATAATTTATTTTCCATGGATGTATTTGATATTTTCCTCGAGTATGCCCATACAGGTTTATAAGGGGATTAACCAATACATCCACTTTATATGCACATATAAACCCCTTCTAACTTTTGTCTAACCTTTGTGAATTTTGATTTATGCTTAGCTAGCTTCTAGTGCTTTTTACTGGCTAGTTATTGTATTTTTCTATTTTTAGCTATTGTAGCCTAATCCCTTATTGATTTAAATATTATTCATTCCAACCTACTACATCTCTCCGTAAACCTATTTGACCATAACCCGGGTTGGACTAACCCTTAAACCCAACACATAGCCTAAACTAATATTTTTGTACCTTTACCCACCAAAAACTTGTGTAAGACAAGTGTAAGACCTCTTACATGTCAATTTAAAACCTAAAATATATACCTCTAGGTTGGTTGGATTTTTTAAGAGGTTGGTTGAAATTTTTGATCAAGGACCCTTATTGATGGCCTTGAAAATATAATTCTAAGGAAGCTCATACTTCTAGTAAATGAAGTGTAAGTTGGTTTTACTTGTACAAGTAACCATATGTTTGTGTAAGATAAGTAAATGCTTATATAAGATAGTCATTTGTTTTGTAAAAGAGTTCGTTGGGTTCTTGGGATGGGGGAGGACATACGTCCATTACTCATTTGTTAAGGATTGTGAAGTGATTTCCTATTTTTAATCCAACTCTTGACCTTTTCAAGGGTTAGGATTTTTTTATTTGGGAGCATGTTCTTAGGAAAATGAGATTTTAGGAAAGAGCTTTCAAGGGATTAAAGGTTTAACGTAGGCCTCTTATTCACTTGTTTTATTTTTTATATATGCTTTCAAACATGTTTCAAACATGCTTTAATTAATAATTTTATTGGCTTTTTATTTTTGTGAAATATATTGTCTTTGATTTTTATATCAACTAGCAAAAACTAGTTGAAAGATGGGAATTTTTTTTGTTGTTTTAGGCTATGTTATTTTACCATGTTTTCCTTCGATTTATTAAGCCTCTGTGCACCCTTTGTTCTATGTTTTTATCAATTTCAATGGGCTGTTTTGAGAAACAATATGTCGCCTATTGGGTTGAAAATAGAAGCTTGTGATTGGGGAATGAAGGAGATGATGAGCATTTACTCTTCGATTATGGAATAATCCATTTAAGGGGATTATGAATGGGTTTACATATTCAAACTATTAGTTTTCAGCCATTCTCATTGTGTTCTTGAGATGGAATTCTTCTTCTTGAAAAGTAGAACCTTGCAAAAGATTGAAAATCCATTTTTTTTGGTTTTTTGATTATAATGGGAGATCTAAAAAGGTATTTATGCTTAGAAATCATCACGGTCACATGGCTTGGAAATCCCTTTTGATTCATGTAATTATTTTATTAAGAGAAATGCACCCCTCTTCTCTTCCCCTTTTAGAATAACTTGGTGGCATTTCTTGTGATATGTTTGGTGTGAAAATTGTGGGCATGTTGTGTAAATGTTTGTTATGGCTTGGAAAGCCTCTTGTTTGTTTTACTTGGCCTCTGTTTCACCATAATTTTCCAACCAAGTTTCAATCAAGTGCATTTGGTGTTTGGCATGCCTCTTCCCCTTGGGATTGGGGGTGAATATGCACGGTTATCATGTGATAATGCCAAAAGGATTGTGTTAAGCAACCCTCGGTAGGCCTTTTTGTATCTTTTGGGAGTTTGTTGTGTTATGTTTTCTTGTAGATTGCTATTGGAGCTTGGAGTTTATTTCTAGTCTTTTAGAAGTATGTTGAAGAATGTGGCATATGTACATAAGAATCCTTATAGATGTTTGAAAATAAGGATGCGAAGAGAGATTGGTGGAATGTTTTGAATTGCATGTTATACTTCTTGTGTAATCCTAAAAGGCACCTTGATGTATCTTTAATTCCCTTGTGTAAGAGTTTATGTTTCCCTACTTGTGGTGAGTTGGAAGTTTGGAAGGATACACTTTTAAATTAATTGAATTTTTATTGAATTATATGGAAATTTTGTTCCTAAAAGCTTCTTACTGAATGTATAAAAGCAAGATGTTATTTCATTATGTCACCTCTTTCAATTGAAAGAAAGCTTAAATTAAGTTTTATATTATGAATGAAATAAACACATAAATATCTCTTCCTCTCTTCCAAGTGATTGAATGCATAATTTTATATCATGAATGGAATAAAAACATGAAAGATATCTTCATCTCTTCCAAGTGATTGAATGCATAATGGTTTATCTGACAATAAGTTTTTTTGATAATGGTAAATTGAGGGTTTTGAAAGGAACCCTTCCCTTGTGTAAAAGAGAATAAAATATAGCAACCAAAGCTCAATGAAACACCTCTACCAGCGGTAAAATAAAAAGGCTATGAAAAGGTTGTAACACAATGAAACACCGCATCTAATAGTAGCAAATAGGTTGCAAAAAGCTTGCAGCTCAACAAAACACCACTCCCAATGGCAAGAACCAGGGGGCAAAAACATGGTAATCATACAAACCAACAAACACAAACCATAAAAAGGCTATGTCCTTCCCACACCAACTCAAATTCAAGAGTGGAGAATCATATTCAAAGCTTCAAGGCTCTTTCTAAATTGACCATTTTTCTTTCTACTCATAACAATCTAATTCTCTCATTCCCCTCTATCAGGGTAAATAGGGATAGAAACCTTAATAGATATGATAGACTATGATCTTCTTAATAAAACAAGAGAAAATATATCTCTAATTAGATCACATTTGAATTCTAAATGGCTCTTTATACCTTATTTTTCTTTACCATGCTAGTTTATGTAGGCTCGGTAGACTATTGACCAATAAATACAATATCTAAGACCATTTCCAATTTGTCACTCCCCTCTATATCATTGTCACTTACAACTTTCATTGCAATATGTTTAAGGATGCTTTCTTTCCACCACAAATTTTCCATCTTGATTTTGGAACTACTACACGTAGCTAGATGACCCATCTCAAAACATTTGCAGCACTAAAGAGTAAGCCCTCATGATTGATAGATTGTGTCGAGTGTTGTTCCTTCACTTTCAAATTAGTTTTAGCTAGAAGATCTTTTGAAATATATAAGATAACCAAAAAACTATCAAAATTAGGATACCTCACTAACTCCGTATTAGATCCATTACTAGATACTCACCCAAGGAGTTACCTATAGCTTTCAAGCAATATTTCATCCAAGATTGGAGTGGCAGATGTTGTAATGAAACGCAAATGGGCCTCATGTTAAAATTTTCCATCAGGGAATTAAAGGATGGGTATAATGGCTTAACCAAGAGTATTCGTTGATCCCATGCCCAGATATAATCTTGAAAAACCACTTTCCTATATTTTTCAAGATTTGAAATCATAATGAAAATACCCTTAGAATAGGGATAAATGTCCAGATTACCTTCTATCAAGGGCTGCCATTGATTTGAGATCCATGAGTGGAGATCAAGAAGGGTGGGCCAAAAACTATTGAATTGGCAAATAACTCCTCTGGCTGAATAATCTTCTTCCAGGTCTAACACATCCTCCAACGCTTCCCTATCAAAGATAACTGAATGATTTGATTTAGCAGGGGATAGTGGCTTTGCAATCTAGTTTTCCATCTGCCTTGGTTGAGGATAGGAGACTACGTTAGCAAAGGCGAATTTAAAACCGTTACCCTATAAATACCCTACCTTCACCTTCTCCATCGTATCATTTTGCAGGCCAAGGGAAGCATGCCTTTTTCTCTATTGATCCACCATTTTTTGAATCTCCCTGTGCTCGGCTTGCCCCGGAACCTTCTTCCCATTTTGTCATCGTTGTCGACCGAAGTATGCCTTCAACAGTCATTTTTAAAACAATGGAATACAAATCCACCTATGAAAATCCAATCAACACAAGTTTGTTTTCCTTCAACTTTGTCATCGCCCTCTATTCAAATATGAAAACAAGTTTTGTTGGAATTATATACTCTTTTCTATCCTCTCAAAGGACTTGATGATATTTTTCTCTCTCACTCACGCTCTCAAAAGCAGCAATGTTGGAAAACTTGATGTAGGAGAAAGAAATGTAAATCGTAAAATGTCATTTAATCATTCACTCTCCTTTTTATAAACATTTGATAATGTCTAACTTTGTAATTTTAAATGTAATAATAAAGAATAATTAAGTATGTTACATATACTTGAGTGGAACTGAAAGACTAATGAGAGGAGTGGGAAATGGCATGTATGTTTCTTTAAAAATGAGATGAAATTTCAAAAGTACCTTACATAAAATTTATACAGTAAATTAAGTATGTAATGAATATTATAGTCTAGATTCATTCTGGCTTATAGCATAATCAAGGAAACTTAAGTATCTTTGTCAAACAAAATACTTGCATTGTAGCCCTTTTTCAACCTGTTCCAAAGTTTGAAAAGAAAAAAAAAGGTATATATTTCTGTAATTATTGCAACATTAAATTATGTTCAAGCTCCCTAATCTAACTCAAAATAAAATTCTCTCTCATACAAATCCACCAAAATAAAATCAAGTGTTTTAGATAAGCAAATCAAAAGATAGAGGATTTTTAGTAAAGGCATGTCGGTTAAGATTTTAAGCTTGATAGTTTTAGGGAAAGACATTAGGACTTGTGGGAGCATAGAGAATGAGGGGAGCGGAAACAACAGCTTATCTTGCTTCATTATCTTCTTTAAAACCTAAAATATGATTAAACAAACAAACTAACTAAAACAATGGAAGAATGCTAGGGAAACCAATCAAACAACATGCCTTAAATTGTTGTAATGAGACAAATATGCAAACAATCAACGATCAAGTATATATTTCCCTTTTTCCTCCTCTTCTCCTTTCTCTCCCTTTTAAAATCTTACAAATGAGGTGCACTAGTGTTCAACATTCATTTTGTTCAACTCATAAGGATCATTAGCAAAAATTTTAGAACCATCTTGATTCAATGACCAAGTTTAGACTTGTTCTAAGGGTAGAGATGGCTTGCTCCACTTTTGGAGGGAAAATTATTTTGAATTAAGTTACATTTTTCTAATTTATTATTTGATTTAAGTTATTGTTTATGTGCACATATTATGTTTTATATTTTTGTTATTTTTCTTGGGGGAGCCCCTTATGTGACCCCCTAGGTGACCATTATGACTCAAGTGAGCTTAAAATTGGAACCTTGAACTTGTCAAGTGCATTGTGGACCTTAGAATATAACATTGGACCCCCCTTTGGACCTTAGAAGTGATTAGTGGGTATTCCTAAGTGATTACTACCTTGTGTTGTTTGAATAACAATGAGACCCATTCTTCCCCTTTGGCCCATAATGTCATTCAAGACATATTAGACGGTGTTGCTCTTATTGATCCTTTGGGTGGTTCACTTGTTGAACCTCATTTTATGTGCCATATATTACCTTGCAGCAGCTGAGATATGGATGTATTATTGACAGCTCCTCTAACATCATTGTATCATGTAGTGTACCTGCACTTTCAAAAATAAAATAAATAAATTACCTTGTTTTTAATGTGTTTTATGTGCTTCAATTATAGGCATGATATCTTGAATCAAAGCATAATTACAACACTATGAACTTTGGTTATTGTTTTGATTAGCCTCTCCTTCCAAAACTTTTTTGAAATCTATCCTATGCTTATGCAAGATGTCTCATAGAAGAGGCAAGCATGGTACTTGAGTCAGGCACAAGTAGGCCCCATCATTAGACTAACAACACAGTCTAATGCACTTTGAGCCACTGATATTACAAAATTTATAGCAAATGATGGGGGTACTATAGGATAGGTTACCCACAACTAGGGAGGTGTCATAAAGGAATTCTCCATGCCCATCACAAGGGGCTTCCCAACACATAGAGAGGTCTCATAGTCTTTCATGGTTATAGGCAAAGATAAATCCTTCACCGCACAAATAGAAGTCTTTGAGTCCTTTACAACCTTGAGCAGAAAGACATAATTTACCACACACAGAGAGGTTGGAGGAGTATCATACACCTATAGGAGAGACAAGAACTATACATGATCTTTTGAGGCTACAACCACCAACCTTTGCTAGATTTATGGATGATTTTGGTGTTGATGCTTGGCGTTTAAGTTTCAATAATTGTTTTGGTCTCCACTCATATGAGACGAATGTTAAGGCACAATTTTCTATCCTCCTTAGAGACACAACTAGGATCTTTAAGAATGAGGAGCGGAAGCTCTGACTTACTAGAGACACTGCACATGGGAGCTTTTTGAGGAGTATTTTAGGGCACACTACTTGTAATAGTACTTCATAAATAATAGGGTATATGAGTTATGTGATCTACAACAAGGTAGTGGTATTATGGTTCAGTATGATCTATAACAATCACAAATTTTTGGTGGTGGAGGAACTTGTGATCCCCCCATGACTCATCATTTAAACTATACTAATACTCATAATTGAAATCATCCAAACTGTCTTCTTCTGCAAAGAAGTCAAAAGTTGTGTCTTGACTAGTAGAAACTAACTAAGAAGGAGAAGATGTGGGGTTGATAATCCTCGGATTGTTTATCAAGTAACACATCCCACCAGTAAAGCACTTGGTGGTGCCGGAACAAGAAGATATGCATTCACATCTTCCCAGTAGCTGACAAAAAAATGAAAAAAACACTTACTTTCCAAAGCTTTATGCTTATCATCTAGGATATGCGCCCATGCATTACATTCAAAAAATTAAAATATGAAACATCTGGCTTGAAACCAAACCTAATTTATTCAAGAGTAATGCTTCACATTACTAAGTGGGGAGTGTGATTTTGAATGTAGTTCGTACACTGAATCGCCTTAGCCCAAAACTGAGGAGGTAAGTTTTTGGAATGCACTATTCAATTGGCCAATTCCTTGTGTACAATTCTTGTGTTTAGCCACACCATTCTATTGAGTTGTGTATGGCACAATATAATAGAGTTGAATGCATATATGTTCACAAAAGGTAAACATATACTTATCAACATACTCTCCTCCATTATCTGTTCTGAGGTTCTAAATCTCTCTCTGATAAATTTTCAATAAGGCCTTTGAAAATTTTCAAGAGTCAAAGACTGTAATTTTCATTTTCAAATAGTAGACCCAAGTTCAACGATATAAATAATCAATGAATGTAAGCATATATTTATGTTTCTAAAAAGAAACAAGAGATCACTATGAACCAACTGCAAGCTATCCCTAGCCCTCTCGTGGCCTTTAAAAAAGTTTCCCTGTTTTGTTTTTTATGCATACAACATGGATAAACTCCCTCTCTAAAGGAATTTTTCAATAAACCATGAACCATGTTGTGCTTACTGAAGTTCTATAATAAGCAATAGCTTAAATGACCAAAATTCTCATGTCAGAGTTTACTCAAGTCATTTATGTTGACTTACGATGGTTGATCAAACACAAAGTTGTTAGATGGTCAAACTTGTTACTGACTAAAATCGATAACTAGTATTTTACATTCTAATAACATCGGCATGTGTAAACTCAATAAGTTTTCCTTCGCTAGAATGTATGATTTGATAAATAGATGGTAATATTGCATACAAAGGTGGAATGTGGAAAACTTTATTGAACATGTCATTCTTGATCTGAAAGGACCTTTTGCCCTCAACAACTATAGGACCAAATTTTCCCACAAATATTTTATTTATGTAGTTTTTGTTAAAACTAATAAATAGAGGACCTTGTTTCACCATATGGTAAGAGACCCCTGAAACCAAAATACAATCAGACGGTGGTGATTTATTTCTTGTTTCAAAATGGAAGCTCCTGCATTGGAAGTAGTGACCTGGATTTTCTTTATTTCTATTTTCAAGTGTCATTTTCTTGAAACATGATGTCTCATCATGGACTAGTTTACCATAAAAATTGGTAAGAAATCATTGTTGACCTTTGCAATCAATTTCCCTTTACCTTTATCCTTATGGTCAAAAGTGTTACACTGAGCCGATTAATTTACATTAGGAGGAGGTAGTGCTTTCCATTTTCCTTTAGTAGATCCCTTAACTTTGTTAGAATTAGGGTGCGATTTCACATTGTTGTCATTGACAACTATGTATGTTGCTTAAAATCTTTGGATTAGATGCCATCAATGAAAATTAGCTCCTATTCTCCCTAAAAATTTTCAAAAAACTTAACAAAAATCAGTGCCACATATATTGCACATAAATAATCTTGTTGTGTGTAATTATTTGAGACAAAGGCTAAGTAGGGACAACTTTAAACAAAATACTCATGATTATTTGGTCATCAAACTTAATAACCCTAAACCAACTAGAAAAAGTCTCAAACGACTTTAGTGATTAAGTCTTCAATGAGAGGATATTTCTCTAGACCAAGAGCACCAAGCTCATTTTCTAGTTGACATGCTCACATATTCTAATGTTCTCTAAACAGCGTTTCTAAAGTTTCCCAAACTACCCATGACTCCATGACACCCTGAAACTAAAACTTCAAGTCAAGGAACACTAATATTTTGATGATTCCTCTTGTTTCATCACAATGTTTTGTTCAATTAACCCATTTGATGAGATCTAAAGGAGCAAATTCTTCACCTATGGAAATTTGGTAGAGGCCCTTGTTGAGAAGGACATCCAATATTATAGTTTATAACTAAATAAGTTTGTGTTGGTGATACTGAATCTTATCTATACCATGGTTAGCATAGATGTTAAAATTCAAAAAATGACATACACTTTCAAAAACAATTGCACTGCAAAATACTTTTGTTTGCCAACTTTAAGGTCTCTGCAAGTTATTTAGCATTATTTGTTTCAACAAGGTGTTCCCTAAGTGAGACCTTATCCAATCTTAAATTTGATACCAATGTTTTATTTCTCTTGAAGAATTATATGATTTCCAAAGAAATGACACTCAATTACAAGGTTGGATGAAGAATTTATGGTCTTGGAAAGTAACAAGTATTTTTTCCTACCATGATCAAGTGTCAAATTTATCTAAGTGATACCTCATGCACTGAAAGTGATCCCACCAATGCATAGCTTACGATAACATACATAATTTCAACAAAATGACACTCAAAATGGAGGGTGTATGAGAAAGTTATATATATTTACTTTCCAAGACCATAAATTCTTCATCCAACCTTGAATATATATATATATATATATATATATATATATGGTGGGTTGTATCAAGTAACACTCTTATCACTCAAGTGTTATTTTTAGATATATATATATATATATATATAACACTTGAGTGATAAGAGTGTTACTTGATACAACCCACCCCTAGCTTAGCCCTAGACCTATCTTAGGGCCTATTTAAACACTTATCCAGCCTTCGTGCAGACCACACGCATCCCTAAACATTCCTAATACAATCTTAGACCCTCACTTTAGCATCCTAACCCCTAGTGCCTCAGGTTATGCCACCTAGACAATAGTACCATAATTTGGACAGTAGCACCAATGGCGCTAGTGTCCCAATTTGGGTGCTATTGTCCTTTTCCTGCCTTTGGCCACCAACGGATATCTTTTTAAAATGACAATCACCTAGGGTCAGCCTAAACCTCTTTTAGACCCGCATAAACATTAAAATAATATATATACACGATTTTTATCTTATTATTTACTAGATGAAAATCAGATGCAACTAACACAAAAAGTTGTGCACAATCAAGGTTATCAATCCCTATTTACCCAACTTTCGCATACATCCATTCCAAGTTTAGAATACTTAGATTTTCAGTCTCAAACTTCCCTCAAAATCACTCAAACCGGCATTTATATTATCTTCACTTGCACTTGCACCAGCATTTAGGTGGGGAGAACTACACCAGGGTTGATCCCTCCTCGGAGTATTGGTATGTAGCCAACTCTCATCATAGTGAGGTGTTGAGGATGTCCAAACTACCCCACTAACATCACACTTTGCTACTTGTGCCAATCAAATGCCCTAGCAACATAGAGGTTTAAGGTTTTACATAAAAAATCAGTCAAAACAAGGCACCTATAAGGAATCAAAACTCGGGCGCACAAGAACAAGCTTGGCAGACCCAGACATAGGTGCACCTAGAAGTTTGGGATAATTCTGCACAGAGGACACTAATGCCATTGGCGCTAATGTCTAATTAGGGCACTACTGTCTAGGAAAGATTTCGACCCTTGGATCCTGTTCACAACACTTAAATCAATGTTTATGCTAGTTTGTAGCCTCCAAATCTTCCATCTCAGTCAATTTCCAACTAAGAATTTGTTTACATCATTTATTGTTATTTTTTAAAAAGTCAAACTAGGTCAATTATGTTACAAATTAGTGACTATATTTATTGCATATTTCTACCTTGATTTACTATAATCTGATCCTTTAATAACCTAGGGTTTACATTCCATATTCCCTAAAAAGTTAAATCATTTGGTGCACCTAACTTATTTCAAATACTGCTCTTAAACCCTAGTTTCATCCTAGGATTTGCCTCCTCTATTTTTGTGCAATAAATTAGGGTTTATTAATTTTTTATTTTTTCTGATTATTGCACAATATAACTGATCCATATCAGTCCTCTATTAGAGTTTTATTGATTAAATATTTCAAATTTTTTTCTAAAACCCTCTAAACCCTAGATTTGCATACTAGGTCCTCAAATACTCAAAAATTAGCCCTTCAGGTTTTACATAAAATTGTTATTTTTTCTATATATTGGGCTGAATATTTCCCATATTTTCACATATACCTATGTTAGATTACATTCTAGATATTGTGTGCTTGTTATTCATTGTTTACATTATCTTCTTTGGCAAGTTTATAATGACATCCAAGAAGACTATGCCCCTCACCCAATTGATCAATTTCTAAATTTTTCACATAATTATACAAATGAATGGACAAATTTGCAAGATTGCACACTAGCACATGATAATGAGCATGATTTTATTCATAACAATAACATTGATTATTGTTCTAGTGATGGATATGATGATTACTATGAGCATGTCAATAAAAGTATTGATGAGGATAGATTAGATGCATCTTCTTCTCTTTCTCCTACTTCTCAAAATCAAACTAACAATATAAGGCCAAAAGAACCCCTTGTTGGTAGTGCTTTGTTTCAATGTGATTATAACTTTTAAATCACTTTTGCTACATCCTTATTCAAATTAAAGTAATACAAGAACAACAAAATCAATTTACCTTTGCATGGTTCAAGTAACATTATACATGATGTTCCTAGCATAAAAAAGCAAAATGTACATTCTTTACCCTTCTCAATTCAATTTGAAAAAGCATGTACAAATGATATTGCACCTTACCGATGCAGAAACTAAAGTGGATGATGTTATCTTATCACCTTCTTTTACATTTCAAGCTCAACACAATGTTTCTATGCAAAATGTAGATAGTTCAAATATCTATAACTCTTCTCTTACATGTCATAATGTGTTAAATGAAAACATGTTTCCTACTTCTTCTAACCTTGACTCCAAGATTATTAATAATGATCGTACATGCATTTTACTCATAGCTAGTGAAGACATGCATTGCATTGCACCTACACATCATGATATATTGCATAGTAGTAAAAAGTTAAAATATTCTTCTACTCTCTCTTAGTGAGCATACAAATGATAATTCTTGTACTCTTACTTCTACAAGTGAATTTAACTCTGATTTTAATGAACCTTGAAATAATGATGATTGCTATGATTTTGGTGAAGAAGACATTGAGTCTAAACCTTTTATTTCTCTACCTACTTCACGCATCTCTCATGCTCAAATTGATTGCTTATCAAATGCTAGTTCAAATGATAATATGCCTTAGCATAAACAAAATCAAACTTATACTTATGTTCATAGTTCACAATTTACATTCGCATGATAATGATGTATCTTCTAGTCCATTAACATGTTATAATTTTTTACAAATTAAATAAATAAGAGATACCAATGAATCTCCCTCAACCCCCTTACCATAGTAAAACCCATTTCTCATCCTAACCTCTACGAGGGTGATAGACCATTTCCCTTTCCCCAGGTCCAAGCTATCACCCCTCCAAAGGTTATGGTGAGCAAAACCAAAGGTCCCCAATGCACTGTACCAATGGTTATAATTAATAACAAGATTCAGGAATTAAATGAACCTCTTGATGATGCTAATATACTTTCACAAGCGGTAATCTTCTTGATGCATGTTGTGGGTGCTTTACAACAATAAGTACACCATCTGACATTGGAAATTAAAGCATATCATTTGTGGGAGGGATTCCAATGTCATCCATAACAATCCTATCCCACACATAATTATCAATGCAAACTTGCCATCAAAGTTACAGATCCCAACATTACCAAAGTTTGATGGACATGGAGATCCATACTTGCATCTCAAATCTTACATGAAAGCTATGACACATGTCACTAGCAATTTGATTCTCTTACAGTCATTTCTCGGGACTCTAAATGGCCGGGTATTAAATTAGTTTCATCATTCACTCCCTAATGGTTCACTACACATACGATGAGTGAGAAGAAATCTTTCTCTTACATTATATTCAAAACAAGGAACCTCGAATCACATATGAGAGGTTGATTTCACTACATCAAGGTAAGTCAAAAACAATAAATGATTACATCCTACGAGTCAAATCATTTATGCAATAGTTGATCTACCAGCTAACAAATTTGGAGGTACAATACATCTTTGTTAGAGGCCTTATTTTCTCTTTTAAGGAGAAATTATTTTATGAGACAACCAAATCATTCTAGCATCTATGTTACACAGCTATGGCATTATAGAACAAGATGGGACTAGTAAAGACACATTTAGAGACAAATTTGAATTTAGATCTCTCACAATCACAGTCATCCAATATGGTACCAACACCTAATCCACTTATGATTAAGGAAAAAGTGGAATAGGAACAACTAATCAAGATACTCAACAAAGGCAAAGAGCCACTTTACAGAGCATCTCCTATAGTGGATAGAGCACAAGACACCAACAATAAGGCCATATAGTTTTCAAACAAAGATAGGCTTCATGACATATTGTTCACATTACTAGACAGGGGGATGATCACCCTTCCTCCTATTCAACATCATCTAGCACATAGTTTGCAAAGAATAAGAAACAAACCATATTGCAATTATCACAGAATCAATGGACATTGGAACAATAATTGATGTGCACTCAAAAATCGTATTGACCAATTTATTGACAGAGGCATTATAACATTCACATAGGGGGAATAGAGATCTCCTTCTCCACACTCTTCTAGATCACACTACACTATGAGTGAATTATCCCAAGATGTTTAAGGAACCATTAGCTACTCATCATATAGAACATGTGGTTTCTAGGACACCTACTTATGTGAGATCTCATACACCACAAATTCAACAGAGATGGTAACCAAATCACAAAGATCAAAAAACAGTCTCACTTCACCCATCGAATAAAATATTTGGCAATAATCACAGAGATAAGAGCATAGTCTCAATTCGCCCACTGATTAAGATATTTGGCAATAATCACAGAGATCAGAGCACAATCTCAGTATGACAATCGATTAAGATATTTGGCAATAATCACAGAGTTCAGAGCATAGTATTAGTACGACAACCGATTAAGATATTTGGTAGAAATCACAAAGATTAGAAAACAATCTCAATAAGACAACCAATTAAGATATATGGCAACAATCATAGAGATCAAAGCACAGTCTCAGTACGAAAACCGATTAAAATATTTCGCAGAGATAACAGAGATCAGAGCAGAGTTTCAGTTCGACAACCAATTAACATATTTGTAACACATGATGCACAACAAAACACAATTTCAATTCGACAACCAATTAAAATATTTTCAAGGCATGATGCATAATAGAACAAAGTTTTAATTTAACAACAATTAAGATATTTGCAAGACATGATGCACAATAGATAATAGTTTCAACACGACAGTCAATTAAGATATTTTTTACAGAGTCTACAAATCTATTTACCAGTAGTACACCATGAGTAGTATCAATTCCAGAGGCTATTCCTACACTTTC
This sequence comes from Torreya grandis, assembly GCA_037957365.1. Lineage (NCBI taxonomy): Eukaryota > Viridiplantae > Streptophyta > Pinopsida > Cupressales > Taxaceae > Torreya > Torreya grandis. The sequence goes on from JARHVA010001663.1 coordinate 584,668, forward strand.
ACATCATGAGCAATAAGGTCACTTGTTTACTCTTCCATCAAAATTTAGATAGTAACTGCCATAGTCCATAGGTCAATTCAACCAACTTCACAAATTCAAAGCACAATTTACAAGCCAATTTAGTTAGCTTCTCAGATTCTTAGCCCTACTCTAAAGGTAGTGTCAACTACAGATCACTCAGCACAGTCAGTCCCTAGACCATAGATACATTTTCACACAACACACATAATCATTCTTCCTTTGTTTGATACATGATACCTTGATAGTCAGTCTCTCATGACATTCATTGGTTAGTATCTTCCTCACTACTTGTACATAGTTTCATTCGTTCTTGCTCCTTATATATAGTTTATTTTCATATTGATTGTACATAACTTATATCCAGAAAATACAAAAATAATATAATGTGCCAAAAACACAAAAAAGATTTACATATTTACTCAGAAAATACAAATTATAGGTTATATGCATTGCCATGTTTACATTTCTTATATTTGCTAGGCACTACATATGCTAGTTTTGTATAATTAATTTTTATCATACATACATGCTTCACTTATTCTTGTCGAGTGTTCGCAAATACTTACAAGATCCGAGTCCACTATACAGATCTAGATTTGCTATTATCTACCCATTGGAGGTATATACACAGATACATGGATTCTTCATTTGATACATTCACCCATTTGAGGGAACTCTATACACAATTTCAATTGCCAAGTTACATTTTGCTAAACTCTACATCATAGATTTAGCATTGTTATATCTTGATATTGATCATAACACTACTCAGATAAATTACCGACTACTACTCTAAACTCAGCTTATGCACATCTTTACTCTTATACAGATTTGTACCACATGTTCATGCATACTTTCATTTCTAACTTTTATAGTTTAGACTTGATTGTGTCTCTAAGCTTCTTCTATTATAGGGCATTTGAATATGCCATTGATCTACGGCTCTACATCACTTCTTTTCATTGTATATATGCTTTGGACATGTACCCACGTCCTTGTATGTGCCTTCCTGATTGTGTATAAAGACACTTGAACATATCCTTCCATGTGGCTCTAAGCCAACTTGCATTTTGTTCGCGTATGTGGGCATTTGAACATGTCCTTGTATGTCTTACTTTCTTCAATTTAGTGACATGTGCCCATGTCCCTTTTATTGTGGCCCCTTAACCTACTTTGCATGCCTTGTGTGTTTTGTATGTATGTTTTTTTGTATACATCATGGACATAACACTTGTCTCTCGCTTGTTACACACTCCAAATTTAGATGCCATGAGGGACCTCATGCATCTCCCCTTCTTACTTGGGTGTCATGATGGACATCGTGCCCCATCCCCTAGGTAACCACTCAGTTATTACCCAAATTTGTTGTTTGTATACATTGTTACATCTATCTTGACAACCTTGTAAAGGCTAGATTTAATATACATCATATATTGCAGACTTATGCTCGGATTATCACTTATGCTCGGATTATCTTACATTCTAATGCCATGTATGCACATTATATTGGTTTATTATGAAGATATCATATATGCTTCGACTAACACACATCTTGCAAAGCTTTTTTTTTATGATAGTTCTTATACAGGTTCAACAACTCTCCTCAAAAGAAGGGGCTTTCACAAAGGTTTGTCACAAAGACTAGGCTATTTGAATGCACTCAGATTACAATTTTCAGCACACAAGCATAAAACACAAAAATCAGTTTTAAGAAATCACGGTGGTAAATAGTGATACAAAGACTAGTTTCAGTTGCACAGAAATCAGCATAGTTGGACATTAGCACCCAAATTGGAACACTAGTACCACCAATGCTACAGTCCAAGATATGGCACTACCATCTAGTAGCCTCAATTTTAGTAAATTCTAGATTAGCCAAAAAAGCATAGCAGGTACAATCCAAATTTGCACAAGTTCAATTACGAAGTATAAGTTTTGATTCAATTTAACACAGACTCATACCAGTTTTCTCATATTGGGGCCATCATGCGCAATATGATCATTCATCTAGATACACAGATACATAGATACAAATTATCATAACTTAATCTAGAATCCATATCCTCAGGCATCCGATTTGGGGGCATGTGCATGCCACATTATTTCTATGTGCTTACTTATGAACCAATTGATTAGATAGAATACAAACTCCATGTCATTCTCTACGTTGTACACACCAAACACCATGTTCCAAGTTACACCCTAGATTGATGCCTTACTTCTGTAGTGGTTGGCATTTCTGAGTGGCCCAGAGCCACTTAATATTCCCAAATAGCCTACAGCCATTTTAGATTTCAAAGTTTCTGAGTGGCCCATAGCCATCTTATACAGTTTCAGTTATATCATACAGTTTTAATTTCAGATGTATCTACTAGACATAGATAGACAATGATGGAGTCATAGTCTACTCGAGTTCTTGAGCCACCTACATGAGAGGGTTGAACACACCATCAGTCCAATCCAAGCTATTCACAAGTCATGATCCACCAAGGAGTGGGCAATGATGGAGTCAAAACCAGATTGAGTTCTTGAACCACCCACAGATAGGGATTGAGCAAGCCATCAACTCAATTAAAGTTATTCCCTGATTGATCACTATCTACACGCACATACACAGGTTGTTCCCTGGTTTATGCCTTGATTCACATACCCAATGAGGTGTATTCATTCATTTCCTCTCTTATCTTTTTACTCAGTTTTATATTTACTTTTGATATATCTTAAATAAGGACTGATCTATGCACATTTCATTTGCAGAACATGCAATGGAGCATGCTTCACATATTCAGACCCAGATTCACATGTTTCACCTCTTAGGTAAGTCTAGGTACATTTTTTCCCTCTATCGTAGTCATTTTGTTTTGCTACATTTTTATAATAAAAGGGGCTGGGCAAATGTAATCATTTAAAAATGACACTTGAGTGCTAAGAGTGTTACTTGAGACCACCTCTACCTAACTTAGTCCTAAACTTATCTTAAGGCCTATTTAGACACTTATCTAGCCTTCATGTGGGCCACACACATCCCTAAACATCCCTAAAGCAGTTCCAGATCCTCACTTTATTAGCATCTTGGCTTTTAGTGCCTCAAGTTTTACCACCTGGACACTAGCACCATAATCTGGATAGTAACGCCAATAGCACTAGTATCCCAATTTGGGCATTATTATCCTTTTCCTACCTTTGGCCACCAAAAGATATCTTTTCAAAACAACAATCACCTAGCATTGGCCTAGACCTCTTTTAAGACCCGCATAAGTACTATATATATATATATATATATATATATATATATATATATATATATATGACTTTTAGCCCATTATTCATTAGATAAAAATCAGATGCAAATAACACAAACTAGCTCAAAACAAGTGCATAATCAAGGTTATCAATCCCTATTCTTCCCTACTACATATATCCATCTAAAACCATCCCAAGCTTATAATACTCAAGTTTTCATAGTCAAGCTCCACTCAAAAGCACTTAAACCGACATTTATACTAGCTTCACTTGCACTTGCACTAGCCCTTAGATGGGAAGAATTACATCGGGCTTAATCCCTCTTCAAAGTATTGGTATGTAGGCAACTCTCATTGCAACGTGGTGTTGAGGATGTCCAACCTACCCCACTAACAACAAATTTTGATACTTGTGCCAACCGGATGCCCAGCAACATAAAGGCTTAGGGTTTTACATACAAAATCAATCAAAATAGATCACTTATAAGGAATCAGAACTCATGCACACATGAATAGGCTTGGAAAACTCAAACACAAGTGCACCCAAAAGCTCGGCCCAGTTCTGCATAGAGGCCACTAGTTCCAAAATAAGGATATTAATGTCATTAGCGCTATCGTCTAATTAGAGTGCTAATATCCAAGAAGGGTTTTGACACCTGAATCCTATCTGCGAAACTCAGATCAACTCTTGTCCTAGTTTGTAGCCTCCAAATCTCTTATCTCAATCAATTTCTAGCTAAGTACTTGTTAACATCATTTATTGTTATTTTTAAAAAGGTCAAACTAGGTCAATTCTGTTACAAATCAATCGTTGTATTTATTGTATATTTCTACCCTAATTTACTATACTTAGACCCTCTAACAACCTAGGGCTTACATTCCATAACCGCTAAAACCTAAAAAGTTAAACCAATAATGAAAAGGATCAAGAAAACTAAAAAAAAGTAATAATGCAAAAATAAAATTAGAAAATCATGCAAAGAGGCCATTAATTACCAAATTCCAACCTTAAAAACTTTTACTCCAAAAGTTCATTTCAAGTGAAACACAAGTAAAATGACTTTCTCAAATGGTTTGAATGTAATGATGAAGTCAAAATCACTATAGGAAGCTTCAAAAGTTAAAATCCTGAAAAAAGTATTCAATGCGACAATTGTTCTAGAAGCTCAAACTTCATAACTTTTACAATAGGAGTCTGTTTCAAGGTAAACAAAAGTCTAAATTTGATGTCTTAGATGTCTTAAATGATCCTAACGATTTAGATCTGGAAAAACTTCTTAAAGGTGGAAATCATTTCAGAAACTCAACCCAAATAAAATGTAGACGTTAAGCTTGTAGATAAACTCTGATACCATGTAAAATTCTTGAAAATTTCCATAATTTGTAGATCTAACTTTAATATTATCTCCCACATGCACCAAATAGATAAATTACTGAAATCTATAAATAATAATACACATGATTTATCCAACTGGAATTACTACCTCTTTAGATTAACAAAGCTATGACAAATGTCAACAGTACAACAATAACTCTCTCAAGAGATTCAACCTTACTCATTAGCCTTCAATATCATTATATAAATAAGAAGGTTAGGATTAGGGTTTAGAAGAGAAGTCTAGTTGTAAAATAAATTCTCTTAAGATAAGACTTCGTTATTAATAGAAAAAGTCAATTGAGTTAATAACTTATCTGATATTGTCATCTCATAATAAGATATGGATAAATGTGCACATAACTAGTGTCTATCCATATTTACAATTAAAATATACAAGTGCATCTTAAACCATACATTACTGTATTAAATACACTAATAGTAATCAGTTAGATGAGAAAGAGGAAAGCATTTATTCCACTCTCAACTATATAAGCAAAACACATGACAATGAATTTATGCATGTACCGAAGATATATGGTTATATAAGTTGTGTTCAGGTGTTGTATTCTTACAAAAATATATAAGGATAAATTTCAATAGTTAAAGTTCAATTTGTTCGGCAAGGAACCCTATATAACATGCTCAAACAATGAATATAAATATGCAGTATCATTCTTGTTAGAGACATGGTTATATATAAAACATTTTGCTATAGAAGATTGATACCTTGAAGAATGTTTCTAACTCATTGACAAAGTTTGTTACCACTACGAAATTTTCTTAGTGTAGGAAATCAATGGGCATAACTTTCCTTAGTAGATGATTTGACATATGTGTGGTCATATATTCAAAGTATTCAACAAGTGGGAGAATGTTGGCAATGTGTTGTATGCATTGCATGATTTAATCCCATTATAGACTTTCCACCATGCCATTTGGGGGTTTAAGGCATCACCTTGATTGGAGGGTAAGGAGAACCAATAGGTGTTGGTGTCCTTACAAGTGATTTAAGGTATGTATGGCTGGTTTCCGCATATGGTTTAGGACCCTGATTTTATACCCATGTTATAGTATGGATGATTTATAATGCCATGGTTTAATACAAATTGTGTTGTAATACCAAATAACTATGATGTTCATATATGTATGTGCACATAATTAAGGGTTAAACATAAAAAATAGATCTACATTATTTTGAACTGTTTAATTAATACAATAAGTGAGTGTAGATTAGTTTGGTTTTTTCCATAAGGGTTTCCCATGTAAATATCATGTACATTATGAATGTTATCATTAATTTTTGTTATATTTTAAGATTATGTTAATGTTGCTTCTACATAGGTTTCTTGGTAATAGTTTTTTATTCGGACTTGAATCAGTGTTAAGGATACCTATGTATCAAGTCCCCATTGCTAAAACGAGGCATTTATGACTTACTAGTTTGAGAGTAAAGGATGCAAGTTAGGTTCACCCATAAATTTTGGGATGAATCACATTTAGAAACCCATTTATATACATCTATGAATAAAATTAGTCAATAATAATTTTCTTGGATGATCTAATACGCAATGCCCTACATGTTGAAAAGTGTTCTCCAAAAGACTTACTATGAAAAAAAATCAATCAATTTTTTCTCCTATACTTGGTCAACATATCTTAAAAATTGGCCATCTCGACCATGTCTAGACCCCTTTCAAATACTTTTGTTGGCACACTAGGCCAACCATATAATATATTTTGTTTTGTTTAACGATAACATATTTTGTTTTGTTTAACGATAACACATTTTGTTTTAATGTTTTGAAAGGACATTTGACCCTTTTTTAATATACGCCATGTCCCTGTGTCAAACCATGTTAATATATTTTTTGGATAGTGTTTAGAGATCAGGTATGAAATTAGGATTAGGAAACATATTAAGAATACCTAAATACATATTGATATACTAAACTCATAACTATATAAGAGACTTGGATAGATATAGATCAAATAGAGCATGCGTGTATTATACGATGTACTACTTTTGGGTGAGAGCAATAATTTCATGGGCTAAAAAGTGACAATACCCAGCATATTTTCAGATGAGTGCATGGAAACTAAAACAGATATCCATTTTGAAGGGAAATTCATGTCCATTATTTTGACTAGGTTCAAATATCCAAACCTAAATAGATATCAAATTGGACTAGATATCCATTTTAGAAAAATATTTGTTTTGAATCAGATAACTCTTTAGGATATATATTACATTTACCTTTATCTTTATAAGATTACATTTACCTTCACTGATGAGATATGGGTGAATTGGTAAAGTGACTTGGTTGTTTCAAGCACCACCTAGGTTCAAATATTAGTATCGTATCGAAGGTCGGTTGTGGCCAATAGTTGGTATTCTTAGGCCGGTTGTGGCTGATCGTTGGTAATCTCACGCTGGTTGTGACTATTATTGGTATTCTTAGGCCGGTTATGGATGTTTGTTGGTATTCTTGGGCTAATTGTGGTCCTTGCTGGTATTCTCAGGCTGGTTGTGGCCATGTTGGTAAATATGGCACGTGATAGATGATCAGTTGGAGATCTAGAACCCCAATTGTGTCCCAGACTGGTTGGAGCTCTGGTCAAAAGTGAATACCTATCTTAAAAATATTACATTTACCTTTATATTACATTTTATATTATGATACCTTAAATTTATTTTAATAAATATAAGAAATTAGGGTCACTCTAGGTCTTCTAAAATAGATTTCAGACCTATAAGAGTTATTGTTGACACTGTGGATTGCACCCCTGACAGAAAGCTGAGCTTCTGTCTTCCACACGGCATAATAGAGACTCCTCTCTTGCCTGTGGGTCTGACAAAACTGAGGGAAGAATCTCTAGATAAGAGCTAGCTCCCTTTGATGCATCTCTGAGGTCCTGAATTTCTTACTGCTAACAATGGGGGGGATGAAAAGAGAGAAAGCTTACTAAAAACGGAACCTAAACTAAACGGTGATGCACCAAAAATGGTTGATCTACTTAGCTTTGACATACACTTTACACCAAGAACAAGCAGATATACACTTCATTTGATATGAGAAACTCTTCAGCATCAGTGAGCTATAGGGATCCTCTGGAGATATAGGGAGGAAGAACTACCAGAGGTATTCTAAGACACACTATGGCAGCCTATTCACATGTGCCTATACTCTGTTGTGGACACTTCTGGCTGACCTGCAAAAGAAGAACTCACAATACACTAGACATGCTAGAATTATTCTGTGAAAGCATTAAAGAAAATGACTTAACACAAGACAAAACCATAAACAAATGCAAAAGTGCAAACTCAAAATAGAGGTAAAAATGCTATGTATTGATTCAAGGTAAAATCCTACAGGGCTTCACCATACAAGCTGAAAGATGTCCCCTCAAATGGGAGTTTACAATATATATATATATAGCAAGAGGAAGCAATGGTGCTCCCTTTTTAACAAGTGGCCCCTGCTACGTTGAAAACATTGGGAAGAGGAAGTCGCTGAAAGAACATGCTGTGTCAGTTGCCAGTCTTGACTTTGGTGTTCAAACATTATTGTGAAAGCATGGGCCGCGCCCTTTTATCTGCAAACAAGACCGCTTCTTCAAGACATTCACACAGTTTGTCTACTCATCAATGCAAAATGGGGAAAAATAGGGCATGCCATTCAATGTTCACACTCCTTGCTGACCACTTGGCGGAGATTGTTTCAACTGCTAGAATAACTCTTTTGCCGACGCTTCCCTTTTTGCCGCCTGCATTGTTTTATCCATATCTGCGCTTGGCTCCTCGGGTTCCTTTCTCGGAGGGTCGCTGAGTTCACTCTTCAACTTTTGTCTTTTCCCAGCTTTTGTCTTTTCCTGGCCCTTTCGGCCCTTGGCGCTGCCTTCTGTCAATCTTTGACTCTTCGGGCTCCTTCCTCAGTGGTCTCTCCCTTTTGGCCTTAAGGCCTTTGAATTCCTTCGAATTCGCACTCAATCATTTAAAGACTAACGATTATTTCATTGCCACGAATTTGACGTCTGCGGACGTGTCACCCCTTTGTAATTCCTTCGGCTTCACTTTTCGAAGTGTTCCTTCAGACTTTTTCCAAAGGATATCTCCCCTTTTCTTTTTTATTTGTTCGGGCCTCTGTCGTTGAACCCTCCCGAAGGGAAGGTGTCCCTTCGGAGCTTTGTAAAGGGTCCCCTTTCTGGCAGTCGAGAGTCCCCCGCAAGGGCACTTGCCCTTCGGGCTGCCTTGGCTTCTCAATTCCTTTGGACAAAATGTTTGAAGGAATTCCTTCAGACATTTTGCCCGAAGGAAATGTTCCCTTTATGTTTTGCCACTTGCTTTCTTTCGATCGGGCTTTCCCTTCGGGCAACTTCCTTTGGACAAAATGTCCGAACGAATTTGTCCTTGCCATTTTGCCGCGGATTTTTTTCCGAAGGGTTTTCTTCCGTTTGGTTTTTTGCTTTGTGAATTCTTCGGACAAAATGTCCAAAGGAATTCATTCGGTCATTTTGTCCGAAGTAATTCATCCTTGATTTTCATGGAGTTTCTTCAGACAAAAAGTGTGAAGAAATCCTTTGCATCTTTCCCTTAAGAATTTCCTTCGGATAGAAAGCCCGAAGGAATTCTTTGCCTTGGTCTTTCCTTTTTTGAAGGAACCTTACCCTCCGCAACGCTACTTTGGGTCTTGAACAGCCCCTTCAAAACTTCTAATTTGGTCCTGCCGCCCACTGAAGTGCCCTCCGAAGAAAATCTGTGGCCCCTTTGTCGAAATGTGTAGGCCATTTCAGGCTTTTTAGCATGACTTTGAACCTTTCAATTGAACTTGAACCATTTTTTGGAGTTCAACAGTTCAACGGTTCAATACAAAGTCGGGTTCACTCGGTCTCCTTTTGAATTCGATGCATCGTTGAACCTACTGTTTGAATCAACCGCTTGAACCAACCGCTTATTCAATGGTTCAACATTTCAATATTTCTAAGTTCAAAGCTCCTCTTTTCCACCTTGTTCACTTTCCTGAAGGTGCTTGCTGCCTTCTGCAAGGGCACTTGGCCTTTGGAGCCTGCTGAAAGACTTGCATCCCTTTAGAACCGAACCATTCCTTTTTGCCGAAAAGCACTGTGCAAGGCAATCGGTCGAAGTGAAATAAGCTCCATATTGAAACAAAACCTACAGGTCTTGGATCTCTCAACTCTTTATAAGACCAAGACTATTGCAAAGGAAAAAACACGATTACAACAAGGTGAAAACATCAAAGACTGGGACAGCAAGGAAACAAAAGGAAGACCTTTTTTTGCTCTGCAGGACCAAAAATGGTCAACAATTTGGCAATTCTCAGGGGAAGCATGCCTGTTATGCTGAAGAAGACTGGTAGCCTCAAAGTCCATTAGGCACAGAGTCAAAACATAGCTTTGAAAGAGTTAGCAACAACCTTGAGATATCAAGAATCAGTCATAAAGATTTTACCCCAAAAAGGAAACAAAACACACACAAGGTTAAGAAAACTACTAACATGTGCAAAAGCACTTAGGAAAAACAGGGAAAGAAAAACTGAAAATAAACTACTATGTACAGCTAACCAGGTATATTTGCCTCCCTTTTGGATCACAGGGAAAACTTCTTAAGTCTCCTTCATGGCAAGAAAACTTATGGTGCCAGACAAGTGGCTGAATGGAATAGAGGTTTGGTGACTTGCTCTTCTTGCCTGCCACCTTGATTGGCTTGTATCCAAATGAATCAGGGTCAAACATGCTTCCAACATATATGTATTCATCTTGCTCTTGGAAGCTTATCCAGTGTTGGTCCTTCATGCTAGTGTGTTTCATCAAGAAATCAATCGTTGTTAGCTTATCACCATAAGCCCCTTGATATGCATCGTGGATTGACTTGTCCCCTTCTGCTTCATTGAAAACCCTATCAAACTGATCCTCTACTTCATCATGACTTTCTTGAAGAAGGGTGACTGTTGTGATCTCTGAAATATGATCACAAACTGCTTGCTCATCCCACAGAACATCACCTTCTTGCTCTAGGCTCTCTTCTTCAAAGCTTTCCTCAAGATGGACAAGCCTCTCATTTTCTTGCTCAAAGACCGGAGTCTCTAGTTGTTCCCAGACATGCTCCTGATTCTTCTCCAAATCAAGTTCCATGGCATGGTCATATTCCTCATCAAAGCAACAAAGAAGTTCGTCAAACAAGGGGGGAGAGAGCTCACCATGCTTACCTTTCTCTTCATATTTCTGGAACATCCGCATGTATGCATGACCCATGTCTTCTCCATTGTTGATGATGTCTTCAAAGGGAGCATACATGATGATCTCATCTTCATTGTCGCTCATGATAGCCTCTTGGGCAAATGCAAATTGGATCCTCTCTTCTTCACTTGCCTCCTGTAAAACAGGTTCCTCCTTGAGAAGGGATGAAGTGGAACGTTGATGGTTAAACTCACGTGGAAGAAGAGGCAGTCCTTGAGCTAGAATCGAATGATTATCTTCCTTCCATTTGGCCAGCACTTTATCTATATCAGATGTGGCCTGATAGCTGTCTTGAAGGAGTGTAGATGGGGTGTGTTCAGACATGGAATCTCCTGTTTGGTCTAAACCGTCCATCACACCTTGGCTGAGGAACCTCATTCTGGATTCCAACTCTACAATTTGCCTAGCTATATTCTCTTGGAAGAGCCTTTCTTGGAGATCATGAGGATCACCATGAGTAAAAGCAGCTTTATCTTCTTCAAGGCCCTGAGCTGGTTCATGGTATTCCCTCCTCCAACTTGGAATCTTGACATCATATTGAAGGACTTGAGGAGGTTGAGGAAGACTAGGAAGAGACTGTTGATGCACAGGAAGAGCTACTTCAAGAGAGATGTGTTGCTTTCCGAAAGATATAAGGTGAGTCCCATCAAAACCCACAATCTAAAAAATTGAGAAGGTTAGTCTCCATGAGAGGTTGCTCTAACACCCTTTGATGCTGGAAAGCTAGGTGCAAGGGATTAAGAGCAGGAGTGGTTACTGCATCAGATGAGCTAGAGCGAGCAAGTGCAATATGGTAAAAAGGATTTGGTGCATAAGAGCGGGATTTCTTTAGAATAGGAGGGGGCACACAAGGTTGACTACCTTAAATGAATGAACTCTTTCATTTTGCTACCTCCTCCTTCATGGATTGCAAGCCTTGAGTTTCCCTGAATAAACACTTCTCTTTGTACAGAAGCTCTTGCTAATATCTATACTGCTCATCTAATCTATCTCCATCACTTGCTTCTCAAATTCAAGTGTTACTTCCCTTACTGTTGAAGGGCAACTAGGAGAGCTGCTTGACGTGATGCCATGAACAACCTGAGCTTGATCAAAGTTATATGAAGAAAAACAAGGTCCAAGGTTCTGAGTAATGGAATTATACATACCAAACTGTGATTTCTTGATGGCACCAGTACTGCTTAACCAGCTGATTCAACTCGGAGTCGCCATTGGTGTTGATGAAAAGCCTCCAAAGTCTGGTTGGTTGAAGAACACACCAAAATTCTTCAACTCTTTGGATAAAAACTAGTCTCACAATCACCTGATTAAAAGTCAGATGCTGGATTAGTGGTTCATTCTTGCTATAATAGGACCAGCACCAATCCTGAAACTTTTCTAAGCATTAAAACTAGGTCCCACCGGGCGTGCCAAAAATTGTTGACGATGTCGATTGCACCCTTGATAGAACGCTGAGCTTCTATCTTCCACGCGGCACAATGGAGACTCTTCTCTTACCCGTGGGTGTGGCAAAACTGAGGGGAGAATCTCTAGATAAGGGTTAGCTCCCTTTGATGCATCTCTGAGGTCTTGGATTTCCTACTGCTAACAACGGGGGGATGAAAAGAGAGAAGGCTTACTGAAAACAGAAACTAAACTAAACAGTGATGCACCAAAAATGGTTGATCTACTAAGCTTTGACATACATTTTACACCAAGAACAAGCTGATATACACTTCATTTGATATGAGAAACTCTTCTACATCAGTGAGCCACGGATCCTCTGGAGATACATGGAGGAAAAACTATCAGAAGTGTTCTAAGACACTATGGCAACCTGTTCACATGCGCCTATACTCTGCTGTGGACACTTCTGGCTGACCTGCAAAAGAACTCACAATACACTAGACATGCTGGAATCATTCTGTGAAAGCATTAAAGAAAATGACTTAACACAAGACAAAACCATAGACATATGCAAAAGTGCAAACTCAAAATTGAGGTAAAAATGCTATGTATTGATTCAAGGTAAAATCTTGCAGGGCTTCGCCATACAAGCTGAGAGATGTCCCCTCAAATGGGAGTTTACAATATATATATAGCAAGAGGAAGCAATGGCGCCCCCCTTTTTACAAGTGGCCCATGCTGCGTTCAAAACATTGGGAAGAGGAAGTCGCTAAAAGAACATGCTGTGTCAGTTGTCAGTCTTGACTTTAGCGTTCAAACATTATTGTGAAAGCATGGGCCGCACCTCTTTATCTGCAAACAAGACCGCTTCTTCAAGACATTCACGCGGTTTGTCTGCTCATCAATGCAAAATGGGGAAAAACAGGTCGCGCCATTCAATGTTCGCACTCTTTGATGACCACTTGGCGAAGACTGTTTCAACTGCTAGAATAACCCCTCTGTCGATGCTTCCCTTTTTGCCACCTGAGTTATTTTGTCCATATCTGCGCTTGGCTCCTTGAGCTACTTTCTCGGTAGGTCACTGAGTTAACTCTTCGACTTTTGTCTTTTCCCAGCTTTTGTCTTTTCCTGGCCCTTTCGGCCGTTGGGGCTATCTTCTATAAATCTTTGGCTCTTCGGGCTTCTTCCTCAGCGGTCTCTCCCTTTTGGCCTTAAGGCCTTTGAATTCCTTCGGATTCGCGCTCAATCATTTAAAGACCAACGGTTATTTCATTTCCACTAATTTGACGTCTGCGAGCCCATCACCCCTTTGTGATTCCTTCGGTTTCACTTTCGAAGTGTTCCTTCAGACTTTTTCCAAAGAATATCTCCCCTTTCTTTTTCTTTGTTCGGGCCTCTGTCGTTGAATCCTCCCGAAGGGAAGGTGTCCCTTCGGAGCTTTGTAAAGGGTCCCCTTTTTGGCAGCCGAGAGTCCCCCGCAAGGGCACTTGCCCTTCGGGCTCCTTCGGGCTACCTTGGCTTCTCAATTCCTTCGAACAAAATGTCCGAAGGAATTCCTTTGGACATTTTCCCCGAAGGAAATGTTCCTTTTATGTTTTGCCGCTTGCTTTCTTTCAATCAGGGTTTCCCTTCGGGCAAATTCCTTCGGACTTTTGTCCAAAAGAATTTGCCCTTGCCATTTTGCCGCGGATTTCTTTTCGAAGGGTTTTCTTCCGTTTGGTTTTTCACTTTGTGAATTTCCTCGGATAAAATGTCCAAAGGAATTCCTTCGGGCATTTTGTCCGAAGTAATTCATCCTTGATTTTCACGGATTTTCTTCAGACAAAAGGTCTGAAGAAATCCTTTGCATATTTCCCTTAAGAATTTCCTTCAAATAGAAAGTCCGAAGGAATTCTTTGCCTTGGTCTTTCCTTTTTTGAAAGAAGCTTACCCTCCGTAAAGGTACTTTGGGTCTTGAACAGCCCCTTCGGAACTTCTGATTTGGTCCTGCCGCCCACCGAAGTGCCCTCCGAAGAAAATCTTTGGCCCCTTTGTCGAACTGTGTAGGCCATTTCGGGCTTTTTAGCTATGACTTTGAACTTTTCGATTGAACGTGAACTATTTTTTGGATTTCAACAGTTCAATACAGAGTCGGGTTCACTCGGTCTCCTTTTGAATTCGATACATCATTGAACCTACTGTTTGAACCAACCGCTTGTTCAACGGTTCAATATTTCAATATTTCTGAGTTCAAACTTCAAAGCTCCTCTTTTCTGCATTTTTCACTTTCTTGAAGGTGCTTGCTGCCTTCCGCAAGGGCACTTTGCCTTTGGAGCCTGCTGAAAGACTTGTATCCCTTTAGAACCGACCCATTCCTTTTTGCCGAAAAGAACTGTGCAAGGCAATCGGTCGAAGTGAAATAAGCTCCATATTGAAACAAAACCTACAGGTCTTGGATCTCTCAACTCTTTATAAGACAAGGACTATTGCAAAGGGAAAAACACGATTGCAGCAAGGTGAAAACATCGAAGACTAGGACAGCAAGGAAACAAAAGGAAGACCGTTTTTTTGCCCTGCAGGACCAAAAATGGTCAACAGTTATTATTTAGAAAAAAGTGCTCCAAAATCCAATATGGTCAGTACTTAAGTCATTTTTAGGATTTCAGTGTTCAACCTAGGGTTTTCTAGATTGAAATTTTACAACTAGTGTGTGTTTTGGAAAAACCAATACTCATTTTTTAGCATTTTGGGTTTTCCAAATTGTTTCTCGATGTTAGTAGGATTTATAGGTGTGAAAACAACTAATTTTACAAACCTAGCATCTCTAAAAAATTGTGAGATCTGAGTGGATACTGAGCACCATTTGGAATTATTTGGTGTTCACTTGTCATTAATCGAGTTAATTTAAACAAACTAGTATATGATTATGTGCGATCAATTTGATGTAGATAAAATTAGGGGAATTGCATATATATTTAGTTTTATTTGCCATTATTTCATCATTCAATGATGTTATTTAGGTTCACAGGGCATGATAATCCCAAATTTCATCACTCGTTGAATTAAATGAAT